>JAPXFQ010002338.1:840000-1411768 GCA_028564705.1 Apricaphanius iberus | reverse complement strand
ATACAAACCCACAACCTTCTTGCTGCAAGGCAACAGTGCTAACCACTGCGCCACCGTGCAGCCGTCAATGAAATCCCATTGTGTAATTTTAAAATAATTTATTTGTATAATGGTGCAGAAAAAAACATTTGGACAATAAAGAAAGTTAATCTCAATAATTTTTAATGTGACCTTGTTACATTAAAACAGAGGTCAAACACTTCCTGTTTGTGACTGTCGGAGAGGAAGGACGTGTTTTTCCGCTCCTCCTGCTCCCGCTCTCCCTCCCTGCTCGCCCCTGGTTTACTTTTATTTCAATTTTATTTTTATTTTTTTCTTTATTTTAAATTTTTTTGTATAGTGACTATGTGCACACTACTCAATTTCATACTGATACCAGACAGAGTTCCCTGGGACGGATCTCCCCCTCTCTTTTTCTTTTTGGACTACTTCATAAGAAAACTAAGGATTACAAAATGACCCTCTGCTCTTACAAGGCTCTTTAGGATCTACTACAAAGAATGTGTGAGATGGAAAGCCCTTCAGACTCAGGTGAACAGGGGAATCCTGCTTTTAATGCTGAGAATTTAACCAACCACTAGTTATAAACAATGAGGCTCCCCAATACAACTCAATGTGTCGGACATCTGATATTGACCGGACACTGTCACCAGACACGCTACCCACCAAGAAGATCCCGTTGAGTATAAACAATAGATCCTTACACACTAACATGAAAAGTAACCGAACAGTACAGCATTTCAAAATAATACCTTGTAAAAATGACCTCTCAATCACTGGAAGAAACATTTAAGTTGCTACATTAAACATTAGATCTCTAACAGGGAAGTCTCTCTTAATCAATGATTTCATCATTACACAAGATATACATGCTCGGTTTCTTTCTGAAACTTGGCTACATGACAATACTGAACAAAGAGTACTGATAGAGACCTGTCCAGAAGATCACTACTTCATTAGTGAGAGCAGAAAGAACAGAAGAGGTGAAGGCCTAGCGGCAGTCTTCCACAAGTCTCTAAACCTGAAAAAGGTATCACTAGGTGGATTCAAGTATCTGACTAGAACCAGGAAAGTAGAACACCTCACCCCAGTTCTAAAGTCTTTACACTGGCTCCCAGTAGCTCAGAGAATAGACTTTAAAGTGTTTTTATTAATCCATAAATCATTGAATGGGTTAGCACCAGAGTACATTAGAGATCGGCTATCGCGATACAAACCATCCAGATCACTCAGGTCCTCCAGCTCTAGTCTACTGTTCGTCCCTAGAACCAGAATCAATCATGGGGAAGCAGCTTTCAGTTTCTATGCTCCCCACATCTGGAACAAACTGCCAGATGAATGCAAAATTGCAGAGACACTGAACTCTATTAAATCTAAAATAAACACCTACCTATTTAGACGTGCTTATGTGTAACTGATGCTATTATTGCCAATACTATTATGAAATGTTTTTATCCTAAATAGTTTTTAAATCAAATGCTATTGTTTGTTTGATAAATGTCCGTTTATGCTTTCTCTTATTGATTCTATGTTTTAATTTTCACATTTCTGTAATCATGTTAAGCACCTTGAGTTGCCTTGTGTTGAAAGTGTGCTATACAAATAAAATCGCCTTTTCTTGCCTGTAGGTCTTCACCAGGTTTGCACACACTATAGCTGGTATTTTGCCTTATTCTTCCATGCAGATCTTCTTTAAGGCTGGGATATTTTGAGGCTGGTGCTGGGCAGCAAATACTTTCAACCCCCTCCACAGATTCTCTATTGGGTTGAGGTCTGGAGACTGTTTAGGCCACTCCAGAATCTTCAAATAATTTTTATGTAGCCAATCCTTTTTTACCCAGGCATTGTGTTTGGGATTATTGTCCTGCTCAAAGATCCAGCCAAATTCTATCTTCAATGCTGTTTTTGATGGAAGAAGGTCTTTGCTCAAAATCTCTTGATACTTGGCGCCATTCATCCTTTCCTTAATAGGGATCAGTCGTCCTGTCCCCATTGCAGAAAAGCTTCCTCAAAGTATAATGCTTCCACCCCTTGCTTTAGAGCGTATGATGTTCTTGGGATGCAACTCTGCATTATTTCCCCTCCAAACACAGTGAGTGGCATTTAAACCAAAGCGTTCTATTTTAATCTCATCTGACCACATGATTTTCTCCCAATTCTCTTCTGGATCAACCAAATCTTCTCTGGCAGAACTTTAGATGGACCTGGATATGTGCTGGCTCAAGTGCTCCAGGATTTAGTTTCTTATAATAATGGTTTCCTCTGTATGTGGCATGTTGTGCGCGAAAGGGGGTGCTGTTTACCCCCCATTCGCGCCGCTGTTTGCGGTTAAAACGACAAGCCTGTCATCATGAGGAAATGACGTCACAATCACATGACTCCAGTATGTGTCAAAAGGGCTTTCTGTCATGAATTTTTTTTATTATTTCATCATTTAGCAAACGTGATGGCTGTTTGTTCTGAAATTAATGGGATTTATGGGATTATTTTTATATTTACTTTCATGGGATGTAATTATGTAGATCTTGAGTTAGATTGAAATTGTTTCATTATCGAGCATAAGGGGAGGGGCTTAGAGTATTTAAAGCAGGTAAGAGGACTGGTATGAGTCAGTAGAGTCAGTTGAGTTGCATTGCTGGCAACTGGAAGGAGGTAAGAGAAACTAGGTGGCAACATTGTAGCTGTTTTTTGTTGTTCTTTTTTTAAATAAGACAAACAAATTTACAAGTGTTTTGATCATCATTCTTATAATGTTTTTTTTTTACTCTGGAATTTTGGAATATTTTTTCATTGTTGCACTGTTGAACACAAGTCTAGTAGCATCAGCACAATAAAGCACCAGTAACTGCAACACGACTAAGCCATCTTTATTGTGTGCCAAAGAACCCTGTCACAGGCTCATCTTAGTCTTGTTCAGCTGTACAATCCTGTCCCTGCTGTCCTACAGCAGCTCTCTGTCTTGGCCATAGTGCAGATTAGAGTCTGACTGTTTTAAGTTCCGGACAGGTGTCTTTTATACGGATAGTGAGTTCAAAAAGATTCCATTAATATAGATAACGCGTGGAGGAATTCTTGCTTGTTTGTTGGTGCTAAATACTTGTTTTCTGTACCATTATGCAAATAAGTTATTTAAAAATCATACAATGAGATTTCCTGGATTTTTTAAAATTCTATCTTTCACAATTGAAATGGTTCTAGAATGACAATTATGGACATATCTCATCTTTTTAAGTGGTACAACTTGCACAATTGGGGGCTCCAGATTTTTTTTTATGCCCCACTGTTCTTTTTGTAGCCATCTTCTATCAGACTCTAACTCTTGTCTGAGAGAAGCAAAGTTTCAGCTGCAAGATGCTTAAGGGGTTTTAAGTAACCTCACAGAATCTCAAGAGATCAAGTTATGGGCTTGACTGAGCAAAGGATATTCCTTATTCCCCACCAGTACAGTGGCAAACTCAAACATCTAAAACATGGTAGAAATTATGACTGTTTTTGTGATGGTGTGGTGACCAGCTCCTAATGCCGAAAAGCCTTGCGACTTCAATATTAGGTTCTTTTGTTTGAATGCTGCTTTTGGTTTTGTACAAATATGTCCATTGTTGTGGTGTCCAAATTTTCTAATTATAGACAGATCTGTTCAGATAACATTTTCCTAGATGTCTTTCTCTATGTTTAATGTTGTCTTCAATTTTTCATAAAAAGCAAAGGTTTTCTCTTTCACACCACTCTCTGAAGTAGAGAAAACTTGTGGGGGTCTCTATTTTATTGTACATTCATGCACTTTAATGTGAATAATATTTTGATTCTGCTGTAGGTGCTTGGATACGGTTTAAGGAGTTTGGAGATTTATTTTAGAAACTTGCAGCCTGATTTTAGGGTACACTGGAAGTTATTTTGACTTTGAGGAATGGCTAATTTCAAATGCTTTTGAGACCTATTTAAATCCTGTAGCAGACTAATATGCTCATTTCAACAGTCGAGCACACCAAATTAAATGTTTGTGATTTCACAAAAGTAAACCTCTTTCAAAATGCAATTCTTCATCTTAATATATATATATATATTTTTTTTTTTTACTTTTTACAGAATAATTTAAAATTATGTTTTTGAGGTTTATTTACACAAGCTGTTTTAGAGAGTCCAATTTTCTTTGCATTGCTGTATATGGTTTTTTGCTGGCTTTATTTTATGTAACCACTACCCTACACAAAAAAACAAAGATAAAATGCTAGCTTGTTATATATGTTACCCCTTAATAGTGATTTTGAGACTTGTGTACTGATGTTTTGCATATTTCTCCTGCGAAACTTGCTTGATTATGTAGCTTGAATCTATAATTAAAACCTGATGTTTTCTTCTCGTCCTTTTGGTGTGTAGGACTGGCATACCGTCGCTGTGACACAAATGGAACGTGGGAGCTAGTCTCGGCCAACAAAACATGGGCCAATTATAGTGAATGTGCAAAATTCCTTATTAACAACTATACCTTTGAAAAGGTGGGACCCTTCTTGTTTCTGTTTACATGGTCATTAATAAAGTTACATGCCATCCCTTTTAATTATGAGGGAAGCCTAACTAAATGCATCATCAGGCTAAACTATATACTGAAACACAACAACCATTTTCAGTTACACAACGAGAACATGTATTTAGAATGTCTTTGGAATGAGCAACACATTTGCAATTTGTTTTTCATTAATGTGCTCTGTTAATAAACTGTTATGTTATTAGCTTTATCTTCAGCTAATGACTGTAGATAATTCGCGGATGGTAGTGTGGTCTTTATTTTTATGATGTAAAACATGACATAAACTGGTCCAAAATAAATTTGTGTTGAGTAGTTACAATAAACATTCCTCTTTTTAATCTATGCTTTTATACCAGTTTTGGGTTCCCATTCAGAGCTCTCTCTAGAAAACAGGCTTTAGGTTTAAAAATGCTTTTTTGATATTTACACCAAATGATTGGTAAGAAGACATGGCTGCAGCTCCTCCCAGTTGTTCTCAAGGTGTTTAATTGGGTTTCTCTTAGGGCTCTGCACAGGCCTGTTCAAGGTGCTGTCAACACTTTTATCAAACCTGAATTTTGTTTGTACCTCTTGTTTACACACAAGAGCTATAAAATGTAACCTGAATAAGTTTATGTCTAAGAGGACAGGTAAAGTGTGTCGGAAAAACACAAACTAGAATTATATATATATATTTTATATGTAGCTTATGGCAAAATATATTACATAGTTTTTAATTGGAAACACAATATAGATGAAATATGTTTTTAAAAATGGATAGAAAAAACATCTGTCTAATACAATAGTTGTGTAGCTGGGACCTAAATCTTTAAGCCTTATGGATCTCACTTTGGCCACAAGGATATGGACTAAATCTTTAAAAGTCTACCTATATTTCTGTTGTTGTTATGTCATTATTAATCTTCTTTTACTGCAGCTAGATAAAATAGTACTAGCAGAGTAAGTAAATGGATATACTACTGGCCTTGTGGATGTTTTTTTTTTTTTTTTGAAAATCTGTTTCTATGTTTTTCATTTTTATTTATTTTTAGCTTTCCTGGTCTTAATGGTTGGAAAAAAAGAAACAATTACTGAACTATGGCTAGTCTTAAGACAATGTTCAAATATTTGCGTAGAAATGACCATTTTTTTTGTACATTATAAAAGTATACCGTTTATAGCTGCACATCTTGTTTGAAAATCTTTTCCACCTCATGTAATGAGAATGTGGAAGGCCAAATAAAGGAAATAATATGTTAATATTATAAATAATGGGTCCTTCAGTTTTTTCATTATGGTCATTTTGCCACATCGATGCTATTGCATCTTTCTTGAAGCTGTTTATATGGCAGTTACTACCTCAAATATTAGTTTTTTCAACTGATGATTCTTTCAAAATACAACCTTCAAATTGTTAAAACAATGGCGATATCCGGATGGCATTAAGGAGTGCTAAGATTCTTTCCGCTCTTTTCTTCTGAACAGCACCGTACAGCTGTCCCCTTGATGACTTCAGGAGTCTACCTTTTCACCAGGGAGCACTTCCAGTAGTTAATCAGAAATAAATATGCACAGTGTGAAGCATGCAAAGAAAAACCAGCCATATCCTTGCTATGACTGAGAGACACGTTTTTCCTGGCACAGGATCCTGATAGTAAATGATAACAGCAGTACAGTTTACAAGAGATTCATTGGCCTCTGAGTATATTGACGTAAAGAGAGTTTCGCAGGGGATTAGTTTACCAGAGCCTCTCCCTGCCAATTTACTGCTGCATGATCATACTGTTAAATGTTGTTGCTATCCTTCACATTTCAGAGGTTGAGATCTTTCTGGGACAGGCTAGAAATTAATTTACTGAGGTTTCAAAGGCAAAGTTTCATAATAATGTTGCAAATACCTATTATCTACATTCATTATGTGAATATTACAATGCTTCTCAAACTGTATTAAATACATATGTGGTCCTCATAAGTTTTCTACGTCTAACTTACTGCTATTTTTGTTTTAAAATTTTACTTTCAAAAATTTATTATTATTATTATTATTATTATTATTATTATTATTATTATTATTATTATTATCATTATTATTATTATTATTATGTCTTTATGCTGTTGTGCAATTCTTAGGTTTTTCACACAGTTGTTGTAGTTATGGATGTTCCTTTGCTTTTTCACATAAAGCAATTTGAACTACCCTGTCTATGAATGGTGCTTTACACATAAATCCTCTCCTTACAGTTTTCTTGATTCTGTAGCTGCGGCAGACATTTGCATATGTACATAGTGTGTTTGAGATATGGTGCTTAAAAGAACCCACACAGAATGGGTTGCATTGTTAATTCTGTAAAGAAAATGCTTTTTTTATTTTCTCAGTAAAACAAGAGAAATAAGAGTCAAAACTTGCAATAAATCAACACTTAAAAAAGAACATACATGTCTCACATAGATATGTTTTTTTTTACCCATTTGGTGCTCTGCTGACACTTTAACATATTCATCTTTAACAGGAGGTTTTCCACCGTTTGTACATCATCTATACTGTTGGATACTCCATCTCTTTGGGCTCCCTTATGGTTGCTGTTGTCATCTTGGGATATTTTCGGTGAGTCTGATCACTTGATTCCTTTTATTCTTTTAACCTCAAATGTTCTCAAGGGACAGAGTTTGACACCTGGTGAGAAGCTAAAACTGGATCAACAGGAAGTCTTGATGTTTAATAATAGCGAGTGAATTTCTTTTATAGTCATGCGAAGAGCAGATAAATGTCAAGAGGATTGGGAAAAGAAGCTGCATCATTTAAAATGAAACGATTTTCCATCCATAGGAAATTACTTAATGGTGGAGATTTTGCATCATTATGACAGCATTATGTATGCAAACTGTTGCAGACATTACCTTTGACTTTTTCTTTGACCTGAACCAGACTGTGATCTGACAACCTTTGAGGCAGTGACTACCCCCTGGCTTGCATTAATGCATTCCTCATTTCCTGACATTTACATCCTGTTTCACTTTCATGCTGGTTTGTGTTATTCTGTGTTTATATTTTGTGTGTGTTATAAAAATAAATCCCTGTAATCTGGGAAGAATTTAGAATAAAGTCTTCCTTCTGAAAAGGTTATTTTTGGAGTAAAAATAAATGAAATCTATTCCTATACAGTCCCTTATATAATAGTATTCACACCCCTTGTAGTTAATTACATTTCATGATATTACAACCACCAACTTCAAAGTTTTTTACATACAGTATAAAAAATGTAAGAGTTGCAAGCAGTTTCAAAGCCCACCTCAATCAGTACTTATAGCCATCAACATCCCAACTCTCACATTTGTTGCCCATTCTTAAAAAATATGTAAAGACTGGATGGATGGAGAGTATCTGTGAGCATTAATTTTCAGGTTTTGCAACAGGTTGTCAAATTGTGCAAAAAAACTCAAAAACGTCTCTGTTTATATTTTTTTATTTTTTGAGTTAACAATTATGGACTGAAAAAAGAATCCAGTCTGTGGCTAAAGAACATTTGCAAGGCTATATAGCTTTTCTTACTAATTTAGCTTAAAAACTTACTTATGGATTGCAGAAAAAGGCAGTAAAAAGATTGAATTTGGACCATTTTGTTTCACACAGAGCAGATTGGTCACTGTTTTTATTTTATTTTTTGGGGCACAGGGAGTATCAAAATCGATGTAAAGGCCCTGTTTACTAATGTTCCCACTGACGTAACTTACAGTACACACAGTCAGTCAGAAAGGTTTTAGGAATGCTTCCAACCGGCACCAGGAAATATATGTGCCAAATGAGTTTAATAAGTTATCCCAGGGGCCCATCTGACATTCTGGCACTGGGCTGCGAAGTGCTACAGCCATGTCCCCCCTTCAACACATCAGCTTTTAGAAAGGAGACCTCATAAATGTTTTCCAGAGGGAGCAAAGGGATATTTTACATTAGCACTTGCATTCAGGGTTTTTTTCACCTGGGAGATGTGTGCTAGATTGGCCTTTCCTGAATCAATAGTTCACTAAAGGCACCTTGTCAGCTCATTAATGAGATTTAGTGAAATAAATTGTGGACAGAGTTGATTGTGGATACTGCAGTTTCATTTCTGTCTCTGGTAGATGTGAAGCCTTACATTTTTTGGCACGAGTAGATATTCAGTAAATATTATCTTTACCATTTTTTTTACTGTAATAACTTAACCTTTAAGTCTATTGACCCAGCAAATTGAGCCCAGCGGATCGTGACGCCAAAGGTCAAGCCGCAGGAAATGTTTAGGATATTCTGGAGCTGTTTGGGGCTGATAAAATTTGCATACTTTTCCAACTGCTCCACACATGGTTGCAGTTTTCATTTACACTTTAATTTGAGCATGGTGATCTGATAACTGTGTATTTTTCCTAAAACTGAAGAATGTGTTATAGTCAGCTCAGAATTCAGCTGGCTCTTATTAGGATGAGCATAGTTTATATGCATGTGGTTTTGGCAAATTAAAACACTAATGCATATTTTTATAAAACTTTAAAAACTGTTCGAGTTTTTTTGGTTTAGTAAATCAATCTTTGACCTTGATGATACTCTTTTCATCCCCAGGCGTTTGCACTGCACCAGAAACTACATCCACATGCACTTATTTGTGTCCTACATGCTACGAGCTATAAGCATATTTGTGAAAGATATGGTCCTGTACTCTGGATCTGCTCTGGAGAACATGGAGAGAGTCACAGTGGAGGACCTAAAAGCCATTACTGAAGCCCCACCTTCCAGCAAAACACAGTTTGTAAGTTTATCCTACAGCTCTTGTCCTTCAATAAATGCAAGAACATGGTAACTGTTTTCATGTTATATGCACTGTCTGAGGCATTTCAAATCATATGTGATCAACTGAGAGAGATCTCTTGTTTGTACGAATAGATAATATGATTAGCAGTCCGATTTAGAGTTCAACATTTTGATTCCAAGGTGGAAGTGATGATTGTGCTGAAACTCGCCAGCTTTTCCAGTACCGGACAAAATTTAACTGGACTGCCTTTCACCGTGCCAAGTTTTCGCTAAGCCAGCAGTTGGCTTCCCCTTTCAGAGTAAAGCTAGAAAATGTGAAATGTCTCTTTACCTTTCACGGTTGCTTTTATATACAAACATTTGTACAATGTATCCTTACAGGTCACAACTTTTCTTGTGTTTTATTAAATCAACCAAAATTAACTGCAAAAGCTTCAAATCTGTTTTTTTTATGTATGTGTTTGATTTGCTGTATTAATTCATTTAAAGTTTGCTTTTACTCTTAAAAATTTGAATATTCAATTTTTTTTTTAATATTTTCCTTTTCTCTTAATCATAAACAAACAATAAAAGACAGGTTTTGAAATGTATGTAAGGCATACATTATGAAATGTTTTAGTCTGCATGATTGCACAATGGTTAGCACTGTTGTCTTGCAACAAGAAGGTTCTAGGTTTGGAAAGTTACATTATGATAGGTTAATAAACTAATCAGTCTCACAATTTGTTGAAAGTCAATCAGGTTCTTCCCCACTCATTGAAAAAACAGTATGTAATATGTAGAATTTACATGAATGTAATTTACATGTATGTAGAAAACCCCCCAAAATATATCAGCTTCCATACTAAATACAGCCACATAATTTTTGTACTTACTTTTCTTTTGCTGTTTTTCCTCTTTCAATGTATATTGTTCAAACCTGCAGACAAACGGGTGTCCCACCATGAGTCTCTCTGATAATTAGTTTAAAAACTATTATTAATTTCGTGTAAATTAGAAATGATAGAAACTCTCCAATAATGTTCATATACAAAAAAGCTTTCTCTTCCAATAATTAATTAAAATTCTGGATTGGTCAATGAGAGCTGAAAGGCACTACAATTTCTTTAAAATGTAAATATTTTGGTGATGGAGCTTTGAAGGAGCTGGAGAGGCTTTGTCACATCAAAGCAGTAAAATGATTAAAATAATTGTGGAAAAAAATAAAATGGCATATTGTTTAAATGAGCATTTAAATTAAGCATTTGGTACTTTAGTGATGCAGTATCTAAACTCTGAAAATATTCTGGTATCTAAAATGTTGAGCAGAATAACTGCTATGAAAAAAAAATTCAGATCTTGTTCGGGATCAGTGAACAG
This sequence comes from Apricaphanius iberus, assembly GCA_028564705.1. NCBI lineage: Eukaryota > Metazoa > Chordata > Actinopteri > Cyprinodontiformes > Aphaniidae > Apricaphanius > Apricaphanius iberus. The sequence goes on along the minus strand of JAPXFQ010002338.1, from coordinate 1,401,122 downwards.
TATCCTAATGAAATAATTAGAATAATGACTCATCACTGCAATGAATAATTCAGGTTACAGCAGACTGGGTAATTTACAGCTTTTTTAAAATCAAATAAATGTTCTCAGTGACTTAATGTTTTTAGTTGTAATACTGAATTCTAAACATGCTTCAAAAATATCAATCCAAAATGCTTAAACAAGTGTAGTATGGTGGAAAAACAGCCAATGTGTTTTGGGGTTAATTAAGAAAAAAGTAATTGCAGTCTGGACCAAAGAACATGACTGAGTATTGTGGCAAACTGAAAGCATGCACCAGCAAATATTTTATTCTAATATTCAAACAAGATTTAAAAATGCGTAAGGTTAGGCAAACAAGAATAAATAAAGCATGTAAGGAAATAAGGAATAAAATGAATAGGCTTTATAAAAGCTTAAATGAGAAAAAAACAACAATGGTGACAAGTAAATTCTGTTTCAATTTTCTAGTTACCCAGGTATTGAAAAATTCTAGAAAAAATGGTTAGTTAATTAGAAATAATTTTACAATGTGGTACATTTATTATTAACTATGATGACAGTTGAGAAAGCTCTGAAGAATCTGAAGTGGTCATAATGTAGCAGCAGGCAAGAAATTCACTTAGAAACTACTTTATTCAGTATATCTTAAGTTGATTATAATTGTGCTCTAATTCAGCTCAATTTCTGTGTTACATATTTGATGCTAAGTTGCACCACTTAAGAATCCTGTTGTTTACTTGCTGTTGATTGATGAAGTTCACAGTGTTATTGCATTTTAAGTGATGTTTCAGTGTTAGACTCTTGAGTTTTACTCAGCTCTCAACATGTCTAGGCAAGATCAAAGTCAGGAAACATTGCAGTAGACCAAGGACATGGAAACAATTCACATGGATGGTGTTTCAATATGAGTGTTGATTTGCTCTGCTGTGTCTGCTGTTTTTTTATAGATTACCTGCAAGGTGGTGGTGACCTTGTTCATGTACTTTCTGGCGACCAATTACTACTGGATCCTTGTGGAGGGTCTTTACCTGCACAGTCTAATTTTTATGACCTTTTTCTCTGACAAAAAGTATCTTTGGGGATTTACACTGATTGGATGGGGTGAGTTCTCATTCTTTTATATTGCACTTAGACTGCCTTACTTAAGGATTTTATGTAACAGATTGGCACAAAGTAGTGGCTAATCGTGAAGAAAAAATGTAAAACAAATAATCAATCAGGTGTGCATTACTATTCATACACCCTGAGTAAATACTTTGTAGAACCACCTTTTGTAGCACTTACAACTGCAAGCCTTTCAGGGTGTGTCTCCACCAGCTTTGCACATTAAGTGACAATACATTTTTGTTCGTTCTTCTTTACATTATGTTTAAATTTCTCTCAGATTGGATGCAGAGGATCTGTAAACATCAGTTTTCAAGTTTTGCAATAGCTAATCATTTGGTTTTGAGTCTGGATATGAGTAGGCCAATCAAACACACAAATTTGGTTTAATCTACTCTATACAATTGTGGCTCTAATTGTATGTTTAGCGATCCCTTCCTGTCTTCTTTCACGATTCCTTGTGTTTAGCTCCATCCATCTGACAAGTTTCCCTGTCCCTTCAACATCATGGCTCAGTGTGGGGATGGTTTTGCAGTGTAGGATCTCTCTGACACACAGTGTTTTGTGGTTAGGGAAAACATTTATATTTTGATCTCATCTTACCACAGCATCTTCCACTATGGTTGCTGTATCTCCAAGAAATCTTGTGCCAAACTACCAAATGGGGAATTTAAACAATGACTGTATTCTTGCTACTCTTTCTTTAAAGGCACAATCTAATGTTGCTATAAATGTTTGCACAACAATATTTCTGACCTGATTGGTGTGTTCCCTAAGACTTTATGATGCAGCTTATTTATTTATGTTCTCGAACACACCTCTGAGATCCTCACAAAACAGCAGAAATAAATTAACGCAGTAAAGCCATGATTGCACAAGATTTTATTTTGGGGATTGGATACAAATGCTGCCATATTTATCAGCTTTTTACTTGTTCATATTTGAAATACAATGTAATCCCCTTTAGGGTGTTTTCACATGGGACTCGAGTCTGTATTCGGGTACCGTATTTACTTAAACCCCCCTTATTTCGTACCATGTGAACACAGCCTGGACTGTGCCAGGATACAGCCTTGGAGGTAGTGTCGGAGTACAGGTACGAGTGGATACAGATCACGTGAACACAAGCCGTCCCTCGATATACCTAAGACAATAGACAGTCTCCACACGGAAGTTACGACGCCGCCAACTGAAGTTACTGAATCATCACACACGACCATAAAGAGACCAAAACAACGCTGTTCAAGCATCCCAAAGCAACAAACCAGGATACAAAGCAGTGGATTTACTACAATACTCACCCTGTAGATTACTTCAGGTAGCAGTTGCCCAGTAGACCAATGTGTTGCCATTCTAGGCCGTCGCTCGTTTTATGATGTTGGTACTTCTCACTCCCTTGTTTGGATAGCTACAGAGTTATTTGTATACTGCCACCTGCTGTTTTGGTGTACTCAGTCATGTAAAACACTGGATTCCAGTACGGGCTGAGACCCGCACCATGTGAACAGAAAAACATGAGCATTTTTCTCTGGACGTTTTCTGGCACGGCCACACATGTAAAAACACCCTTATTTTTTAACCTTGCACTGGAAGCTTGATTCTCGTGAGATTTGGAGTTGATGTGTAGATTCAACATAGGACGGGGCTATACATAGATCTGGCTTTTGCCAGGTTATTTACTTTGTGTTGTTCTATCACAAAACAAGTCTCTGTAAAATGTTTTATCAGTTTGGCAAAATGTGAAAAAGTCATACTTAGAGTCAAACAAATTCTCAGGCTTTAAACAGTGTATTTAAGATAAACTTTATTTGGAACAAAATGCTTGAGTATTTTCCCCCTACTTCATAGAAAAAAAATGTAAAAGCTGTGGGAGTCCACAGATAAATCCCTTGATGGTATGGATTTATAAGAAAGTGGTAGCAGTGAGTAATGATCCTGCCTAATGGGTTTCACAGTTCCTGCATTGTACACACTGTGCGTAAAGATTACATAAGCACAGCGCATACAATGTGGATGCTGTGCTATCCAATCTCTACACATAAAGGATGAGCAAATTTAGGATTTTGGTCACTTTTACAATATGGTTACATGAAAGCAATTTTGAATACTTTTTAACTACTTTTCTAGGAGTACCAGCTGTGTTTGTGACCATCTGGGTCACCATGAGAGCCACGCTTGCCGACACAGAGTAAGTGATCTGCATAATTAATGCCTCTATTCTTCTTGTCAATCTTTTAAACAGCTGCACTAAACTCCATGGTTTCTTGAAGCAAACGATTAATGGTGTTGAATAAATCCTCTTCTTTATCTAAATATCTTTTAAGCTTCCACACATTCTATAATCTGGGCAGCACTTTTGGAGCTGATATTTATCTCAAACCTTATTTAACAGGGTTAATGTTAAAATGCAAAAATAAAAAATGCTTTTCAGTGGAGCTGAAACAACTAATAAATTTATTTCGATTATAATCGATTATTAAAATAGTTGACTACTACTACTATTTTAGTCATCGATTCGTTGCTTCAACCCCTTAAGCCCTGGGGTCCCCCAGTTGGGGGACTTTGTGATTTTTCTTTTTTACCAGGCCTTAAACAGCACTCACATGAAAGAAAAAAATAGTAATAATGCACATCAAATTAAACAGCACACCAGGGAATCACAACAAGGAATCCCTTTTCAAACTCATAGCAGTAATATTTATCTTACCTTTGCGGTCTCGCCACGTAACGATAAGTTCTTCGGAAAATAAACGCTATTTTCTGATTCTCCCATCGGCTGTACGACATCCAAAACTTTAATGGTGTTTCTATGACGAAGTTTGGTTCCTACGCCGCATATTGAAGGAAATTAGGGCGAAGCCATTGGTTTCAACAAGGCACTGTTCTTGGCGCCCTGGATGGCTGACTCTGTTGCCAATCAATTCGGGGACATTATAGCGTAATTCTATTGGCTTCTACACCATATTTAAGGGTTTGGACGTCCAAATTGTCCAGCAGCCAGAAATAAACAAACAAAGAAACAAAAACAAAACAAAATATATATATATATATATATATATATATATATATATATATATATATATATATATATATATATATATTATTGTATTACAATTTTTTTTTTGCAAAAAGGCCCAAAAGTGTTTATTTAATTGTACATTTAACTGTAAAAGATTAAGATGACCTCTTTACGGATTTCTCTTGTTTTTATTTTGTAGAACCCCCGCAAATAAATGAGGGACCACATTATTGTTATTTAATTCAAATAATATTGATTTATTGTAGCAGTGTGTGACTTTCTCCAGGTCAAATAAAATAGATTGCAATCAATTGTACAATTCTCTTGTGTTTTCCTTGTTCTTGATGAATAAGTGAAAGTCATAGCCAAATATAATTATTTATAAAAGTGATTAAGTGATTATTCGTAAAAAATGATGAACAGATTAATTGATTATGAAAAGAATTATTAGTTTCAGCCCTACTTTTCATTGAGTGGTGTAGCATGTCATAATTCTAAAGCATTCTTATGTTCTGCATTCATTTTGTTTGTTAGGTGCCCATAAGATGAGTTTACCAATTATACATTTATCAGAAAATAGAGAAACAACATTTCCAACATTTATGAAAAAGTGACATCATCAGTGTTTTTAATTATTGCTTTTGTATTTGTATTATCTAGTCCAAAGAGGGTTAAAAAAAGGGGCTTGAGATTAATATGGTAATTAAATATGTAATTTTGTCCCCTCACGAATCTTGATTTAATACTTATTGGTATGGGACGGGCCATTATATTTGGAATCATGGGCTAAATACCATGTACTTCTGCACCCTCCATCCCTCCAAGTTTTTAAATAAACAAATGATTCTCTAACCCCATAAACCAATTAGTTTTTATTGGACTACTGCTTTATTTATGGTCACGTTTTCTTGTTTAGGGAGCAAAAACGCTTTAAAGACTGGCGCCATCCAAATATAAGTAAAGAAACTGAGGGAAACTAATTATTTTACCTGTAAACAACAAACTGTTGTGGAGTAAAACAGACCCCCCAATTATATATTAGGCATTGGTCGGTTGGTGGGGTCAAGTTAAACCTAGATTTCTGGTGTGAAATCCTTAAAAATTTACATCAATTTATTTCTATTCTGTAATGCCAGAGAAAGTCGTGGAATGACCAGAAGTTTCTCCAGCTTATTAGAGCATTGAGTAATTAATTGTTGCCCTCCGTATATGTGCTGCTGTGCAACTTCGTTTAGCTGTCTGAAAGAAGGTTATTCAATTTTTCTGATATATTACAGAAAATGTTTTTTGTAAATATTTCTTATATTGCATAAAGTACAATCAGTAATGTTTATGAGACAAAAGATTCATTATCAAACTACACTTTTTCCCTTCTTTTTGGTCACCTAAAAAGTGATATTTAAAGACAGGCTTTGATGCTCAAAAGAATGAGTGGAGAGAAGTTATTATCCACTCTTAAAAAGTCCTGCTCATCAGGTGGCACTCCCCCTTAAAGGGAATACTTCAAACCATTCCTATAATTGCCACTGTTTTCTGTGTCTGTTTTGGACCGCCTTAGGACTGACTGACATTGTGTTTAGCACCTACTGAGTGAAACTACATAAATATTTTCTTCTTATTTGGTTGGAGTCCCAAAAACAATTACTGTTGACTTTCTGAGGGTTAAATTTTCCAAATGTATAAATCTTTGCTTATAATCCTTTCTAAAACTTAAGCTCAGTAGAAAAAAAATACGTATGCCTACTAAGTTTTAGATCTATCAGTCAACCAATTCATCAATATTTATCTATATAGAGCTTTATTCAGCCAAAAGGCGACCAAAGTACTTTGCATTAAAAGACAAAAATGTAAATGCACATATTTTTATTCAGATTTTCATTTTAATTCTCAGTACTGAGACGGAGTCTGGAGACCTAATGTTGTGACTATTGTGTTACTGTTGTGAGTGCAAGGCTCTACAAGTCTGAAAATGTGGCTTAAATTCACAGTTTTGCCACCTCACCTGCTACACTCCGTTTCCAAGGTCCTTAGTATGCTTAAAGTTGCATGCATTTGTCTGCCATGTTGGTTTCTATAAATCCTAAACTTGAAGTAGAAAGCGACCTATATAGTTTTTAGACCCTATTTTGTGTTTAAAAAAAACATTATAAATGAGACCGAAGGTCTTTTCTGGAAGAAGAACCATCCCGGCATGAACTTTATGACAACATAAGCATTGCCCTTCAGCTGCAAAACAGAGCAGGAACAGCATAATTCTAGAAGCACCACTATTAAGGAGAAAGCCACATATTCAGAATCAATTAAAAAAATATTCTGGGATTTTAATTTCCAGTTTGGATGACGTAGAAATGTCCTTATAGTCCTCTGAATGGCATAGAACAGGTTGGAGAGATGTACCTCAATCTCAGGATGAATAAATCAGTTCAAGGGGGAATAAAGAGAGATCTCTAATATGAGTGCAGTGATAAATGTAATTAGTTTTCATATAACATTCATGTTTAGAGGTATAAAGCTGGAGTAGACGAGGGGACAAAAGCAATGCCTTTTCAAAGATCTCATTTTGAACCTACTGTGATACCATGTCAAAGCTCATTAAAGACACTCGAGTGGAGCAGAGAGAATCTGAATCTACTTACCCACTTAACCCTTCTTTACCTTAATCCTGAAACTTCTCATCTTGTTTATTTCTGCAGATGTTGGGACTTAAGTGCAGGTAATTTGAAATGGATATATCAAGTGCCCATCCTGGTGGCCGTGGTGGTAAGTACATCCTTCTAGTTTGCACTTAATCCCCATGATGTGCACGAAATTATACCACTTCTCTGCACCTGTGGCTTTAAGGCTGTTAAATGAGAGATCTTATTATGTTTCCAAATAAACTTAATCCTATTATTATTTTTCTATTTTCTCTTCAGATTAATTTTATATTATTTTTAAACATCATAAGAGTCTTGGCAACCAAACTACGAGAAACAAATGCTGGAAGGTGTGACACCAGGCAACAGTACAGGTACAGAGAGGAAAAATAAAAGAAAAAAAGAAACAAATAAAATGTTTCTGAATTTCTTTCTTAAGTTGCTCATAATTGGTTCATCATGACGTTTACTAATGTCAACAATTGTATGTTTTTCATTAAAGAAGATATAATTTCACACTTTATATCCTTTATTATACCTAAATGGAATCAAAATGTTTTAAGATTTTCTTTTATGCTTATTTTTTCTTTTAAAATCAGTCAGTAATTGCAAATACACTACATCAGGCTTACAAAACCTTAGAAATACAAAGGAAAGGAGACCTCTTTGGCAACAAAACATTTTTGCTGGAATGTCTGGCCATGTCTAGGATTTTGGTAATTTAATAGCCAGAATATGGGCCTTACTACAAGACAATTGGATTTTTTGTGATCTTAAATGTCTTGGGGAAGCTACAGACAATTAAAGTCTGAAATAATGTACAAATGTTTAAGAACATATATGTTTTAGGTTAATTATCTTTTTACAAAATGCTCAAAATTATTATTATTATTATTACTATTGCTGATTAAACATTCGTATTTAACTAGTCTCACCTAACTTATATAATGCTATCACAGGATTCCATAACTGTCTTAAATTTCAATGGCATATGAAAATATGTGGTTTAGGTAAATAACACTCCTATCTTGCCTTTTCATGCATGTATTACTGTAGCATGTGAACTCTACAGTAGTTAAACAGGCTATAAGATCATTTTGGAAATCTCAAAAGATTCAAAAGCAATTGTAAGGTTGTGGGTTAGAGTCCTTCCTCCTGTTACATGCTGATGTCCCCGTGGTCAAAGCACTTAATCCAAGCTGCTGTGTGTTTGTGAATGCGAATGGTTAAATGTGCGTATAGTGTAAAGTGCTTTGAGTTGTAAGCATGATAGGAAAAGTACTATACAAGTTCGGTCAATGTACTTAGAGAGACCACATGTATCACTGCTTCAAAATGTAGATAAATACTACACAAATGTTGCAGCAGTGACCCCTTAAAATCATCACTGAATCTCCTGCTACACTATGCAAATATTCTACCTACACTAATACAGAATTACTCACCTTGTCATGCTGAATGCTTGAAGTGGCTTACATGACAGAAAATTTACATTATTTTTTTTTATCCATCCATCCATGTTTTCCCCATGGAAAAGCAGAAGACAGTATAAGAATGTTACCGGACCAACAGTTCCAGCAGAAAAAACACAGAAGTACCTTTTCCCGGCAACAATCTCCAGATCAATCTGGGGTATGCGAAGAGATTAAGATGCAAAGTTTTTGGCACAACTTCATCTGCTTCCAAAGTTGATGGAAAGAGATACAGATCTAGTGATTTGAGGACTCCAGCAACACTTGAAATACTCAGAAATCAACATTGATATCAGAGCAAAACATATCGGCTGTGTTCTTTATCAGGGAGATGTTTTGTGTCACTGGTATCCTAAAATTCTCCTATGACAGAAGGGTTTGTTTAGTTTGCTTAAAACAAACCCAAATTTCCCTTGGTCTGGACCTTCTGGGGTGGTGTGAAAACCCCCCCAGAGAACTCTAGTGTACACTCTAAATAAGCAAACCGAGACCCAGCTGAAGAGGTGATCTCGGAACAGTTTCCTTTTGTTTGAAGGAAAGACTGACCTCAACTCAGAATGTGAAAATCCTTTATCCTTACAGACTAACACGCTGCCAATTTTACATCTTTATCTAATACACATGGACGATATGTAAGAAAGCCATATCATAAACAATACACATACTTCATATGCTCTATGCAACAAGAATTGATGTTTCAGAAAGTAGGTTTGATTTCTCCCTGATTAAACCCACAAAAAATGTCATTTTCAGATATGTCAAAAAATGTGGCGTGATGAACACCAGCTTTAGTAACACATATTTACCTGTTTTTTTTTTCTTGAAACCTTGCCCTGTTTCTGTTGTGTTTTATTGTTTTTTTCTCCTTTAAAATAATCTTCAGACTGTAAAATGTTCTGTTTCAGAAAACTCTTGAAGTCTACGCTGGTGTTGATGCCACTGTTCGGCGTCCACTACATCATATTTACTGCCATGCCATACACAGAGGTCTCTGGAATACCATGGTTGATACAAATGCATTATGAGATGCTTTTCAACTCCTTCCAGGTAAAAATAATTGGGGTAGAAATTTTGGAAATGCTGCTTCATCACTGTGGGAGCTGTTAATGTATTTTCATGCTGAAGAAATCTGATTGACCTGACTGGAATTTGTCCTTAAGGTTAATGTTATCACAATAAAACAGTTACAGATTGTCAAACAATTTTTCATTGTTTGGTTAATGATTTCTTATTAGATCCTTATTAAGATCAATAAAATGGCAAGGGTAGCTGATAACTGGGAAGACTAAAGAAAATGTCAAATAACACATCTTAAATGTCAGATTAAATGTGTGCTCATTGCTCGGTTTTGTATGGTGTGTCTAAAATCAGTTTACTCTCTCTTTTAGGGTTTCTTAGTTGCAATCATATACTGTTTTTGCAATGGAGAGGTAAGGAGTCTAAGAGTTGTGCTTTTAAACTTTTTTTTCCATATCAATGTCTGGCAAATCTCTAATAAAGCAATTATCATTTAAGGTGCGAGCTGAAATCAAAAAGTCATGGAGTAGAAGAACCTTGGCCCTTGACTTCAAGAGAAAAGCTAGAAGCGGGAGTAATACTTACAGCTATGGACCAATGGTATCACACACCAGTGTAACCAATGTCACTGCCAGAGGACCGCTGGCCCTCCACCTCACCAAGAGGCTGGGCCCGGCACCTGTAAACGGCCACAGGAACCTGCCTGGGTATGTAAAGAATGGCTCAGTCTCTGAGAACTCTGTACCTTCCTCAGGACAGGAACTTCACATACCTGAAGAGGAGCAGTCCACTCACACACGGCCTAGTGAGGAAGAGAAACCCACGCCTGTAGTGGAGGAGGAGAGGGAGACGGTCATGTGACCTCTAGATGGCAATAAAAAGAGGAAAGACAAACACGTTGAGGATGTTCTGAAGGAGGTGACTGCTTGAATAAACAGTGCTGGTTCTTTTCCTCCCATAAACTGAGCTAGAACACTATAAACTGATGATGCTCAAGGAAAAAAAAGATGTATTGCTTTTCTAAGCTTATCTAAGAGATAAACAGGCAGCAAGTTTATTAAGGCAGATTGGTTTTGTTCTTCTATCTACCATCTGCCACAGAGAATGTGTAAACCCCTAAAAAGGCTGATGTTTCTAACTTTTATTTCACTGCCATGGCTGTTAATATAGTGTTCTGTTTACTTACAAGGCAAATGTCATGTTTTTTGTATAAATTACATATTTGGTTGATGAGACATCAGCCTTTCTTACGTACTGTACATTAAATCTGGAGAAGGTTTTCTTAATAAGATTTAACATACGAAGAAAGACTTATAAATTCTATGCGTTTTGAGGCATTCATTTTTGTTTGTAGCATGGTCTTATTTGTTCTACATTGACACATCTGTATCAATGTAAAAGAAAAATCACTCAGGTAATTGCAATCCTTTGTTGTCGCACACCTATTTTTACACTTTCCAAGTGGTTTTTCAGCAAATTCTACTTCTATAGAATTTATCTAACTTTGATTTTTTTCTTCGTTTTTTAACCTCATTTTCTTTTGCAGTTTTAACAACTTTCATCTACGCAGTTTTCCCTCTAATTAAAATAAATATAAATAACTGAAGTGAATTAATAAATTCCCTTGTTTTCTGTTCATAAATGTGGTCCCAGTATATGATGCTGCCAATGCTTTATTTGTTTTTTCCTTGAACTGGTATTTTCAGATATTTTCTGAAATCAAGCTTTATAGCAAGGCTAACTAATATTTGATGTTTTCTTGAGACTCACCAAGAACCTTCGACCTTACATTTGACTTTTCATAACTCTCCTGGAGTTTACCCATGACTTTGATGTAACCTATATGCAACTTTACTGTAACTTTTTGAAGATGTGCCACGTACATTCCATGAACTTTCCTTAAGAATTGGATATTTATAATAACTGTTTCACATTCTGGGCTGCACAGTGGCGCAGTGGTTAGCACTGTTGCCTTGCAGCAAGAAGGTTGTGGGTTCATATCCCTTTCTGCATGGAGTTTGCATGTTCTCCCCGTGCATGCGTGGGTTCCCTCCGGGTACTCCGGCTTCCTCCCACAGTCCAAAAACATGAATTTCAGGTTAATTGATGTCACCAAATTGTCCTTAGGTGTGAGTGTGTGCATGGTTGTTTGTCCTGCCCTGTGATGGACTGGCAACCTGTCCAGGGTGTACCCCGCCTCTCGCCCGTTGACAGCTGGAGATAGGCACCAGCACCCCCGTGACCCATTAAGGATTAAGCGGTAAAGAAAATGGATGGATGGATAAGTGATTTATAAATAGGTACTTTCCTAAAACCTTGATTTAAAATATTTTTCTGAACCCAGCTGTATTGTAAGGTTGACCTATGAGATACTCTGCTGGTTCTCATGATATTTGATATAACATACCAGGTAACTTCCTGTGTATGTATGTTTGATGTTACTGAAATGTGAAATTTACTTGTCACAAGTCTGTCTTTTTTATAATTCAGTGAAGTTGTAGGTAATATCCATAAGATTTATAGAAAACTAGCTAGTAAGTTCCATGAAATGTACATTAAATCACCTTGTAACTTTAGTTACAGCCCCATGAAAGCATGGTTTCCATTTAGACATTTTCCAAATGATAATATGAATGATAATACAGATACATAAGTAAGGCTATTTCTATAAAGGCCATCAACTATTTTTAGTAAGGGTGGAAAATGAATAGTAAAGGTGTTATTTGTTTTTTACAAAATGATTTTCACAAAAAGTCCACTTACTGTATGTGCTGCTTCTGTTCGTTCATATTCAAGTCGCAATGTTTACAGATCATAAGTAAATCCTTATTTAGACCTAAATGTTGTTTCATACTTATACATTATATAGCTGTTGTATCATAGTTTTGCTAATCCATTAGTTAAAAGAATGTAATGATATGTAGAGAATCTAAAGAGTGCTGGTGGATTTAGTCACATGTCACATATTCATGCTTTCATTTCCTGACCCATTCCACAATACATTAAACTCTGTAATTACCCTGCATGACTGAGAATGTAGGCCGTATTATTCATTATCATACCAAAGAGAAAAGGCATGGTGTGTCTTTGTACCAAACCCTCTTAAAAATAGAGTAAGATGAGGAAACCTTCCTGTGTCATTTATGTTAAAGACATTGTTTTGAAATTAGGATCAGAAATTCATGACCATCAAACCAGATATTACATCTCATATAAACTCTTGAAATTAGAGCTATTTTACATAAGTTCAGGACACATCATCATTACTGCAATAATTTCAAAATCAACAAACCCACATTAAATCTAACATTTTTTTTTAATTTCAGTACCTCGTTTAAGTCAATAATTATAATTGCTAAAAGAGGTGAAATGTATTTCAGTTCCTTTTGTCCATCTACAGGAGAAACCTGAAAAAATTTAATATTGTGCAAAAGTTCATTTATTTTAGTGATTCAATTCAAAAGGACAAACTAAAATGATATAGACTGATTTCATGCAAAGTAAGATAATTCAAACTTTTATTTGATAACATTTTTATGATTATGGTTTATATCTTATTAAAACCCAAAGTCAAAATCTCGGAAAATTTGAATATTGAGAAAAGGTTCCATATTTTTTGGTTCAAAGTGTCATACCCTAATTAATCCAAAACACCTCCAAAGAGTTCAGTAGGAATCACAATCGTGAGGAAGAGTGCTGACCCAATAGTAGTGTAGAAAACCATCATTGACACCCTCCATGAGGATGGAAAGTCTCAAAAGGTAATTGCAAAAGAAGTTGGATGTTCCCAAAGTGCTGCACCAGACACATTAAGAGAAACTTATGTGATGGGAAAATTAGGAGGAAAAAAGGTGCACAAGCAGCAGGAAAGACTGCATTGTCAAGAAAAGACCATTCAAAAGTGTTGGGGACCTTTACAAGACATGGACTGAGGCTGGAGTTAGTGCATCAACATTTCATGTAATAGTCTAATTTTCTGAAATTTTGAATTTGGGGTTTTCATTAGAGCCTTTATAAGTCTTTGTAAGTCTTTATAATAAAAATCATAACAAATACCGATTTGAAATATCTCATTTTGGATGTGATGGGTCTATAGACTATAAATAGTCTATATATATTAGTTTCATCTTTCAAGTTTAATTACTGAAATAGATTAATTTTTGGATGATATTCGGATTTCTCAAGTTTCACCTGTAAACTGCAAAGTCTTACAAAGTCTGTAACAAAGGGAATATCTCATTTTTGTGAAGAAAACCTTAATCCTGAAATCATACACAAAAGCAGTGCACACCTGCAGTGAATTAACAAATAAGATCAAAAGGACAAAATAAAAAAAATAAATACATAAAACACCACTCTAATCTCAATTGTTCCGTCTTCATTAAACACATTTTTGAGTGTATCTTGAGATACAGATTTTTTATTTAGGTGGGGAACTTTTTATATATATCAAGCGTGAATCCAAAAAAAATAAAATAAAAGAACGAATTATACACATCGGCACCATATTAGTCCACCCCACCTTTTTAAAACAGACATCTTCCCCCAGTCTATCCACTCCATAACAGAACTTTCTTGTCCTTAACAGAAAAAAATAAATAAAAAATATATTTATATGGGCGGTTTTTCCCATTTCAAGCTACCAGAGGCTTTTTTTTATAAAGACACTTGGAATTCTTATTTGAGCACTTTATTTTCCTTTTCTCCAATATTCTGTCAGATTTTTTTCCTCATACAGATTTTGTTTCAAAAATGTAAGGCTAATTTTATAGCTCCGTTGAATACCTCTTCTGGAAGTAAAAAAGTGTTTTATGTCATTTTTTTATGCTGAAATTTATTCAGTGGAAGTGACATTAGTAACCAAGCCTTGTGTAAAAAAATTGTATGTTTGCAGTCTTTCCTTGAACTCATATCCCCTCTTAAGTCCATTGTAATGAAAACTTTTGTAGATATCAGTGTAAATATTCTATAACATGATTTCTGATCATTGATGTTCATCAATAAATTGTAAAACAATAAATCTGTAATTTCACCATTTTCTGCTCATTTTCCCTGACTTCTACTCAAAAACAAAGCAACAGTATATGACTTTGATTTAAGTTTATTTTTTAATAGAATGTACAAATTTTATTTTAGAAAAGTATAGTATTTGCTGGGTGAAATATAAAAGTTATAATTTTCTTTATTAAAAGGGGATGATAGTTCACTTTTGGGATTTCTTGCCTCCGCCCTTAGCCCCTTCTTTGCCTCCTTTTTCACCCTTCGCTCCTTGATCACCCTTCTTGCCTTTTCCTTCGTCACCTTCTTTTTTGGATGCCCCCTTATCCCCTTTCCCCCCCTTTTCACCTCTCTTTTTTGTAGCAGCATCTTTGTCATCCCCTTTCTCTTCTTTGGCACTTTTATCTTTCTTTCCCTCCCTGGTCTTCTTTTCTCCTTTTTCACCATCCACTTTCCCAGACACTGTAGGTACTTCAGGTTTTTCTTCTGGTTTTGCAGCTGCAGAAAGTAAGCAAACAGGGTCAAGACTTCTCAGCAGCATCAGGCTCTTTCCAGTAGTAAATTATAGAAAGAAATGTTGCCCAAGGTATGTTCCACTAAGTGCTTTTCACAGGAAATACTAGCACTGATAAGGATTATATTTATTATTTCTATTAAAAATTGTATTCACACCTTTAATTTCAATAACACATATAAAATGCCTCATATCGTGTCTATGAGCCCTACAATTAATCAAAACATATTAAATTACATTTTCTTTAATCAATTAAACAAACAATACATTAATTAATCAATCAATTAATGAATGAACCAATCAATCACATTTCTACACTTAACAATGATTTTAAAACAGTTCGACCTGCCTTAGTTTTTGATCAAGACAAGCCAAGCAGTAAAAATAAACGTTTGAAAAAAAAAAAAACGGCTATGAGAGAACTATCATATTAATAACTTATAGATCTTTATAAATTTTAAAATGAGCAGACCCTCAAATGTAAAGGTTTTTCTATATTTCAATTTTACATACACATAAAGTATTAAAATTAACAAGACGGTATTTATACAAACAAAATAATGGAGGTGAAATAAACAAACCAACTTAGAAGCAAAATGGAAAAATTAACTCAGTAAACAGTGCAGAGATCTGAGAGAAGAGAGCCAGAAAGAAACTGAGGTGGGCTTCATGAAAATGTACATCTAGATGCATGATGCTGCTGTGGAGAAGGTAAGCAGCACCAAGTTCCTGGGTGTGTGTATAAATATGTCTCCAAAAGTGCAGTTTTCAACATTATTTAATGATATTTTATGGGTGAGGATGAAATAAATTCTACCGGAAGTCTTATGTACACCAGACTTAAATATAAATGCCTTGTCATTCGGATGTAAAACTCGGCTGTTCACCAATTCAAGTTGTTAGCTCTTCTGGACATTGGATTTCTTACTGGAGACAATTAGTCCATTGCTGAAGAGAAATAGCAGTTCAAATCTAGAGTTATGACTGCATTTACACCAATCCGATCAGAAAACAAGGAATAAATATAAGATAGAAAATCATTACATTGTACTGAAGGAAAAAAAAAATTCAGAAAATACACCAGCTGGCCCTAGAGATGACCATTTAACATTATTTATCTGCCGGATTTGTCAGAGATGGTATAGATATCGATCAAAGGCAAATGCTTATCTATCAAAATGGCAACACCCCTACTCTTGCTGAAGGTTCATTCTTGGTGAAGAATGAACCGAACACCTGCTCAACCCAGTCATGCCTCAGCTTTAAATGTACCGCGACAGGAGGTGAGTTTCCTGCAAAATGCCAAAAAGAACATGTTCCTTTTTTAAAAAGCTGAGAATCTTTTTCCTTTTAATAGAGTTATGTATACCCCCCACATTCCAAATGCACACTTTTAGTGTAGGTCTGTCGCTAACCATTACAGATGAGGAAAGTAATTCCAACTACATAAGGATACATATACTGTATGAAATAGCAGAAACTGCCTTTCAAATTGCATTTAGGCAACTTTCAGTAGTAAAATCCAGAACAAAAAACATAAATCAACAGTATATTTAAGCAGTTTCCAGAAAAATGTAACGGAACAGGATATATATGCAGCAGCCTCCAAAATGTTATGAAACAAAATAGATTGACAGTATTTTTCAGAAATGTATGTATGTAAATTTATGTTGTTACAGTTTTCTGAAAAATACTATATACAAAATCTGTTTTTTATATACATATTTCTGAAAATTACTGTATAAATATACAGTAGCTTTCAGAAATATACATTTAAGAAAATAGACTTGTCCCATCTATTTGTATGTCCCTTAGATGTGGTAAGTGTTAATGAGACACTCACACTTGACAGTTCCAGCAAAACCTCTCCCAGTTGAAGCCAGTTTGGTCTTTATGTGTGTCAGAGCTGATTAATTATGAGCTGATTAGAGTGTGGCACCAGGTGTCTTCAATATTCACAATATTCAAATTTTCTGAGATACTGAATTTAGTACTTTCATTAATTGTCAGTTATAATCATGAAAATTAAAATAAAATAAATATTTGAAATATATCATAATGTGTGTAATGAATTAATCTAATATACACTTTTCATATTTTTAATGCATTACTGAAATGAATCTTTTTCATGATATTCAAATTTTATGACCAGCACCTGTCCAATGAATTACACAAGCTCAGGTTATCTTCTGTAGTTTAGGCAGATACAGGTTTTTGTCACATCTGAGGGTTCGCGGACCCCTGGTTTAGAAACACTGTAGATAACTGCTAAAGTCAGGCAAGCAGGCACAGTAACATAGCAAATTTCGGTTAAACAAAGGGAGAGAAACAAAAAGATGTTATCTTTTGAGTTTCATAATACAATCTTAAACTTGCCTTCCACTGTGGTTATTTTAGAAGAGCTGATCTCGAGTCTCTTGAGGACCGGGACAGTCTTTTTGTCAAAAGAGGTTTTGACTCCTTTAAACATCTCAGCAGTTATTATTTCCTAAAGCTACTCCTTTGGCTGACTGGTAAGTGCACATGACTTTCACCTGGAAGTAATGGGACTGAATCTTGCCTGTCCCTCATTGTGCACCTTGCCACACATGCATTGTTTTGTGTTCCTGAAGAAAAGTAGGTTATAAACATAGCCATCATTTAAGCCAGTGACATGTCCTCAGCAATACTTATAAATCACAACTTTGTCCCTAACCCTTAAAAAACTCATATGAATTTTTTTTTACAGAGCAAGTCTAACATCCACTTATGCTCCCAGTGCTATTTTCAAATAATCATTATCCAAACTGACTAATATTCCACAATCTCATACAGTTTCTTTACGTACAAATGTTGTAGCACTCTTTGCAGAGATTTATGTTACTTTGAATAGACTCACATTTATAAGTGGGTACTGCATCAACAAGTAACCAATTACCTCATATCTCTTCAATGCAACGTGTTTATGCTGTGCCACCTGCTCCATGCATCTATGCACAGATAGAGGAGGCCTGTGCCGGTATCCCAAGGGGTAAGCTGGCCATACACTGTGGAATTTTTGGCCCATTTCTAGGCCATTTTCCAGCATTGCGACACATTTTGCGATGGTTTGTCTTCAAACACGCGTACGAATAGATATTGTATTTGTCGTGCATGAACCCTGCAGAGCTCCGTAGGTTACTACAAAACTGAGATTTATGAATATAAGACCTATATTTATAGTGTTCCTTCCTGCAGGAACCCAAAACCATGCTTATGTGGCTAGGTTCACATTGAGGGCCTGAGCAGGAATCGATCCCCAGACTCCCAGGTGGCAGTGATGCACTCTTACCAGTCAGCAAAAGGAAAAATGTTTGGCTGCTCTCTGGCCTGATGCATCTTCTTCCCTCCCCGTCACTCCCCGTCGGTGATGGTTGCTCCTGCCCGCTGGTTGATGATGACTCTCGATGCATGGGGCTGGGGGTCCCGGTTGCGGCCCGGCTCGGTCCTGGTGCATGTCGGGCGGGTCCTGGGTGGTCCGGTGTGTCGGGCGGCCGCTGTTTCGGGCCGATGTCCTCCTTGGATTGACTGGGGCACCTCTTATGGGGGTGCCGGGGTTGTAGAATAGGTTGGTGCCGTCCGGTGGATCGGTGGGGACCGTGCCTGGCGCCCAGTCCTCCTGCCGGTTCCAGGACTTCAGCTGGCTGGTCTGTTCACCTGGTGGGGCTGTCCGGCATTTGCTGGGCCCCTGATCTTGGCGCCCCACGTGGGGCGGGATCTGGACCCTGGAGCTGGAAGATCTGGATGTCCAGGTGCCGGCTGGGCGCGGCCTGGGGAGGGCGTACATCCGCTGTGGCTCTTGCTGTGGCTCCCTGGCGTGTGGATGTGTGGAGGCGGGCCGGGTTGTTGGCGGTGGGTACTGGTCCGGGGTGGCGGCGGCGTGTGTTATCCGTCGGTTGGCTGCGGGTCCTCCTTGCCTGCGGCGGCGGCGGGGGGCCCTTGTCGGCTGGTCCCTGGTTGGGGCCCCGCTGGGGGGCGGGGTGCCCCTGGTCCCCGTGGCCTCCGGTTCCTGGTCCGGGCCCGCCCTGGCGTAGCCGGTTACCGGCGGAGCCCGTGGGCTCGTCACTGCGATCTCTCGGGCCCCAGCATCGCGGCTGGTGGGTGCTCCCCTGGGACTTCCATCTGTTCCTCTCTTGGTGGGTGATCGACCCTGCGCTGATCCGCCTGTGGACTCTGTACTCTGTGGGACGCTGGATGCATACATCTCTTGCCTCCTCCATGTCTGTGCCGATTCCTGTAGGACGGATTGACGGTTCCTTACACCAGCTATCAATCACTTGCATGGGGAAACCTTATTCAGACCTGCATGCTCGCACACACATAGGTGTGGGGACATAGGTGAGGACGGACATATCTTAAGCTGAGGTTATCATCATTAGTTAGTTGTTCACAGGAGCTTACCAGAAACATTTGTATTATGTTCATTAATCAATGCTTGTGTGTAGTGAATGTGTAATTCTTTGTTTATTCTACCAGATCCGAACTATTGGTTTGGTTCTGTACAGTTTGTTGTTTTTGTATTACTGTTTCTCTGCCGTCCGGCAGAGGTGGAGGACTGGGATGTTTTCTTGTGTTCTTTATTTGCCTCCCTGTCTTGTGTCGTCGGTTCGCCCCTCTGTTGGTCCGGTTTCTTTTCTTCACCTTCTTCCTTTCTCCCTTCTTGTCTCAGTTTAATGTCCATGACGTCAGGAAATTGAACCCACAGTAATCACTAATAAAGATTTTTCATACATATACATCAAGTGGCGTACTACAGCGAAGCTGTAATACTCTGCTTGGGAAAGTAAAACTGTTGGGCTTGTACTTGGTACTCAGACACCAATTCTGAGTAGCATACTGCTAGACAGGACACGTTAAAAAAAAAAAAAAGGAAAAATGTTGTGACCACTAAGCCAGGGTGTATTATCCGTCAGAACAGTACAAAGTACAATTATTTTCTAAATCTTTAAAGCTTTCATTGAAAAAAAAATCAGCATTCCCCAAGTTTAACTACTGCATTAAACAAAGGAATCAGTGAGAGTGCCAATAAGCGAGAATAACAATGCAATGACAGCATAAATAGCCAAGGAGCAAAAGTAGAAATTTGCCATCTTTATGACCAATTATTTGAATATATAAATCTTGGGAGAATATTGTCTGCCCAATCAGCTGATCTATTAAAAGTTCATATAATTTCAAAGACTGTTGCATTGGATACTATGTAATAATATAATTTAATTTACTCATCCATCATGGTCTTCACCCAAGATATTTTAATCTTCCAACATATCAAACCAAATACAAACTGCAATAATTAACCTTCACTGTTTCTTACATATAATATCAGCAGAAAGACAGATTCAGAATCGTCTCCCTAAAATAGCTTAAACTATTAAGGTTATTTTCTTTGAAATCAGGTTATTTCATTCTTACTCAGGTACAAAACATAAATAACGATGAAATTGTCTGCTTTTAGGAACTCAATTTCCTTTTGTTTGCTTCTCTGACTCATATGTTACAGTGCTCCAACTATACTAAATGTGTGTAAAGCACAAATAAATACAAGAAGGTCAATTAAGATATCTATATTTCTTACAGTAAGGAAATATTAGCAGTATATGTATATACCTGGATGAAGAGGCCTTACTCATGCAGCTATGGTGATAAATTCCATTTAATCAGTCCAAAGTTTAACTGGAAACATTGGAGCTTCGTTACTCAGCAACGGCTTTTAAAAACTAGGGCCCTGTTCCAATACCCATACTGCATCCTACAGTCCTCCACGAAATGCACTTGGCAGAAGTGCACACAATTGTTCAAGCGCGTTGTGAACAACTGTGCAAATAATATCAGCATTGGGACAGCGAGGATTACGTCGTCAACCTGTGCCAAGCGTTGTATCTCCATGACAACCAAAATTGTGGTTTGTGTTATTTTGCTGCTATAATAAAACTGAAACAAAATCATCTAAGTTTGATAAATACAAAATTATATCAAGCAAATTCTATAGCATAAAGTCAAAAGTTATAGAACATATTGGATTTTAATCAGAGACACCAAATGTATATATTTATTTTATTTGTTTACATAAAAACTTTGGCTATAAAGAAAGGTTTTTGATTATTTAAAAGAATGTGTTTATTGTATTATTTATATTTGTCAAACCTGGTTTGTTAACTGAACAGACACAAGAATGCTGGGACATGCTCTTTTCACCAGCAATAAATAAATACAAATGCAATTTTATTCAAAACGTAGAGGAATAGGTTCATTATTTAAAAGGTTTAAATAATTAATTATATTTTTGAATATTATTAAATTATTCAATATTTTGAGGTGTGGATAGCCGGGGGTGTCGGGTACAAATCTCCATCAATATCTATAAATGATAGTTTTGAAATCGAGAAACAAATCATGGTCCACAGTCCCTGGTTCTCATTGCCTTCTCTGGTACCAAATCACAAATTTAACTGCATACAGTCTCTTGCTTGCAGCGCTGAATGATCTGCTACAGGCACATACAAATAATACATATAAATTTAGGCTGAATCTCTTCACCCGCAACCTGGCTACATTAATAACACTTCAGGCTAAGAATGTGAAATTTTATTTATTAATTTAAGCATGCAGCTGATCCGCCACATTCAGGACTATCCATTCATCCATCCATCTGTCCATCCATCCATCCTCTATACCACTTAACTTCAAGGCGTCGCAGGTGTTTAAATAGGAAACAAATATTTTTGTGACTGGGTGAAATCAGCATCCTCTCTCTGTGTGGCACGGGGTAAAATGAGCTGCATACATGCATCTGCAGATCATTCCCTTAATGTAGGACAGTGTGGTTACAGAGCAAATCAGGGGCCGTATTCACAAAGACTCTTATCTTACCGCTAGGTGTTACTCCTAACTCGCGCTAAAAGGTCTTACGTAGAAGTTGCCAACTAAAACCTATTCACAAACACACTAAGAGCTACTTTTACGTAGGACAAATCCCTAAAAGTAAGCTAAGAGTGACGTCCTGTTGCTATGGAAAACGTAATTTCCTATGCCTGAGTAAATAGACGGACAGCAGTGTGATTGGTTGTTGAATGACACGTGTGAAACCAGGAAATGGAAAACTTCAATGTCAATAAAAGCGTAATTATGAACAGTGCAAATAGCAAAAATAATGCATGATGATATCTTTGTGTCGGTCACGAGACTGACACTTCATACAACTTACACACAATAGCCTACTTACAGAGAGGGTGAAGTTTAAAAACGAAAAAACGTGAAATGCCGATCAATCCACCAAAAGAGTTTGGTGGATTGATCGGCTGATAGATGGTTGGGATATACCCAAGTCGTCCGCGTTGCAAAGTTGCATTTTCCCTTTGGCTAAATATCTTAGTTTCGCTTAACATTTAATTTCTGGACTGATCGGGTTGTTATGTTTAGTTGGAGACGTATCGTTTGGTTAATTCCGAATCATCCAGAGTGTCCAACACATTGCGTCTGAATGCAGCCATTTTGGGAGTCTTTGTGAATAGGTCTTAGGGAGTTAGGAGTCCTGTTGAATTCTTTTAAGGGCTCCCAGACTTATGAGCT
This sequence comes from Apricaphanius iberus, assembly GCA_028564705.1. Classification (NCBI taxonomy): domain Eukaryota; kingdom Metazoa; phylum Chordata; class Actinopteri; order Cyprinodontiformes; family Aphaniidae; genus Apricaphanius; species Apricaphanius iberus. Next base: position 1,378,775 of record JAPXFQ010002338.1, on the reverse strand, counting down.
ACTTTTAGGCCTAAAAGTGGTTGTGAATTACTTTTATCTTAAGAAACTAGGAGTCCTAAATTTAAGAGTGACACGCCCACATTTTTTAGGACTTACTCCTAAATTTGGCAGTTAGGACCTACTTTTAGCCCCAAGATTCTTTGTGAATACGGCCCCAGGTCTCTAATCTGCAGGGAAAATCGGCAACAAAGTTTCACAGAAAGTAGCTAAGGTTTGTCAGAAATGTTGTTAGTTTTGTTGCTTGGCGCTTTTTGGGGGAAGAAAAATCCTTGGACGTACTGCTGAGCAAAATAAACCATGTTGTGTCTCCAAGAGGGGACTCTCCTCTCCTATGTGGAGAACTGACACTAATATATATTCAAGACTAATTCTCAGTTGCAGTTGGTTACAACAATATAATGAAATAAATTGACACCAATTAATTGGAGGGCGTGTTTTTTCATGTTTTAAAATAATAATATGAAGGGAAAAAAAAATATTCATGGGCCCATCTCCCTGGGTAGTCAGGTCCACAATGCCCCCTGCTATCATGCCCGTTTTCAGTGGCGCCAATTATTCATCTTGTCGGATGCTGTTACTGTTTTAAGTTCCGGCACATCATCAGCTTGACACAATCCGAAGGAAATGCATAGATTTACATATCTTATTTTATTTTTGCTGCATTTCTGTTGATTTAATTCAGAGGCAAACACTGGAGCAAAGTTTATTGTACAGATCAAGTGATAAATCCGTTTTCATCTTCAGCATTTCATTTTCACTACAGTTCCTCCTCTTATTCCAGTGCCATGGTTAATTAGTTTTATAGTCCCATGGATGAGCATTCTCATGCTGACATCAGGAATAGAAGTGACGTGAAATCTCTTGCAACTGTAATTTTATTACGTTGTTTTTATTCTCTGTCTGATACCGATTCTATTTGAGATCTGTATTATGGAATAAGATTTTAAAGTTCTTAATTGTGTAATTGTTCTAAATTAATTAACCTATGCAATAAATGCATTTCGTCCACCACAAGGAAGATAAAGTAAAATCAGCAGTCAGTAAGACTGTTGTGACACACAAAATACAAAAATGCAACACAAAAAACTGATGAAACCTGAATAATAATAAAAAATGTGAAAGAACACTGCTAATAACAACAGACAGTCCAAACAATTTACTTTATTTAAATGTAATCCTACAGTTAGAAGTATTGGGAATAGTACAAACAAACAGGAAAAGGAACAAACACCATTCACATTTACCATAATGCATGCTGCTTACATGGCAATTCAGCTTAGTGTCATTGCTGTTCTTTATTTAAACTGTTTCTAAAATCATGTAGAAATATCTCATGCAAACATTCAACTGTAAAACTACCAATAATGAGGATCTGATTGAAAGGGGATAGACTTGTAAAATACAAAAGTGAAAACTAGAGGTGCTTTTTGACATGGACTAAAACTGAGTAAAAACTGTAGTATGCCATCCCTCAGGTACCTGTGTAAAAATTTCATATTTTTCAGCAGCTTACTTAGATATCCAAATTGTGTGCTATCCTCACTAAAGTTTATAACTAATTTGCAGCTTTAGATATAACACTAAATTAAATAACGTTTTGTGTTCTTTTGGATATCTGACCAGTTTTGATAATATTACATCTGAAATACTTACACTGATCAGATGTTTTAAAAAAAAGAACAGTGAATATGATGAACAGACATAAAACACAGTTGAGATTAAACTTTGCTCTAAATGCAAAAAAAAAAAAGACAATCTCTATAGAGCCATTTTTACTTGAAGTCATTGATAGAACCATGAACTCTACTAAAAGTCAGAAGTACACCAGCAAACCTTACCACTGAATGTCTCATAAAACAGCCAAAACCAAGCATTTAGAGTGCCCTAGTCAACAACTGAATTTGAAACCAGGGAAATGCTGTGACCAGCCATCAAACAGGCTGTTTATGCTTGAAAAACGTTTGATGTGGTTGGGTTAAATCTAATTTGCAAAAAAGACTGGGTCAAAAATCCTCAACAGCATTTTAAAAACTTAATATGAGTGATCTCAAACACCTGACGGTAACTCTGACCACAGAGGAAGGCAACAACCTATTATTAAAATTAGAAATTTGGGGTAGGACTTTCAAACATTTTGTCCTTTCACTTTCTAATAAATCACAGGGTAGCTATGAATTAATCAGGATTAATTAACATTCCTACATATGACTGAAAACGTAATATTTTCAGTGTAACTGAAGGAGAAAACCAGAAGCCGTGCATGGTACTTCTGTTTTGAACTCCACTATCCCATTTACATGTGGCCCTTTTGACCTATTAACCTTTTAGCCAGTTGCTAAGGCTGACTAGCAGGTTAATATTTTATTATTATTCTGAATGTAAAGATGACAGTTTCCTGTTAATTGTGGAAAACCCCAAGCATCTTCTTTATCATACACCAACAGATTGTCTTCAGTCAGAGACTTCTTCAGTTTTGGTGCAACACAGATTGCTACAGGAGATCTTTCCTGTCCACTGCCATCAGGATCTACAGGATATATCTCTTAAATAGCATGAGCTACAACAACACTTAATTTATTTCTGCAATATATATTTTTTAATTGAATTCTTCTGTATATTAGAGGGATTATTTGTTTATCAACTCATTCGTGAACCATTCGTTCACAAATTGTGTGAAACCAAACATTTACATAACTCCCCAGTTTCCACAATTATTATTTGTGGTTATCTTGCAGCTGCAGCGTTTGTTAGCTCTGATTAATTGTTATCCAAGGCCTACCTGATTTGAAGTTACCAAGCCAGATTGTTGCATTTTAATCATCTGCTTGTTCCACTTTCTTCTTCTGATAGCTTGTAACCAAAGGTGTCCTCTGTTTACCTTAAAATGAGTGAGTTGATGGAATATAACTTGCATTTTATGTTGTTTTTATCAAAGTTTTTGAGGAGCCAACAGGACAAAACCATAATTGAGTCTCTTTCTACAGACAAACAGTACACCACAGCATGGAGTGACATAGACTGATAATCCCTCTATGGTCCATTACTAAGAAGAGACCCCATGGACCCATGAATGCAGTTCAGGTCTAAAATACTGTTTGCGCGAGGAGCACTGAAGGCAGAGCGGGCTTAATTGTATGCTACATAGGGCCGATGAAAGCTTAAAAATGATTTCGTGTTAATTCTATGAATTAATTGACCTGAGTTAATTGCCCTAGTTGAGGGTATTTATTTTTTCATTTAGGGTCAGGTTAGCTTAAATAGCGTTTTCTCTTAAAAAAATGAAATAAGTTCCAAACTTCAATGTAAATTGTTTAAGCTTGGTTGATGTTAACTTTGTATGCAAGTGTCACAGGAGGAGGAATAGTATTTTACCACCTTGTATGTACAAGCACACACATTTCCACACACACGTGTGTAGTGAAATTTGCAATTGTCAAGCTGCTCTAAACAAATGTTGTAAAAGCAGCTCCATGAGTATTTAGAAGTCGTTGGAAAAGTTTCACTACAAAGGCATCATTACCAAACAAAGTCTGAAAATGTGTGTTTAGGAGTGATACATTAGGCGAGCACACAAAAATTTTATTTGTCTTTTGCCACAAGTATTTCTCTATAGTTTTTAAGGAAGACTGCAAGAGCTGAATGCAGAGTAGAAAAAAATTAATTTTGTATACTGTAAATGAGTGAAGGGTGCTTTTGGACTGGATCTTGGAACACTATGCTTTGAAAGTAATTGAGCCAAGGAGGAATGGCTGAAGGAAGATATGACAGAAGAAAGGAAGAAGAAAAACCCATCATCCCGACTCTGGCAAAGAGAGAGGGCTAGGGTGGTCCTCACCAACCCTAACCCCTGACAGAGGGCTGCTATTAGGATTTTGAGTCTGGACCTGCTCAGACACTGTCTGCACTACAGAGGCATCTGGGGTCGCTGGAAGAAAAGTAGGAAGAAAGACAAGAAAAAACAGAAGAAGAAATGGGATATTATAGAAACAGTTTCACAAGAATGAGACAAATTTACCATTGATGAAAAAGTTTAAGGAATCAATAAATATAGTGAAAGTGTGAGAAAGTGTGACTGGAACACCAATGAGTAGTCTGGATTTTGTATTACATTTGGCATTATCTTCTCTGTAAACTGTGTACAAACAGGAAAAAAAAATCTAAAACATTTGCATTTAACAATCATGAACTGTTGCATGGAATGATAACCACTACAGAAAAAGTGGATGTCGTAGAAATAGTGTCTGAGAAAGTCAAATCAGGTGTTTATTATTTTTCTCCCAAGTTGAAGCAGCCACATTTAAGAAGTAGAGTACAGAAGACAAATTTCAGTAAACTGCTAAAGTCAACATCAAAGTTAAATCCTGCTCTTGCCTTTATTACCGAAGTACATTCGTCATGTGAAGATTCAAAGGGTATTACAGAGAGGTACTTACATCCTGGGACCTCAGTGAGCTCATTCAGAGGTGGCACTGTCTCTAATGTGTTGGCATATTTTTTGGCAGCCTGTCTTTGTGCATGCCGTGCCTCGATTTCCTTTTTTGTCCGTGGAATCCGGCATTTGAAAATGCAGCACAGAGTGATAACTGTATGAAAGGACAACAAAGAAATAAGTAAACATGAGCTTAAATGATTAACACCTCTTCAATAACTTATTTTCATATTGCATTGAGGAACAAGTTAGTTATTATACATTCAGTAGAGCGATGTAAGCTCTGACTTCTTCATTCTATGCTTCATTTAATAAGAAAAAACGAAAGGTAACCTTTAAGAACCAAATGCGGTAAAGTTGCAGCCTTTTTCAGCATTTGGAATCACCATGTTGTTAAATAGTCTGTATCAAATTTATTCAACCCCTTCATTAAAAGCTTCTTTAATCCTTATTGAGTGTGCGGTTGGTCTTATGACCTGCTGCAAATGTGATTCATAGCCAGATAACAGCTTCTTGGAGTCATAGGAATCTTAGCCCATTCCTCATAGACCAAGGACTCCTATGCATCAATATTTTTGGTATGCTTTCAGCAACCACTCTTTTAAAATGTTACAAAAGATTTTTAATAGTTTAAGTCGGTTCCTCCATGGTTACTTTGGTGTCTTCTGGGAAATTTCTTGAACCAATCCTTTAGACTTTGATATATGGCTGGAATGAATACCCATATGCCAAACAAAAAATAGCCATTTTTATTCATTTCTGCACAGAACAGTATTCTGTTAACCTCTTTGGCATATTTATGTAGTTATAGTATAAACAGTTGAGTTATCTTTTGCTTTTTGGGTCAGTAGTTGTGGAATTTCTGGAGTTTAGACATGGAACTCTTTAGTTTTCAGTATATGCTTTCTGTGGAAATAAAACAGCTGAGACTCCAGCTACCAAGTCTTCCTTTAGGTCTTTTGCAGAAATTGAAGCGCTTTTTACTGCTTGCCTCTTGATGATTTTGGTAGCAGCTTTGATAACTTACTGTTTTTTTGTTGTTGTTGTCTTTTTACTTTTAACATGCAGACTATGCTTTCAACTGTTATCTACTGAAACTTCAGGTTTTTGTTCTGTTTTTGCATCTTTTTCCTATTTGTGCAAAGCATGTATCTATTCTCTGAACATTTTGTATAGTAATCTAAATATTGGGCGGGTCTTTCTATCTCAAGCACACACACACATGCGCACATAAAACCTGATTGGTCAAATCAGGTGTGCCTGAGATCTCACCTTCTTTCCAAATGGTTGCTTTTATAAAGTTTATTCAGGGGATTGGATATTTTTGAGCCTGCATAGCCCTTTAAGGATAAATATTGATAAAATCGTTGCAATTTTGTTGTATTTAGCTATTTCAGCAGTTTGTCAATTGACATCTAAACAAGTTTGAGTTCTATCAATAAGCCAAATTTGCAGAGGTGGTTACATAATTGTTTATCCTATTGACAGTAGCTATCATAAGAAACTGAAATGACAAAGGCATACTTACCAACAGCCAACACAAACACTGAAAAGATACCAATGACCTGCCATAGTCTTAGCCCCCAAAAAACAACAGTCTCTGAGTTGACAGGGTCAGGCTTCTTAGGGGGTTCTGTGGGTAAAAGCTGTGAAAAATTGAAACAAAATAATGCTTTTTTATATCAAATCCATGATGCAACATACTATGTAATGCTATATAAATGCTATACATGTATACAATTGTTTTCCTCACATCCTGTAAGCATAATTCTAGTGAAACCTTCTTTCATTCCAAATTAATTGGATTATTAAATGTATTAGTTTTATTTCAGTGATTATGACTTTACATACAAGGCAAAGTACTCCTTTTTTTGTATTTGTACTATTTTATATTGAAGATATTTCACACCAACACAGGCAGAGTTCTGCAAACCTAACACTGAAACCAGACTCCACAATCTAAACATGGCTGCTTACCAGGTTATTTCTGCTTGTACCCCTTTAAAAATCTCTGGTAATTTCACTTTGCTACTGAGCAATTTTCTACAGATGTTTTCAGAAAGCATTTCACAACATTTATTTCACCCCTGACCCCTTACAACTGAAGCTCGAGAAAGTACAATTATATGTTCTCCCAAATGGATTGATAATTGATGCTACCAAAACCTGCAGGGCATCACCCTCTCTGATAGAATCATTAAGAGGATTTTTCTCTGTCTGCTGTATATTGATCACTTAAATGGATGATACAAGGTTGTTGTGGAAACTCTACACTTTAATCTATGAGGCATCAAGTAATTGCTCTAAAAATAGACAGTTATTGTATTTGTTACCGCTACTGAAAACACTATGAATTGATAGAATAAAAAGAAAAAGGAAGCTGGATATTCAGAATTAAAAGCTCAGCGGAGCATTTGTTATAAAAAAAAATAGTTTTTATAGTTAGTAGTAGTAGTTTTAGTTATCTTTGTCATTATAGTTGCCCTTTAAGTTTAGCATAAAGGTCAGCTTAAAAGTACTGTTTACTAAAGTATGTTGTTTCTGTTGACGGTATCCATCAGATTATCAGCAGACTTGGCTGTGTTACCACAAAGTCAGACGATGTTATGCGTATTAACAGATTTAAAATATTTCACATTTTCAAAGCATTTGCATTAAATTGCAATTATTGTAACCAAATCAGCAAAAATACTGAAATGCAAAGTTATAGTAGATGGGGTATATTAAGTTTATGTGGGGTCATTTTAATCTGTAAAGCAATTTGAGTTGCAATATTTGTATAAAAGGCTCTTTATAAAGTTTGGTTTGATTTGATACAAAAGTAAAGATAACATAGTTGAGGTTACAGTCACATGTTTCACTGAATTCTACTGACTTGTAAAGATTACCACAAACTTCTTATAGTATTCTTCAAAAATGACTGTCTTCATGCCATAAGGGTATTATTTGTGGTGTCTACAACTAATACTTGTCCTGTCAGTAGATGTTTTACTTAAGATGAACATCTCTACAGCTCCTCAAGGGTAATATGTCTGGCTTGACTGCTTCTATGATTATTACTCTTCCTGCCAGGCTTGTCAGTTTAGACCGACAGCTGCACTGGTAGGGTTTCATGTATGCAAAGATTTTGTTTTTAACATGATGAATTAAATTGAAAACACTGCAATGGAATTTTTGCTCATCATATTAGAAAGCATGAAAAGATTTAAGGAGGCAGGCATTATTTGCAAGGCATTGTATCAGGTTTATTTTATTGAACTTCATTGATCAAAAAGGACTTGTTATTGGGGTTGAAATGTTCCTCTTAAAGGTCTTATTTCTGGGTTGAAAATAGATTAGGCTAAAGAGGGACCCAGAATATATATTTTGTGAATATACAGAGGTTATTTATATTACAAAGAAACAATTGCATGTAAAATTAAGGGCAAGTTTTGAAATGCATACCAGTTTTTCATTTACATCATACTGTGCAAAATACTGAGCCTAGTTTTTAGGCCGCATATCTATTAGGCATTTTAAATGTTTTGCAAAATGCTTGTGCCTCTGACATTCTGTTTCGAAAGCTCAAAGGCAACATGTGGGCAGCCAGAGGGACTGCTTCTAAAAGTTTCCTTTGTTTTCTCTTATCTTTAAAAAAAAGACCCTATTCGCTAAACATCAAACTCCGGAATTAAAAAAATTTCATATGTAGTATTTTTTTTATCTACAAAAATGATTTAGTGTATACATGCATATAAAATGGACATTATAGTTTTCAGTACTTGCATCCTGGTTGTTTAAGTTTGCTAAAGGGACATTTTTGAGCAAATACAATGAATTCTTTGTTTTAAATGTTCAATTATTGCTCATGTTTGAAAAAGCACACTCTTTCTTATGCTAGAGCAGTGTTTTAATTAAACTTTCCAGCTTGAAAAGCATTTTTCTTTATGTTTCTGCTTTTTTTATACTACACCTGGATAAAAATCAAGTTATCTTTCATCTATTCAACCTGAGGACCAAATTGTAGAGTTAAAATCTTTAAAACCAAGACTTGTCACAACTGTGCTGCTTAGCTGTCCACACCAGCCCACACAATCATGTATTTTCACACAACCACCCAGTCCTAGTAAAAAGAAAAACAACAAAAAATCAAGGACCAAATCAAATGACATAAATTACTTTTATGGATGCTATATGTTACACAACGAAACACCTATTTCTTTGAAAAACATGCTGGCAGTCAAAGCGTGCCTTAAGGCTCTTACCTCAGGATCCGGCACCTGGGAGAGCGTCGAGAACAGGCACTGAGAAAGCAGCAGAGCTCTCCAACTCCATAGGAGGAGCTGAGGTGGGCATCCAGGCTGTTCCCCGACCATTCTCCCCCCTGGTTCTCCCTGCAGCCACCCTGCCCCCTCTTCCCCCTTCTTCCTTCTGCTCTCTCTTCTTCTTTTTCTGTCTGCCCGCCTGCTTACACTGGCGCCGTTTACAGGACGGGACCACAATGGCCCTTTAGGTGGTTGATAGTGGATATAATACTGACGACCATCTGCAGCTGTTTCTTTTGCCTTCCAGCATTAAACCGCCCGAAGCAAAGAAACACAAGTGATCACCTCTGGAGCCAACTGAAAACTACTGTGGTACAGTTGGGAAAGCTAGCCTTGCTCTTACGGGACATTAATTAATTAGCAGACCTGGTGTAGTTTACAGCCGGCTCATCCAACTGTATACAGGCTGTTAACTAAGAGAGGGGGATGGGTAGTGCAGTTCACCATGAAGAGATAGGCCCATGCAGGTACAGCGAGGCAAATGGCTGTGAATCATCCCTTTTACAGCCTCAGAAGGTTGTAGAGGGAAAATCTCCACAGCCTCATCCTTTCAGAGTGGCAAAAAATTATAAGCCGAGCTGCTGCTGACTCCAATGTTTTCAACAGGCACTTGTCCAAGGAAAGCAAAAAGAAATGAAGAGAAACTGCTACAGGTTTGGCATGGACTGCAGTGACTTGTTCTTTTTTAGTTTAGTGAATACATTTTTTTCTTGGCTGACTGTACTTTTATAAAAACATATTTTTCCAAATTCCAATAAGAAGCTATTTCAATAGTGAAAAAAGCCCACAAATAAAGCCTTTTTTTCACAAAATGTTCTTCTTTTGTCTGAAAACCCATTATTTATTTAATGTCCAACTAAAAACAAACTGCAAAAATATCCTTGTAAAACAACACTGCTAGGTTGACATAACTCTGTGCTATGGAAGTCTAAGTTGTAAAATTGGTTAACAAAAATCTCTGTTTTCCAAAAATTAAACCTTCAACAACAGTAGAGAGATGCTTTTTGCTGGAGCTTTTGTTGTGACTGCATTTTGCTGGAGCTTTTGTTAAGCTAAAACCACCCACGTCCTCACCCACTACAGTTCTTATAAGATGGTAATGGGAACACAACCTACCCGTTCCAGACCGTACTGACCTATTCGATTCTGTACCGTACTGGCCCTAGTGGAAATGGGGCATTCACCCGCCGCCTATTGATGTTGGCCAGAGGGGCGGATGGTATGATGATATGGCAGCCTCGCCTCTGTCAGTCTGCCCCAGGGCAGTGTTGAGGTCTGAACCATGAATATGACATGAAAAGGAGCTCTACAATCATGACCCAGCATTCAATAACTTGGCGACACGCCCCTTCCCCCGGCTGCGCAATTCTGACCAATGGCGGAGCTATCCGCCCTTTCCCTGACATGGTCTGCTGCAGCAATTGGCTAGAATGCCAATCCCTCAAAACCGCCGCTGCTGCCCGCAGCCTGATTGGAGACAGATACGGGGAAAGGGGGGCGATGCGCCCAGACTCAGCATAAAAGCGATGGATGAGCATCCATCGTCCTCTTCCAAGCTCGCCTGATGGTGTCGGCAGTTCTCCGAACTGTAAGAAGAGACTCCTTTTCCTAACACGTGTTCTGGATTTGGTCCTTGCTCCCTGCAACCAAGTTTCCCCAATAGTTTGGCTGTCCCAAAACTATCCTTTTTTTTTTTGATGCGCTGAACTCCTATCTTTTTGTTTTTTCTCCGCGCGGCTGACAAGCCAAGCATCTCGCTTCCCGACTTTTTCTTCCACACCTGGAAGCTTCCTCTTTAAAGTAAGACTGTTTAAATTTACCTTCGACCTGGGTGGATAAATTAGGAAGTTTTTCTTTATAATTATATGCATGTATAACCGCTGATGTGAAGAGCTGCATCTACCTTGAGTTCTCTGAGATTCCTCCGTGCCGTGTTTTGCTTACGGGTAAATTTTTGTGTTTTTGTATTTCGATTGTGTGTTTTTTTCTTTTATTAGTGAGCAGAATTTTTAGTCTGTAGAAGTTGTGGTTCTTCTCCGGTAGTTTACAGTGAAGTGTTGTTGTCATATGCAACAGCATCTTCGGAGTGCCTGCCAGGAACACGCAGCACGCAAAGGACATTTGGAACCCATTTTCTTCCATTTCCCAAACAGAGCCTGTATTAGCAGAAGCTAACACACTGATAGGAGACACGAGGTTTCTTTGTTAGGACGGAACCGTAGGCCCCTTGCTCGAAGTTAAACAATAAGTCATAAAACATCCCCCGTGTCCTTATCAAACGAGCTCCGCGTTCGCGTCATACACCGCCTCCTCGCGTACACGCGAGGGGCTGCGTACGACGTCGGTAGGAGGCGCCCCATGACGGCCATAAAGGACGTCACCGCTGGTCGCCATATTGCTCAGGCACCGGTAGCCTTAACAGAACCGTTTAGTATACGTAGTGTTTTATTTTAGTTGTGTTTTTAGAATAAATTGGTTATATTGATTCAAATCTCTGGTTTCTTTTATTCTGAGTGTGTGTGTGAATAACTGCAATAATTTATTTCCTTCAGATAGGATCTTTCTGGTGTAATCCCTAGTCATTAATCATTATAAGTGAGATTATTGATTAATAATCCTCATATTAATAAATATGTTTTTGCCATTTTTTTTGGGATAAAAAAAAAATGGATGGTGCCCTGTTAATAATCTGAAGGGAGAATTACATTAATAATTTACAGTTATTGGTTAATATTCTCAGCATCACCAGATAGATCATAACAGTTATCAATTAATTAATTACTTTTAATTGGTAAATCCACACCAGCAGCTACAGCTACAATTGTAGCTTGCTTCCACCAGTGTGTGAATGTGAGAGTGAATGAATTGTGGAACTGTAAAGTGCTTTGAGAGTCTTGAAAAGTGCTATATAAATGCAATCCATTTTTATTATTATTATTCCCATGCCCCATAAAATGGCAGCTGGCCATTAGAGGGCGCTAGGGCGCCGCCCAGGGCTTAAAGTATTCCGGCACCATGCCGGATCTCCAGCATTTGACTATGGCCATATCCACACGTAGCCGGGTTTTTTTTTTTTTGAAGATTTTCCTCCACTCCTTAAAGAAAAAATCTCCATCCACACGTAACCAGATAAATTAGTTTTTCAGCAAATTCATAGACATGACAAACCTGTAGGGGACAGTAGTTCTCCCAAATCCTATCTGCTCAGAGTAACTTTATATCCTCTAACTTCAGCACGCAGCATACAGCTTGTAAAAGCAAACCAACAAAACGCGCTTTAACAATGGATGATACCAACACAGCACTGAGCGCCTCTATGCTATTTTTGAGATTAAACAAAGGACACATATGTGATGTTGGAGCATTTTTTGTCACGGATAGTGACGTTACGGTTCTTAAAACTCAAATTTCGTCCGTCCACATACAGATACTGAAAACGGAGAAAACGCACATCTCCACATTGGCTGGAGTTTTTAAAAAGATTTGCTTTTGGTGCAGAAAATCTCTGTTTACATGTGGATGACAGGCCAAACCATAGCATATATTGTTTGGCTACATATTATACATATATCTGTTTTGTGAGCTACCCGGCTACGTGTGGTCAGGATTAAAAAATAAATAAAAATAAAACACATCTCAGAGTGGTCTTCAACGCAGCATCTTGAGGCAAGCCGCGGTTGTTTCTACCGAAATCAGAAGAATGGAGGTTAATTCATGAAGCCAGGGGAAGATATAGTCGTGGTTGACAAGGGCCTTAAAAACAAGTGCCGCTGGGCATGGATAGAGGATAAAGGCGGATACTGCAAGCTGTTTGGGAGCTGATGCCAGAAACTAAGGGAGCCTGGTTGTGTTTTTGTTTGTTGTGTTAGTATATGCAAACTAGCGGGAAAAAAAGCTCTTCGCTGTCATGAAGGAGATGTGGGCATAAAGCGGCTGTCCGTGCGCTCAAACACACAAGCTGTTTGCCGGGAGCAACAGCTACAGCTGATGTAGTAGCCGCTGTGGTTGTTGAAAATACGTGTGTGCTCATTCATTGGGGAACACGATTTTTCATTTACTATCCCGCAACCGCTTGTAGATCTATGCAAAAAGTAGAGGTTGTTAAAACCTTTTTTATTTTTTTTTTTATTTTTTATCTCCTTTCTTTCTCTAATTTCCTGAAGTCATGGACACGAAACCGAGACAAGAAGGAAGAAAGGAAGAAGGTGAAGAAAACAAACCGCACAAGCAGAGACGTGAACTGACGACACAAGACAGGGAGGCAGACAGACAAAGAACACAAGAAAACATCCCAGTCCTCTGCCTCTGCCGGATGGCAGAGAAGCGGTAAAACCAAACAAACAAAAACAACGAACTGAACAGAACCACACCAATAGTTCAGATCCAGTAATAAGAACTAAGAATTACACATTCACTACACACAAGCATGGATTAATGAACACAATACTAATGTTTCTGGTAAGCTCCTGGGAACAACTAACTAATGACGATAACCTCAGCTCAGGATATATCCGTCCACACCAATGTCCCCACACCAATGTGTATGTGCGAGCATGCAGGTCTGGATAAGGTTTCCCCATGCAAGTGATTGATAGCTGGTGTAAGGAACCGTCAATCCTTCCTACAGGAATCGACACAGACATGAAGGAGGCAGGAGACGCATGCATCCAGAGTCCCACAGAGCGCAGGAGCTGCAAGTGGACCAGCACAGGGCCGATCACCCACCAAGAAAGGAACAGATGGAAGCCCCAGGGAAACACCAAGCAGCCGCAACGCTGGGGCCCGAGAGATCGCAGGGACGAGCCCACGGGCTCCGCCAGGGCGGGCCCAGAACAGGACCCGGAGGCCACGGGGATCGGGGCACCCCGCCCCCCAGCAGGGCCCCGACCAGGGACCCACCGAGAGGGGTCCCCCGCCGCCGCCAGGCAGGAGGCGCCCGCAGCCGACCCGACCGACGGACAATACATGCCGCCGCCACCCCGGACCAATACAAACCCCCCCCCCCCATCCAAGGAGGATGTCGGCCCGAAACAGCGGCGGCCCGACACAGCGGCCCACCCAGGACCAGCCAGGAATGCACCAGGACATAGCTGGGCCGCAACCAGGACCCCCGGCCCCAGGCATCGAGAGACATCATCGACCAGCGTGCAGGAGCATCCATCACCGACGGGGAGTGATGGAGGGGAAGAAGATCACCAGGCCAGAGGGCAGCCAAACACCCAACCTGACAAGTAGACATAGACAGACAGAGACACTTATACGTACCCTCCCTCTCATCCGCACACATTCTCACATATACAGGACACACGCAAAAAAGGACGCTGTACACTCATTCATTCACCCCATACATACTCTATACTCCCAGGCCCAGGGACAGAAGCCCAGATAGAGCACCCTGCCCCTGCACCCGGGAGCAGACCGCCAAGGCCCCCAACCCGGCAAGAGTAGCCAACCAGCCCAGGTCCCCGACCAGACAGCCCAAAAATCCACCCGGGCTCCAACCCCTGAGCCCGGCTTAAACAAATATTTATAATCAACTAGCAATATTAAAATACGAGAAAACATAGAAAATTAAATAATGCCATTTAGCATTTGATTAAAATAATTAGTATGAAAATTAAACATAGAAACAAGAAATCATTAGCAATTGAGTCAAAGCAATAATACGATCAGTTACTCCAACGAACAGGGGTGTGGAAAGACCCCCAGCCTCTCTCCCCCTGCTCAACTGTGGTGTTGTTCTAATGTGCACTTAAAACAGAGGGGTGGGACATGGGAATACTGCCAGGTACCCCCATGTCCCTCCCCGGGCCCTCGGTGTCTAGATGCATTTAAACAGTGGGTACCGGCACCACAGGCGAGGCCCCTTATAAGGGGCCCCGCCTCCAGTGCCGAGGCACACCCACCGCCAGGTCCCTACATGTGCGTGTGTCATGTAAATGTTGCAAGTGTAAGTGTCTAAGTTGCTCAATAAAAACTCTTTAACAAAACTGTCCGTTTCTCATCATCATGCCATGTATATGAACACACATGGCATAGCACCAGAGTTCAAGAAACGTCTGTCTGATAAGCTCAAACGATGTTTGTTTTCTCTGAATGTTGATGACTTCTTGGAGCACTTTATTGGTTTACTGCCTCTGCAAATATGTTAAAGAGGAGGGGAATAAAGACACAATGTAATGTATTTCCTATAACTTAATTTGTCATTGTTTTTGAACAAAAGGCAAGGCAACTTTATTTGTATAGCACACTTTCAACACAAGGCAATTCAAGGTGCTTTATATGATTACAAAAAAATTGGAAATTAAAACAAAAAATTATTAAAATAAGGCTTAAACAAACATTTATAATCAACTAGCAATATTAAAATACGAGAAAGCATAGAAAATTAAATAATGCCATTTAGCATTTGATTAAAATAATTAGTATGAAAATTAAACATAGAAACAAGAAATCATTAGCAATTGAGTCAAAGCAATAATACGATCAGTTACTCATAAGAAAGTCTAAGTGGGTATGTTTTTATTTTAGATTAGATTTAAAAGAGAAAAAGTGATAGAAAAATGATAAAAAAAGTTGCAATTTATATATTTTTTTATAAATTGCCCTTTACTGAAATAAATGGTTGCCAAATGAATAACATTAATCTGCTTGACTGAGTTTCACATGTTTTCACTTATAACTTAATAACCTTTAGCCTACTTTCTAAAAATCACATTTAAATTGTAGGTCATCTTGTACATCACCAAGCACGATGCCAAAAAGTTGTTGGCCAAATTGCCTATAATGTGTATGTGTTGGATCCACTGCACCCCTGCTCCTTGGAAAAAAGTTCAGGCTCAGGATTTTTTTTGTTTGAGCCCTGGCGCCGCCCCACCACGCACAACTGGCCATATTACCTAGGATAAAATGTAGAAAATAATTTTAATAATAACATAAAAATATGTTGAAATACATGTGTTTTCTTTCAGATGTACAATAAAAAACATTTTTTTTATTTTTTTTTACAGTTATGCTTGAGAGACAGTTCAAGCCACTGGAGTGGGAGACGCAAGTGCAGATAGAGAAAAATAATAATTCAATTATATCACTCAAAACAATAGTGTTTGAGAGAAAAACACAGCAGGAGAAGCTTGATGTAAAATAGCTCCAGCCTGATCATTCAAATTTCAGACCATTGAGCAGTAAAAAGAGAGTAAAAAAGTAAAACGAGAGTAGAAATCGGCGTATTTATACTGAGTTATGCATTTTTCAGTCACTGTATAGCTTGAGTAGATTTCAAAATAAGATATCGCTGTATTAAAAATGCGCATTAATCAGTTAAAGTGATGTTTTCAGACTTAAAATAGTGCTACTCATTAGCGGAACTAGCTGTGTAGAAACAGGTACTTCACAATAAGAGCATTTATTTCTATTGTTCAGACTGATGAATTGGATAGGTTGTCTGCTAGGTGTTTGTGTTTTGGAAAAAGGTAAATTGTGACATTTTATTGATAAGTCTATTTAACATTTAGTTTATTTAATATTTCACACAGCCACTAATATCCAAATACTGAGTTTATTCATATATTTTGGTTATTTCTAACTTACGTTACATTTGTTCTCATTTTTCATATGAGATCACACATATCATCTCCCTCTTCACATTTATATCACCAAAAGCTGTGTCAGCAGCTGTATGTAAATAATAAAGAACAGAAAAAATATAACATTATTTTCTGCAACACATCTTCTCATACTCTGAATGGCTTTAAGTGAAGCTCTGGCAGGTTCTCCCAGTGTTAACAGAGTGATCCCAGTCTTAACCAGTACCTCTATACACAGCTCAGTGTTTCCACCACAGTAGCAGTCTGTTCTAGCAAAATTGTTGAAACCTCTGACTGAAATCATTCTGTTGTTGTAGGATAGTCCTATTAAGAGGATTCTCAGGGTTGTCCAATTTGATTAAGAAACAGTCAGCTTTACATACAGAAAAAAGTTAACCATTTAGTTTGCGTTAGCAACTGGCTAAAAGAGAAATAGTTTAAAATGGCCACATGTGCATGTGATTGTGGAGGTTATCCACAATCCTTTATTTCATGAAAAAAGAGCTACGGCAATTGGATTTGTCCCTTTACACCGACAATTGTTGTTTTTTTAGCAATATTTAGGAATGTCAATTAGTCAGGATTAATTCACAGCTAACCTGTAATTAATTAGGTAAAAAAATGTAATTGTTTGACAACCCATTGTCAACTGTCCCTCGCCCAGTTCGAGCACTTTTTATCTTTTTATCTTTTTATAGAGCATTTTATTTCTTACATGCATTTTAGTTCTGGTGCCTTTCTTGAGGTCAGATAGCATTTGGAGTGATAAAGCTTATTTTTGTTTTACCGACAGATACGTAGTTTTTTCTGTCCCAAAGTAAGGTACTCTAGAAATGTGGTAAAAAGAAAATGACGGTTGTTACTCCCTTTTTTCTCACAAACATTTAACTGTGAACAATATATATATATATATGTAAAAAAATTATTCTACATTATGTCTGATTATTTTTGATCTGATTGTAAATACACTTCTTATTTTTCATAGGTATGTAGCATATGTCCAAGCTTTCTTTTTAATAAATCATAAAATAGCATCATAATAAGAGAATAATTTCTTCAGACCCATTTTGCAATAGATAACAAAAAAGCATGACTTTTCACAAAAGTAATTGATTTCTGGTACTTGAATAACCTATCTGATTTTTTTGGTTTTTACCATTTCCATATTAGTGTTTGTTTGTATGTAGATCAGCGTATATCCTTTGGTCCAGACAACAAAAGGGCGGGGTGTATTGCAGAGACTACATCTTAACATTGAGGTTCATAACTAACATTGAGGTCCATAACTAAAGCTTCTTCAAACTAAAACTTGAAAAAGTACGGCAAGTAGTATGCCAACTTAGAGCCATCATCCCATGCAGCACTTTGTTATCATACAAAATGAACACAGTTTGGGGGACAAACATTGCTGGATCACTTTTTTTTTTGGCAAGGCCTCCTGCTTATTGAGTCTGAGGGGATTTCATAGGTAATGTTCCACATCCAAGTTCTGTTTCAGCTCACCAAACGCTAAAGGAAAATTGTGCATCACCGATTTTATTAAACCACGACAAAGACATTTTTTTTTTCAGGATATCTACCCCAGGTAAGATCTTTACAGCTCATTACCTTGCCAGACAACACAAGTTTAGAAATGTTAAACCATCCCTTAAGGGCGGCTTATGCTTCTTTGTTGCTGTTTCTTTGGCTTGTAAAATCTTGAGAATCAGTCCCAGTTGTTGGTATGTTTTCAATGACTATGTGCAGCTACTGTCAAACTGTGTCTGTGTGAAATCTGTTGCTGGCACACAGTATAGGGTTAATTTGTTGTTTCCACTGTAATGAGGTGCTTCCTGCATCTCGACATTAGACACAGAGAGGATATGAGATAAAAAGAGATGTTACAACCCCCTGTAGAACAGGTAGAAACAAAATGTGTGTTTGTGTGTGTGGCAGGATGGTGTACCATTTTTTGTAGAATACATATGATTCATTTATGTAAAATACTGACTGAGGGTGTACCAAATATTTATATTTTTTTTTGCTGCAGTCCCTATTTACATTGCGAGTAAATACAACAGGACCAGACTTTCGCAACAAAAAGACGTGTGCTAAGGTCTTTCAGCCTTTGGACAATTAAACATGTAAGCGAGGAAAAACCAGGATGCCATGTAAAAAGATAGATCAACATAAACAATGGAGATTGGTGTTGTTATTGTCTTTTAGCATTATGGTTAATACACAGCTCATGTTAACCAAATATTTTACATATATTACCTTCTTTAAACTGTGATTGAAAAGCCTGAAGGGGTTGGTCATTGTGACAGATTTCTATTCACACCCTTGACCACTTGGTGTAAATGCGCAGACCTTTTCAACTTTAAGCACAAAGTACAGGTAACCAAATCAATTAAAAAAAATATTCCCATTAGAGAATCTGAGCGTCTTCTCAGACCTGGACAATGTCAATGCATGTCAGTGTCACTATCTGAAAGCTGACAACATGTTAAAAAGTTACTGAGTGGAGACAGATCGCTGCAGTTTAATTACTGGTACAAAAATAACAAATCCAAGGGGATTTCCTCCGACTGAAGCAAAAAGAAAAGCTCTCTGTTAAGAGAGTTTTGCAGTATCCTGATCAGTTCAATTAGATAAATATTCCCTGAATTCCAAACTGTGGCTGATTACGCACAAGAGTGCAATTCAGCTCCCTGGGGAGGGTTCAGTTGAAGTATTCATAATACTTGTAGCCTAATAATTTTATTAATCTTAGTTTATTAGTCTGCTCAATGACAGATGGCACGATGTGGATGCTCTGATCAGTTTGTTCGATTTTAACATGAAATACAATCAATGAAAATAAACTACTGAATATTTTTTTTCATTTATAAAATTTATGGAAAAAGTTATGACCAGATATTTTTCAACCCATCAAAAGATTGTGGCATGACCTTTCATACAGATATTAACAGAAATGTTTGAGCGTCAACCATTTGATGCAACACGAGGTCTAGCTTACAATAGGATTCAGAGAGATGGATTTTGTAGAACTAACATTATAAACATTATACATATATATATATATATATATATATATATATATATATATATATATATATATATATATATATTTACAATATTATAAAATGAAAAGAATATGAATCCACTGTTTTGATGTCACAGTGGGGACATTCACTTGTTAAGGCAACACACCTATAACAAATACAATAAATACATTCAAAAGATCACTTCTCATATTGTGCCAGTCCGTAAAAATGGCACCACAACAAATAATCTTGGACAGGTTGTACTGTAAACTGAATTTTCCCTTGTGGGATAAATAAAGTATGTTTGATTGATTGATTGAGAAAATGTTTGTCCACATAGATTCACACAATCTGGGTTAAAATGCTGCAGTACATATACCAGGCCCATTGGTAGCACTGTGACACTACCAGAGAATCAGAAAAGAACTCTGAGCATGTGTAGTCAACCTGGTGGCAAATGCAACAAATCTAGCTTCAAATTAAAGTTTTATTAGAAAGCAGCATATGTTATGTATGGTTATTGTGGTCACATAAGTAAATTTTTTGGACTTATAACTTTCTATGACACAGATTCTAAGCATGTTTAGGTTTTCGGTGTGGTCTTAAATTGTTCTTTATGCATAGATTTTTTATGTGTTTTATGGTGACAAAATTATTGTCTTTATTTTCCAGTGAATTGCTTTTGCTTTTACCACCTTGATTTTACTACCATTTTTTGTTTCTCTTGCTTTCAGTTCTCGCAAATATATCAAACCCTCTGTTTTTCAATGTTTCTCCCTCTTGTTAGCGCTTGTTTTCCATATAGAGTTTTGTTCATGTTTCTGTCAGCTGTCTGGATTTCTGCCTATTTCTTTTAGTTTTTTAAGGATAAGTTTGTGTGCTCCACATTCTCGCTAATACTGTCATTCTACTTGGAGGTCTGCATTGCCACCTTCTGAGATGTTCAAAGTAAAATGAATAAGGTTTTTTGCTGTATTCCTGGTTTTCGAGCATGTCGTACCCTGTCAGTGTTTCTTCCTTGATTTCTTATAACATCTTGTTCGGGAACTGACAAAGCTAAGGCAAAACTTCTGTTATTTCATCTTATTTTTGTTGTTCACTATAAAATGTCAGGTGTATTCAGGGTCTTTGCCATATTGTACAATATAATTGTGTCCTTTTAATATAATAAAATGGAAACTACGATCTTTCCAATTAGTTTGTGTGCTGCTATCTTGACATTTGATTATTAATGTATTGATCATCATACTGCTTTGTACAGATTTGAGTATGGCTGGGAGCCTATTGCCCCAGTGGGTAAAAGGGGAACTGATGCTACAGCAGACAAAAAATATATATATAAATAAATAACATCAATGTGTATTCCTGACTGGCACCTTTTTCTCATACACTGTTTTGAAAATAAAATTCAGAAAATATCAACAATGTTTCCCTATTTGTGGCTGTCATTGGACCCCCCTCTGCTCTCAGTCATGTGCACTGAAAAGGAAAACTGAACTTATCACGGATGCTCATTTATTAGCTGATAAAACATCAGTAAGTAGTTGATTTTGATAGTTAAGTTTATCCTAGTAACATCCAGTCATCTCCCTGTAGCTGCCAACTGTTTGTACTGTTCAGCTACAGGTAAATATATTCCATAAAGAAATACCTTTCAATCTTTCATTATAAAGCAACAAGTTATTAAAAGTAAAAAAAAACATATTTATTGTATACAAAGCGACATAGACCTCAACCACTCTTAGTGATAGTGATGCTCTTAACAGGAAGAAGGTCCCAAATTATTCTACTCTAGGGCCCATAAGACATAAGACATAACCCTTCTCCACCCCTACCATGATGCATTAGTGTATTAAGCAGGTGCAGAATATGGATGAAATGGAGAAAAAGCATAACATATTTTGCAAAGTCTAGGCAAAAACTGTTCTCCGAAAATAAAATATATTTTTTTTTTCAAATGCGGTGTATCATTAATAGATGCACAGAAAATTGAATTTTAACATCCATATGCATACAAAGATCTATACATATCAAATTCTGACCAAAACTGTGCAAAATTCCTTCATCATATTACTCTGAGCTACAATAAGTCTTTATGTTGCAGATGAAGATCATTACATTGGTAAACCATCTAAAAGGGTGTTATAATAAATTCTTTTTTTCAATCCCTGTCTATAGATGTCAAATAATACCGTTTTAGTGAAACATCTTACTCTGTTATTCATGCATGTTTGGGACCATGAACTCCCTCCAGCCAGTGATATCTTTGCATTGAAACACAACCCTTTGACATCTAAGCAAAAAGGTTTGAAAGACTAATATTATTTTGAACTCCTTAATGAGATCATAATGACGCAAGTTCAGTGTGCTAGTCAGAAGTGAGTCAGAGTATAAGAATACTCATTTTTAGTACATGAATACAGTTAAGTTTTAATGACTTGTAATCTATGTTTCACTATAATTCATGACATGTTCCTTGAACTGCGAAGGGCTGTCCTGGGTATACCCTGCCTCTCACTGAATGATCACTGGACGTTGTCATAGGCCTTGTTCCATGCTTCCTTTGGGGGGATGGTGTGCTGCTGACGATGACACGGTACGCCTTCCAGTCTGGATGTTGGTTCACCCAATCAATATATATGTGTTTTGTGGACTCAGAGAAGGTGTTAGTTCATGTTCCTCGGGGAGTCCTGTGGGGGGTACTCCTGGAGTATGGGGTACCGGGCCCCTTGATACGGTCTGTTAGGTCCCTTGATGACTGATGTCAGAACTTGGTTTGCTTTGCAGTAAGTCAGGCTCGTTTCTGGTGACAGTTCGGCTGCCTTTTAAGGCCGCCCTTTGTCGCTGATTCTTTTCTGAACTATTATGAACAGGATTTCTAGGCAAGCCAAGGTAATGAGGGTTTCCATTTCGGTGGTTTCAGGATTGGGTCCCTGCTCAGGATTGTGGTCCTGCTGGCTTCAATGGAAAAAGATCTACAGTTTTTTCTTTACTTGGTTAAATAAATGTTATTATTATTATTATTATTATTATTATTATTATTATTATTATTATTATTATTATTATTATTATTATAATAAAGTGAATTGTTAATGCAGAATAACATAATCAGACAATTATTCGAACTGATACGATACACATTACCTATGTATTATTAAACAACAATGCTGTCCCATAATTGTTCCAGCTGGTTGGCTTCACCTTACAGTTTGTGTGGAAAGACTTCAGGTGGGTTGACCTACAGCTGGGAAGACTGATGGAGGGGCACCAGAATTCAGATAGGGAACATGGGTCAGGCTCAGTGCTAGTGAATGATGACTCTGAATTCAGCAACCGAATCCTGGCCTGTAAAGCAACGGAAACACTAAAGAACAGCTCTACTGTACTTGAACTATCATGCGTTTACAGTGCAAGCCAGGTCACAAGCCACTAACTTAAGTCTATTCAGATAAGTCTTTTTTTACTTTGTCAGGGGCAATATATATTTAAAACATAATGAAATAAATACCTGCTAATCAGTATTCCTCTAGGCTTGCAGTTCTTCAACTCTTTGGATATCTTTTTTGTTTAGACTCCCTGGCTGATATCTGCTTCGGCTGCCTCCATGTCCTCATCAATGCCCCTCTGACATTTTGCTTGGGATGTCTTCTAGATATGAATTAATCCAAAGAATATACAAAATCAGAATCAGGAAGGTCCTTGTCATGGACTATTAACATTTTTTTTTTCAACACAGCTGCTGCTACAGGTTTAGATGGTATACATGTGAGGAGGGAGATGAATGTATGTGTGGTCTCCTATAAAAATTAAATAAAACTAAGGCAGAACTAACAAAAATATGGATAATGGATAAACTCAACATTTGGACATCAATAGTCTGTATTAAACATCAAATTAATAAATTAAATACAGACTTAGTAATCAAATGTCATAATTTACCATTTTCCCATAAGAAAACACTCAGTAGATAAAACCATAGGATAAAACTATCAATGTTAAAATAAGGAAATAATTGCTCTTATTGTGAAGAGCATGTACAGCTACTTCCACTAATGAGTTAGCATTAATTTAAGTCAGAAAACATTACTTTAACTAAATCATTTCGAATTTTAACCCAGTGGTAACTCACTAGGAAATGTACTGAAACTACACAGTGAAACAACATGCATAAAGCAACATAAATACGGTACATTTATACTCCCTTTCCTGCGCAGAGGGGGAAAGTGGGAGTGGAGGGGGGCACTCAGTCATCTGAAGCGGATTTGAGGAAAATTCCCACTTATTCGTGTCAACTCAAAGCAAATACATCAAAGATAAGAAAATACTCACATGTAATTTATGCACACACACGTCCTGCTGCACAACAATTTCTCACCATCCAGTTGCAGTCTGCGTGGTTAGGAAGGAGACTGGATGTGGTGAGGGCAATGATCAGCACAGTATTCTGTGCATGCGTGAATTGGGTTAAAATAATTAATCACGTTAATTCTATGAATCAATCGACCATGCGTTAATGTTTTAATTTTGACAGCCCTAGTTTAAACACATATCAAAATAACAGTGGAAACTCTAGCTTGTAATTTAATACACAGATAAATATGTATTTGAAAACCAATCACATTCATTGTTTATGTTGATAACAATGTCAGATTTTTCCTTACCTGTGAATGAGCCATGACATTTTTTGATAAATGCTGCGCAGCATCCTGCTTTATTCTCCAGAAAAAGCATTGTGCACAGAGCTCTCAGGCCTCAATGAATGAATGTGACAAATTGAATTCCTAAAGATGAAAATTATTGAAACTCATACTGAATGGGTTATGTGTGATTATTGTCTGTCTACTATCTGTTCAGAGTTCAGTCTAAGCTTTGTGTCAAACTCAAAGTCCGGGAGCTAAATCAAATAACACATTTAATAAATCATTTTTCCAAAAACAGCACCTTAATACTATTTTATCGCTCAGACTTGTGTTTATTTTAATAGTCCTTAAACACATCATTTTGAAAAGATGTTCAGCATAATTTTATTTTTGGAGGAACTTGTCAAACATTAAGAAGTATTTCTTGAGACAGGTATTTAATATTGTAGTGATTTGTTAAAAATAGTTTTATCAATACTTTCTGCCACAACCGGCCCTTTAAAGACATTCATTATTTTGAAGTGGCCCAAAATTGAAATGAGTTTGACACCCCTGATCTAAGTCCTGCCTTCTGCGGAGCTGCTTCAACCTTTATGGTGAGCCTGGAGGGCAATGAGAGTTCTGGAATTACAGGATCCCCCAACCTCTCCTCAACTCCTGCGTCCTTTTTATCCTCCAGCAATGCATGATTCAGCATGGAGAACATCAGGAAGACTGTGGGGACAAAATCAAATCAAACTTCATTTATAAAGCACTTTTCATACAAACAAAATGCAGCAAAATGTGGGTTCAGATTAAAATGACACCATATACGGTAACCCACATTTCCATCCCTTCCCCACAATTGTTAAAACAAAATGACAATTATTCCCACTTCCCAAACCCATTTTCCAAACACATACAGACACACACCGGCACACATACACACACATACACACACAGTCACCTTCCCAAAACGCGTAAGACCATAGATAGACAGTGGGCTGAGCTCAGATGAGTCAGATACATAAGGAAAACGCCATCAGGAGACCCGTCTGCCCCGACACAAAGTCATGTCACAAAGGACATTAGAACGTTGGAAGTTGGATCTAAAATAAATGATCAGGTAATAACAAAGTTTTCCATTACTGTATAGTAATGGTACTGCTTGGTTATTGATAGGAAACAACTTCATGGCATCACACCAATTTGCATAAGGTTGAACAGATGTGTGGCAGAATTCAGCTCTGATATTTTGGGATTTCTCCCCTTATTCCTTTACTATGTATCATTATTTGTCAGCGGGAAATAGTGTGAGCAGATTAGAATGTAAAAGCATGACCACAGTTTGAGCTAAAATGATTTCTTGCTGCAACAAAATCTGTGACCATCAGAATCTTTCACAGCAGGAGATGAAAATAATTGCTATTTAAAATAAATATGTAGCTTGCTCATTAAATATTTAGTTAAAGACTATAACACTTATAAATGAATGAATAATATGGTAAAAAAAAATCCTATTTTTTTTCTCTTATTACTCTTACAATACAAAATATTGCAAATTATTACTGTTAATTTTTGACAGTGCAACTGCACCCCAAAGAGAGAGATATTTTGTGATAAGAAAGAAAAAACATTTTAATTAATACACTGGAGTTTCTTTGGTACAATCTCAATCTTATTCCCCTTAGGTCAGACATTCACCGCCATCAGCCGAATTCAGTTCATGCCCCAAATCAGTGATCCGTTACATTTCAGGGGAACTTCAAATGTCAGCAAATAACTTTGATAAAGTAAATGTTCTATAAATATAAAATAAATATGTTTTTCCTTATGAAGCAACATTCATTTCAAAAGCTTTAGCATTTTGGGTCAAATATATACGTTTAATTTATGTATTTTGGAAGATCAACTGCTAATTCCTCTAATTATTCAAGTATCTTCATAGCTCCCAATTTCCCAGCATGCAATGTAGTGTGATATCTTGGAGTAGTATTCATTTACACACATCCAGTCTTTATAAAGATTATCGTTATTTTATTCCTATTTATTTATTTTTTTACAGAGACTCTACACAGGCAAACCAGGTTTGTTGATGTCTGACAGAGGGCAGAGTAAACGTATGTGTTTTAATTTGTGGAAAGGTAAGACTAGCATATTCATAAAGAAGTAGCTTTTTTGCACTTAGTCCATTTAGTCCAGATATCCCAAACTTCTTCTCTGGAGGACCAACTCATGGACATCCCCTTACTCAGGACCCAACCACTTTTCACTTGGAAGCTTTCTGTGGAAATATTTCATCACTGAAGAACAGAGTAAGATTCACTGACACCCTCCAATTAACATATTCTGGAGAATAATTACAACTTCTTTATTCATTTTTGTGAGGGTGACAAATGTGCTGAGGTTTGGAAGACTGCCTGAATTTGTGAAGCTTGCTTTAGTTGTTCCATCCAATTATCACAAATGCAGACGCATAAAGACGTTTCTCCACGGTGGGACTAAACTAGACTAAATGGAGGGTTGGCTTTGGATGGAATGCTGTCCTCAATCATGATAGTAGAAATGGTGGACACTGAGACGCATTACTTTAAATGGGAACTGTTATCAACGCATCAAAGTGCGCGCCAGTATTTGTATTCAAGTAAAATTCCAAATAGGCCTAAAAATCTATTTTTTCTGCATTACACTTATAATTACTTTATATTTAATGTTTTTTAAATCCAGCAATGAACATGTAACAAGGAAGGTCATTAAAAAGAATATAACACAACAGTCATTACTTCATCCAACAGGGGCAGAACATGGCTATGATGATGGTTTGGTGCTGGTGGGGAGATTGGTACTTGTGAGGGGTTGGAAGACAGTACCAGTAGAGGATGCTTTGTGATTATGCATACTGTAGCAGGTGTTGACAGATGTTTGATGTATCTGCCTCTGCATTCTGCAAAAGAATGACTTAAAAATACAAAATAACTCCAATAAGTCCACACAATTTGACACAACTACATTTTTAACCGAAAGTTTAACCAAATATTAGTGCATATTAGAATAATCTCCTGATTAAACTCTCCTTCCCGAAAGTTATAAACTACTTTTGGAGCCCAGTTAAGTTACAAAAATCTATTCAACAAAAATAGTCATGCAGTTAAGTCTTTTTTTTTTGGCTCACTCAAGCCTTTTCTGTTGCTGTATGGAGCAGCTGTGACAGACACCTCTTTTACCTCCCACTCTACCCCCTCCCCGACTTCTAAAGGTCACTCACTTACTCACTCATCTGGGGTTCATGCACTGCAGTCTCATGAGAAAATGCAGCCTTTTGACATAAGGTTTTTCTTGTTCCTTAATACAAATGTTTTTTAAAGTATTTGTATAAAATAAGCGTATGTAAAAAATACTTTATTTGTGCCTTTCCGAATAAAGTATTCTGGTTCAGCTCCACCCCTACTTAGTACCAAAATACTTTATAGATCTGTTGTTGTTGTTGTTGTCGTATTAACCTTCCAGACCTGGGCCAGCAGTTGCCCCCCAAAGGCTCTTGATTTTTGTTACTATATCTAAAAAAGATTGCAACCGTTTTTTACACATGGGACTTGATTAAAAAATATTTAATTCAAAATGAGCTCCTACAGGAGCAAATGTATAATTGCAGTCTATTTAAGATTTAAAGAACAGGAGAATATACCAGCTTTGTCACTTAAATAGATTTTTCCGTTGAGGTGTGGGAAATTTTAAGGTGTTTAGTAATTTGTTACCAAATCTGTGAGTCTGTCTCTTCACAGCTTATGTTTGGGAAACAGGATCAGGCCAAGTGATTCAGAGGAATGGTCTCTGTATGAGCCCCCTAGAAAGTCCTTGAGTTGATTATGACAGAAACATTTTTATGGAAGCTTGTTCACATGATTTTCTCTTTTTCTTTGACTATAGCCAAGTGACATTTGCGCTTTGGAACGGTCTGCAAAACAGTAAGTTCAAGCATAAAATATTCTCTCAGAATGAAAATAAAAACAAATAGTCTTGATACCAAGTGCTTATTTAAAATATGTATATTTGTGGTTGCAGGGGTCTTCTCCCAGCAATCCTGCACCTCCTCTTTATCCATCTTTTTTATTCAAGTGAATTTTGTTTCCATAATTATGTTAAAATGAACATTTCATCTAATTTTATCTCATCTCAAAGTGAATCTGCTTGTCAGTGGTCCAGTGGTTCTCTGTGTGTTTGACAGTCCAAGCCTGCATCTCAGTCTGCTGAGCTAGACTTTGTACACTGAATGCTACTGTGAATCAGCAGGAAGAGAACAAGGAATAAAGTAAATTTTCAACGTATAGCCTGGAAAGTAGACAAGGATAGTCTTCCAAAATAGGATCTCATCCTACATCATAGATTCAGTGTGGACCGTGTCTTTGTAGGTTTACAGTTATGCCATACTGTTTCCTTTCTTGAATCATGTAGTGAACAGCATTCCCTAAAAGACATTCAAAACTTATTACAATTTAACATTACAAATGTATCTTTGATTTGCCTGATGTGCTTCCTGGTTTTATAATGTTTGTTTATGTTTTCCAACAAACTCTGAGGCTGTGAATACGGAGTCCAGCAGGGGTCAGGTACAGAATCATTTTTGAGGGGTAAGAATCCGTACCCTTGGTTTACTAAACCGTGTGCATGGATAACTAATCTGTTCCCTCGGTTTGTTAAACTGTGTGCACGGATTCATAATCCCTTCCCTTGGTTTAGTAAACCGTGCGCACGGATTCGTAATCTGTTCCCTCGGATTATTAAACCATTTGCACTGTGCAAACAGATTCATAAACAATGTGTGACAGTGTGGGGGATCCTGTCCAATTGATATTGTGCCCTGGCTGGCTGACATTTAAGATGATCCTTTGGCAGAGTGGTTAACACCAATGTTTGGCAGCCTGGGTGTCGGTGGATTGAATACTGTCCTTAGAACCTACTTTATTCATAAAAACACTATTGATCCCAGAGGGAATTTACGTATATTGTTTTGGGTTCCTCAAGAAAAGTGGGCTATAAACGTTGGTGTCATATTTATAAATAACAGTTTTGTACCCACCTATGCAGCCTGGCAGGGTCCATGCACAACAAATGCAATATTTGAAGACAAACCAGTTGCAAAATGTGTTGAATGGCTGAAAAAATGGCCAAGAAATGGGCCATAAATCATAAAGTGTATGCCCACATCGCCCCCTGGATTACAGTCACAGTCCTGCGCTATCTGCATAGATGCATGGAGCAGGTGGCGCAGCATAAACACCTTGCATTAAAGAGACAGGAGTTAACCAATTTTAAATAATATAGAATAATATTATAATATATGTAAGTCTTTATTGGACGTAACATCAATCCTGGCAACTACTGCTACGACATCCGCACAAAAAGAAACTGTTTAAGATAGTGGAATATCAGTTTTGATACTGACTAAATGAAAATAGCACTGGGAGCATAAGTGGATGTTAGACCTGCACTGATAAAAAATTCCACATCAGGTGAGGAAAAACTATGATTTATAGCCTACTTTCCTGGAGGAACCACAAAAAGTGAACAAGTGGCAAAGTGCAAGCAGATAACACGAGCAGGATTTGAACAACTGCCAACCAGCTACAAATCCTGCATGTTAACCAGTCTGCCAACATGGCAATTTGCTCTATGACAACAACTAGGGAATATTATCAAGCGGACAGGACCACCCAGATGGTTACAGGGAACGGATTATAAATCCATGCCCACAGTTTAATAAACCGAGGGTACAGATTCTTACCCCTCAAAAACTATTTCTGCACCTGACCCCTGCCGGGCTCCGTATTTGAAAGTCTAGCTTTTGATAGACCAAAAAAATATAAATATATATTTATATATCTTACTAAGATGAAACGTAAATACAGGTTGTAAATCATGGACCTTTTTGCTTTCTGTTTATAATTATCCACTATCTTGTCTTGGTGTCACAAAATTACAATAAACTACATTGAAGCTTGTGGTTGTGGCTTGAAAAGTGGAAACAAATGTGAAAAAGTCTTATGGGCTATGAATACTTTTGCAAGCCACGTCACTTCACTCACTCTTTTAGGCTGGATTTATTGTATTTTATTTGTATTTTTATTTATTTTGCAGGAATTGGATTGACATGTTTTAATATCTTATGTTGACCTTAATAATAATTTTGACGATTTTAAATTGACGTTTACATTGGATTAGACATTGTTTTTGTCTAAAACACTAGTAATAAGTACTATACTCAGATAAATGTGAACTTGCATGGACACGTTGCAGACCAATTAACTACAGGTAGTTAATACATGTGTTGTGGTACACTAAAAAGAAAACCCTCAGATTTACTTAAAAATGGTAAGTTGAGTGGTTCCATGTGACTGCATAGTGGGCACTTTTGCCAACAAAGACACACACCTACCTTCATCCGCAGGAGCTCCCCGTCATTGTCCAACAACTGTGACAAAATCCCTCTCGAATGAAAAACTGTCTTTTTACATCCATTAGTGTCCTATTACAGTCCTCAAATAAAGTGTTTTGTCTAACACAATAATAAAGTCAATCAAAAAAGCTAACGAACAGCTTAAATAAGCCTATGAAAGTTTTTGATCTGCATCATATCCTTCCACTCCGTTTCCAAAGATGTCGCAATACCATTCTGATACATCCACTAGTACCCAACTACATCTCTGTATGTCTTCATGTTCCTCCTCTTCGTCCTAGCTGACATCTGGCTGGATAGCTCCGATATTCCATTGGTGATGTAAGGAGCTAGAAGCTAGCAGGAGAGCGCAAACAGAGAGTTCTCTGCAACAGGAAGGGGGGGATCTTATGCACCAATGACTTCGCCCACAACACAGAGGTGACCTGCTAATGAGCTACTGTAGCTATGCTCTTTTTATCTCCTAGAAAATCGCATGGGTTTTGTGACTTTGGCTTGAAATGTCATAATAATAATTTAAAGACCACTGGAAATATTTTGAAATAGCTCAAAATATGATCGGAGTGGGTCTTTAAGTAACTGTTATACTTAGTTACTAGTAAATATGACAAACATCCATGCATTGACATTCATATACCCTATAAGGACAACATTTCTGAGAAAAAGTATTACACATTCCCTTGGGTTGTTGTGGTGTGCCAGCTTGTGTCTTTTCTAATTATTTCTGTCTTTCTCCACAGCAAACTGTCAAGTAACAGAAAAACTCGACCCTAAGCAGCAAGCTGTAATCAGTAGTGCTGATGCAACGTAGATCTTATTGCATTCGTGAGTAAAATGTCATTGGTATTTTGCCAGTGTAAGCTGAGGGACTTTCTAAACAACTGTGTGGATGAAAAAAACAACAACATATCTTCAAGCATGTGAGAATTATTCCTTTTTCATCCAAGGAAGAATTAATAAAACACAATATAACAATTACTTCTACTAAATGTAAAAACAGAGTTTTTATACTTAAATGTTTAAATGTACATTCAACTGCATGAATCTATTAATAGAGATGGAAAAAATCATAACAGAAAGATATGTCTAGCATAAATGTAATAGTTTGAGATCATGCCTGAAAAAAATGATTATTTGACAGAAGGTGCAAGCAGTTCAATCTACAGCGTGAAAAGTCTTGGAGGGATAAAACAAGTGAGAGCCACATGTCAAAATTGGCAATCATGTTACAAAAATGACAAGCTGAGAACATCAGCTTTCAGTGATAGGTGAGCTGTGGTTTGGTGATACCAGCTTTACAAGAAATTCTGCTTCCATTGCCGAATTACTTTGTTTTCATTGTTGCTGTCTGTTCTTTGCTGCTGCAGTGTTGCTATCCAAGTGTCCTGCAAGCAAAAATGCAGCTGATATGCTCAGCTATTCCTATTGAGATGCTTTAGATGTGATGCATTTCTAATTCTCTGTTGAAGAAAAAACATTACATCTATTTATTCACATTTATTCAAGCAAAAAAGTATTGTATGTATTTTATGTAATATTTATATATATATATATATATATATATATATTTATTATCTATAATAATTCAAAAATGTTACAGAACATGATTTTTTTTTGTATTTGGCTCAAGAGCAACTAAAATGCTTTGTTCAATATAAAATGAAATTGTGGTAAAGGAATGCATCACAGAGAAACTTTTTCATATCTAACCAAAGAAAGCCCTATGAGAAATTGTGACCATTCTCTTCAGCATGTTAAAGGCATATGGTTCAGACTTAAGAGAGACTGATTACTTGTCCCAATTTAGTATGATTGCCATAGAAAGGCCAGCATGTTCACCGGCTGTCAATGATCAAAACGACTTGATGTCCGGAAAGTTTCCTTTTTTTTTTTATAGTACATCCTTAATCATATTTGGCTCAGATTTCTTTAGATCTTCATCTTTAACCTTTGGTTGATGCTTTAATAATCTGTTTTCACTGTACTCACTGAACACAGTTTTATTTCAATCATATAGTATCATACACTGGCAATAATTTATAAGCCTATCTCTTATTCAGTGCAGTTTTTTTAGCACCACATAGTTGCAATCAAAATTGCAGCTTCACTGAAAAAAGTGTATTTGGCTATAGTCAATGTAACGTAATATTTTACATAAATTCAGTGTACATTTTTGAGTTAAGGATCATAATGCAAATATTTGGTGCCAAACAACTTGAAAATGTCAAACTAGGGCAAAGTGATTTCTCTATATGATCCAAAGTGCTGAAATTAAGTAGAACCAACTAGTGCATATCCAAGGGTGAGTATCCTGCAACCTGCAGTTTTGTCTCTGCTTTAACAAACCTGAATCAAATAATCAGGTCATTAACAGGGCTATGGACTCCTAAACTGCATACTGAGAAGGTCATTAAGCCATTTGATTCAGGTGTGTGAACCAAGGACACAACTGAGAGTTGCAGTACACTGACCCTCAAGGACTGGAATTGTAGACTCCTAATATAGATATTGTTCAGTCATTTTGTACTGAGAGTTAGAATTGTTCAGCTTCAGCTGAAAATAACATGTTGTGAGCTATTGAATTTATCTTCCCTCAATAGTATTCCCTAAAAAGATTACAATACAGTGTAATGTGTTTGGATCTTTTATGTAGTTTTACATAAGCCACTATGTTAAGTCAATGTTGTTAAATTGACAGAACTTGTATTAAAGTGTAAATTATTACATGTTGTGTATTGTATTTTCTAAACATTTCATATATTTAGCACTTATTTTAAAAAAGGTAGAATGAAGCAAAATATTAAATAGGAAAATCCTGAATTGTTAAATTTGTATAGTTTTAGACCAAAAAGTAAAAACTAGAATAGTAGAAAATATTGTGTTGATTTTCTGTAAGTTTTTAAGTTGGAGCAAAGTAGATAAAATGAACTTAAAATTCCAATGTAATCAGAATGAAATTATAACTTTAATCAAACCTTATATTTCACTTTGAACAAACTACATTAAATTGTGTGTTACCAGTTGACATGTTTTTTTTTCCAAGTTCTTTCAAATAAAAAATTTGTTCAGTGTTGAACATGTCTTTTTATTTGAACTCTTTTTACAAGAGGCCTTTTGTGCTTGTATTTCAATACAAAATGTATTACTTTCTATCATTGTTCCTGTAAGAATTCCATTCTGCTGAAAAGTCTTAGGATAGTGCAACTGAAACATCAGCTATGTTAGAGGATTTCATATTGGAGAGATGTTTCATGAACTGTATATGCCTTGCTAAATTTTTCAGACCCCTTAGACTTTTCTTACTCAGTTTTTAACTATAAACGTCAATGTATTTTATTGGGATTGAAACTAACATTAAGTAGAGATCTGAAGAGGAATAAAAGATATACATTTGGGAAACTGTTTACATTCAGAAGTCACCTAATAAATTGCAGTTCACCCAAGTGTAATTTAATCTAAATCTAAATCTAGACATTATAATCTTTGTCAAGATTCAAAATCGTGCAGTTCAGACACTATTCTTATAGTATGATGTGATTTTGGCAAAAATAAAATCACAAATTTCAGTATTTAGATGTTCGCAGCTACATTAAAGATATGACTCAAAAGATGTGGCTGTCACTGAAGCAAAAGATGGTTCTTTGAGGATTCACCACTAATTACACATGTACACCACACTTTTGAGATTTTCATAAAGACATCTTTTTTCCTGTTAAATACTCTAACTTAAAATCTATGGTTGTAAACATGACAAAATGGTAAAAGTAAATTTCAAGGGGTCTTAAGAAATACAAGTTTTGCAGTTAATACAAGTATTAACTGCAAAACTGTTTTTTTTTTTTTGTCCACCCCTTTTTCAGCATTTATATTTTGTGGAAATACTTTTAAACCATTTCTGGTTTTAGATTACATGATTACACTCCCTGTAAGAAGATAGGTTTCTTAATAATCAGAAGAACACGGCACATAAGCAACTGTACTGCCATCTAGTGATACTACATCTAATTAAACTTTTGGGAATAAAATCCCAGTAGAGAACCTAAAGAGATGATCCAGTGAACATTAATGTTGCCATTCAGAGTCTAATCATTCTTCACTTGTGTACAGGTTAAGGTAAGTTGTTACTTAATTTTTAATTTCTGTAAATGAGCACATTAGGACTGTTGTGTTTATTTTCTTTCCATTACATGTAAATGAGAGCTGTGGGGAAATGAATAAACTCACAGAGGAGCAGACCGTTTTTCTGGCCCGAGGAAAGTTCACAGATCCCTCGTACACTGATTGCTAACTTTAACCTCTGCGTTCACAGCTGCACTGTTTACTTTAGTTTCTGGATGCAGTCAATGGTCTGCAGGAAGCATTGGTCCAGAACGAGGGAATACCTCTGAGGAGAACGATGGAGAAAGGAGTCATTCAAAGCTGGAATGACAAATAGCTAAGACTGTTTATGTATGCTGTGTTTACATAAGTTTGTGTTTGGTTTGGTGGCTTATTGGGCAT
Organism: Apricaphanius iberus; assembly: GCA_028564705.1. Classification (NCBI taxonomy): domain Eukaryota; kingdom Metazoa; phylum Chordata; class Actinopteri; order Cyprinodontiformes; family Aphaniidae; genus Apricaphanius; species Apricaphanius iberus. The sequence goes on along the minus strand of JAPXFQ010002338.1, from coordinate 1,343,857 downwards.
TTAGGAATAAATCTACACCTTTCTGCGTAATACAGCTACATAAAACAAGAATAAAATTGTTTGTCGAAGCATAATTTATTTGAAGGTGATGACACTCCGAAATAACTGAAGTCAACAACAGCAGACACATTAAGTTTTGAAATTAGCTTACCTGAAATTACGCTGTAACCTCAGTGGAAAACAGTAGGACACTTTGTATAAAAGCTTACTGAAACACTGGAAGTACATGACTTGTTATTATCAGTTAATATTTAAACACACAATGTCTTCAAGAACATTTAACTCTAAGCAAAGATTTGTTGTGGAAGATGTAAACATAAGTTGACATAAACAATATATCTTCCAGGAAATCAGGTGGAACTAGGCACTAAAACCATAATTTTGCTCCATGCTACATATGTTATGTAATTTATGTCAAATCCCTTCAGACCTTGTTATATTTAATCTGTTCATCCACTGCCACAAACTTACTGTCTCCCTTTACCGGGAGGTGCTCAACACAAGCTGTTTTTTGTTACTCTGAGCATAAAGGCTGTCTTCATCATGTCCAAACTCTGATATTTTTGTCTTGTGGCTCTTTCTCACCAGGTCCAAATGGGACCTGCCAATCTCCCGCAGGGTGCTGGAAGACATAGTGCTGTATTTGAATCAGCACAGTAAGTCAGCCGTGGTTTTAAATTAAGCGTGATGTGGAGAGGGCAGAAACGACGGGAGGGGAGGAAGGATTTTTATGGTGAAACACCTTTCGATACATTGAAATAACTCAGATTTTAATATGTATGTAAACTACCATCTAGCCTGGCAAGCCATCCTATATATACAAATATATAGGCTAGTCTGGCCCCGACCCATAGAGAAACTCAGTTCTAGGGGCAGAATCTATGGTTGTCTTTTAACTGACTCTACATGCAACTGGACAACACTAGGACCAATCAGAACACAATGTGACGTACTGTATTCATAGCGACAGAAATCAGTCAATGAAGCAGTCCAGCATACAACCGTTGAAGAAGAATGAGGCAGTCATGGCGTCCAACATCTGTAATTTTTGTCAGAACAACTCAACTAAATCTGGTGTATTTACCTTGTTGTCCTTTTTTTTTCTTCCATCGCAAATGGTGCTAAGCCAGCCCAAGGTCTCTGTACAAACCTAGAGTGTTGTGATTGACCTGGCCTACATTTAGCCAACCAAATGATAGACCTGCAGAGGTGACAATGGAGTGTGACTAGATCAACCTGCAGAAAACATTTTTTGCTACTGCTAGTTTTTCTAAATCTAGGCTAAATCCTAGTTTATACTTCTCCATCAGCAAGTTTGCACCCAGATGCAGTGGTACTGACAGACACATTTTTTTTATACTTCTCTATTGGTGTGTCAGTGTTGCAAAGCAGTTCCGTAGCTGGACAGCAGGTTTTCTGAAGGAAGGAAGGAAGGAAGGAAGGAAGGAAGGAAGGAAGGAAGGAAGGAAGGAAGGAAGGAAGGAAGGAAGGAAGGAAGGAAGGAAGGAAGGAAGGAAGGAAGGAAGGAAGGAAAGAAGGAAGGAAGGGCCAATTGCACCTTCACTGGGTTTTTGCACTTCTATTCACATCTATCTACAACCAAAAGAAGCTTAAAAAGGAAGATGAAATGCAGGAAAGTCATAACAATTACGCTAAAAAGTAATTAAAAACTATTTTAAAGGTGAAATATGGGTTTCTTTCAACGAATGAAACTTTTTGTTTGACACAAATAAAAAGCAAAGAAGTTTTATCACAAAGTTAAAAATGTCAATATACAATTACAAAGCAACTAGCAGTGACAATATGAAACCAGAGGGAGAATAGATTAAGGCCAAGCCCTTTCCTAAATCAGTAGGAACAACTGTCTGTTGCCATCAGGGTTGAGCAGAAAGTTGTTCCACAAAAGTTCCTCCGTAGCCCTTAACCTGAAGTCGCCATGCCTGCTTTTACAAATCAGTCCAAACTGAAGTGAAAGTAAGATATCTGCACGTTTTTTTGTGCGTATGTGTGTGTGGCTAAGGAGGAGAACTTGTTTCCTGCAAGCTGGGGTTTGTCACATTTGACAAGATAAGGTAGGGCTCAGCAGCAAGAGACCCTGAGCAGGGAGCAGCCAGTTTCCATGGTTAGTGTCTTGTCGGTGCTGTCACAGAGCCTTCAGGAAAAGAAAAAAAATAAATAATAAAATGCTTGACTTGTCTCATCACGTCACCATAAAGCTGTATGCCGCGATGGAGAGTGCTCTTTCGGGATGCCCTCAGAGGATGCGTTTCCTCCAGCTGAATGACCAGACAGGAGACAGCAAACAAGAGCAACATAAATGACCAAAACATGATGGGTTGAAGAAAACCCTGTCCATGGGAGCTGAGACCAAACATCATTATATTTGTTGCATAATTAAATTTTCATGGGATGGAGAAAAAAAACCCGGTAACGTTTACACTCAGGAGCAGCTCAAAACAGAAAGAAAGATAGAAAGTTAATATTTTTTTACAGATGCCGGAGTTTGATCGATTTTTTATTTCTTTTTTCAGCCTCATGGCTCATTGCCCTGTCCTGAGGAACAGAGTCATGGCAGTCATCAGTGGGACAGAAGGACTTAACTGACAAGCTAAAGCATAAAAAAAACTGCTTTTCCCAGCAGGACCTAGCACCTGGTCATTCTGTTCCTTACTATGCTCGATGCAGTCCTTTACTTTGAATCTATTTTTGACTTATCTAACTGCTGCTCCAGCATCACAGTCTTGCGGCGCTCCTCGTGGTATTTCTTCTCTGCCTCCAAACACATTTGCTTCATGTCTTTCTCTCTGGAAAATAAAGATTTTAGGTCTTAGAAAATAGGAATAAAAGTACTTCTAAAAACACACAATACATCTTTTTTTTCTGGACACCACAAGCAACAATAAAATTATTGATACAGTCAGCTTGCAGCACTTTAATCCAATGGATTAAATGGATATTGATTCTGTATACAATCTACAATATTAAACCTTAGACTAAAGGTTACTATTACAACCTGTGACATCTGAAATACACTCACAAAGCTCTCCCTAACATTTAAAGGCACCCCTCAGCCAAAATTTGAAATAAATTAAAGTCTAAATTATTAAATTAAGCACATACCACATAACTAAAACACTTGTTCTAGGTAGTATAATTGTCATTGCATTGGAGCACAAAAAATATCAAGGCTGCTTACAGAAATATTAAAAAGAAATGTTTCAAAGGTCACAGCGCTACCGAATAAAAGTACTACAAACCTCAGGGTAAAAATAAAAGGAAAGCAACAGTTTATAATAAAGTCAGTTCATCATATCAAAATACCTTACTGTATGAACATAATACTTTTAAAGGCAAACAGAATATATTTTTTTCTAACACAAATTTCAATATTTAAAATGATTTTTAATTAATTGAAATGGAAGAAAAGACCAGCTGCTGATTAACAAATTAGGACACCTTAACAATTTATCTGGCCTATGTAAAAGTTTCTATAAAATACATTTACCTGAAACATTTTAAATGTAGAGTTTGTTTCTTAACGTTAATCGGGGTGTATTTGAATTATTCAATGGCAAACCAATACTGTTTAATTTGCGTTTAAAATACTGTGTATAGTGAGACAGATGCCTATTTATTTTAGCCACACTTCAAAGGCCTTGATTTACAAAGCTTTTCACAAGCAGAAGTGATGTCATGATTTTTTTTCTATTTATTTCATTTTTTTATTTAGTTAGATCCTGTGTATTGTATCAACATCCTCTGTTCATGTCAACAATAGAGGCGAGCTGGAAGTATAGTATTAGCTGAACGTAATCAGATGGAAACAGAAAAGCTATGCACAATGTACATTACTTGATCTGCAGGGCCATAACTAACTCCAGGAGCCTTTCCTTCTCCATGCTTAGGGTTTTATACACACTGCTCTGGGTGATCAGAGCACTCACATCAGTAGAACACTGCAGACATTTTGATTGACTTCTGAAAACATCAGACACAATGAAATTGATATTAGTTTTGATTAATTAACTTTGTTAAAAGTAACATCGATTTATAATTAAGACAAATCAAAGAAAAAAAAGTGCAGCTCACTTACTTTAATTCCATTCCACCTCCTACAGCAGGCAGCACCAATTTATGACCTAAGTTAGAGACTGAACTGAAAAATATAAAAATGAGTGGGTCATTATTCTTTTTATACAAATTGTTAGATTGAAGCACCTGTAAAGTAACGTACCTGTCAACATGCATTCTACACTGCAAAATATAATTTACAGAACTATCATAATTTTCAGAGAATAGTTGTTATAATTCTACTAATACATGATGTATGCCATGATCTTTATTCTGTCGTATTTGTCAATTTTTTTGAGTTTATTTAGTTATGTCAATTTTAGTTTTCTACAGCAGCTGCTGCATTCCTAAGGAGAGTCACTCAGTGTCGAAACTATACTGTCTTTAGTTGAGACATATTTAAAAAAAACTAAATAAACTCAAAAAATGTGTATAAAATACTAGTTTAAAGAATCCAATAATTATTTAGGTAAACTATATCTGAAAACGCTAAGATGGATGGCGACCTGCCCTGTCCGGGGGGGCCCCCGCCTCTCGCCCAATGAATGTAGGACATGTGCAGCAGCCCCCACACCAACCTGCAGAGGACAGACAGGGATAGATAATGGATGGATGGATGTCTGAAAACCTACTCTGAAGGTGCAATTCTTTTTGTGCTGTCTCCATCTTCTGGGCAGATTCTTGAACTGCAGCTTTTTATTTTAGGGCTTGAATGACTGTCCACACTCTCTTCCTTCAGTTGCTGTAAAAACGTATTTTTAATGCCAGGAGGGAGATTTGTTTTACAATGACTGTTACAGCACTATATATTTTAGTCTTTTATTACCATAATGGAAAGTTTCTGCATTTCCTGCAGTTGTTTTATCGCTGCGTCTTTCTCTGCCACCAGGAGCTTCAGCTTCTGTATAAGACTGCTGTTCTCTGGGAGTTCACTGTCCAGCTGTTGTCTTGGGTGATGTTTGTGCTCTTTGCTCTGTGCACTCTGCTGGCGGCTGAGCCGCTTCAGCACGGTCTGCATCTGGCTCTGCTGTTTCTAACAGTGAGGTTAACCAAACAATGTTGTGGGAACGGAGAGACCCAGAATATTTCTGTCTTTCCTAATTATATCCTCTCTAAGGACTTACCAGCAGGGAGTCCACCAGCCCATCATTATTTTTCCCCTTCTCCAACAAGGAGGAAATCTGCACCTTCAAAGTTTTGATTTCCTCAGACTGAGTTTTGCTCCTGGCTTTAGAGGCCTCAAGCTTTTTCTTCACTTCTTCATGTTCTTTCAGGAGGGCCTCATAACTGGCTGAAATCTTCTGCACATTTGCCAAAAGAAATAAGCACAATTATAATGATAAAATAGTACATTGACATTTCATTTTGTGTTTAAACAGAGTTATTGCTTAAGTACCTCAAATGACTCCCTCTTTTCTCTCTCTATGGTACGGATGTAGTTGAGGTTCCTGTTTTGGGAAAGGGGTTTATGATAGACCCCTGTGGCAGGAAAATCCTGCTTCAAACTTTGCTGGCCAAGCTGCTGCTCTAGCTCCCGTACCTGTTGTATGAATTCAGCCTTTCACTTGACATGATGTACAGAAGCATCAAACTAAAACAGAATATCCTCAAAATAAAGTTTAGCTATTTCAGCAATTTAATTCAAAAAAGTAAAACTTGTATACAGAGCCACTAAAATTAGTGATTATAGCTGCCATAAAATGAAAGCCCAAATTCTCTCGCAAAATTTAAAAGAAGACCAAATCATTATTTACACAGAAATAGTACATTATGACCACATTATGGCCTAAAAAATCACAGGAAAGACTGCTGACTTGACAGCTGCACAGCAAACAGTCACTGACCCTTTCCACTGGCTAACCTTTTCAAGATGATGCGCTAAAGGTCATTGCCTAGGAAGCTGTCCACAGAGTTGTATCCAAGTGTATTATTGGGGAGGTCAGTGGAAGAACAAACTGTGATAGAAAAAGTTTCCATATTTTCAATTATGAAGCAAAGCCCACTCAAGAATTTATGGGAGATCATAAGAAGTAGTTGACTGCAGCTGGTATCAGAGCTTTAGGAGTCACAACACAGTGACATATCAGGGATGAGGCACAACTGTCACTTTTCTCATTTTAAGCCAGGTCTTAACCACAAATGTTTCTAGCAGCACCTGGCAATGTTTAATCGGAGCAATTTCACCTGGGCTGAGGAGAAAATGACCGGATGGACTATTGGTACATGGTCCAAAGTCATGTTATACGTTGAAAGTAAATATGTATGTGTGCTCAGATTTGTGGATGTATGTGTGTATGTTCATTTTAGGGATGGAGTAGCTGAGTCACGTTTAAGGGACTTATGACTTGAATGTTAACTTGTTGTATTAGGTCAGAACACTGGACACATTTAATAACAACTTCCCAAAGCCTTTGTAAGACTATGACTGTCATATTGATTGTTTACTGTTTTCACATTTATTCTAAGCATGTTTTATTCTTTGTACATGCAACTGTGTTAGCTTGGTGATAACATGGGGGCATTAAGTATAATTGGTTGTTTTTTATTAAGTGAACCATGCTTGGCTTCCATTATTCTAGTCTTAGAATCCACATCCTGCTCTCTTGTTTTTGACTTGGTCTTAGCTGATAATGACTTGATTTGGACCGGAAGATTATTTTTGGGACTTGGCCTGTAGGACCTAACAACTCAACTTAGATTAATTCTGTAACTTGCACTTGGACTCCAACACTAAGGATTCAAGAGTGGCTGGGACTTGAGAGGTAGTTACTTGACTACAACATTGTTTCTTTCTATCTATCTATCTATCTATCTATTTGTCTGTCTGTCTGTCTGTCTGTCTGTCTGTCTGTCTATCTATCTATCTATATATATATATGCCTCTGTACAATCAAAATCCCATCATGACTACTTTTTAAAATCAGTTTTCACGATGAATGATGAACTTCAAGAAACACCTCTAGTCTTCACCTAACTTTCTAGCTCACCCTTGTTTGGAGAGCAAGGATCTGCTGTGACCGGCCTCTAAAGCTCCCAGGGTTGTTCAGCACCTGCTGAAGGTTGACCTCCTCTCCAACTTCACTCAACAAAACCTGTAATAATTTAGCATTTTTAGAACAAAACAGGTCATTAAACATGCCTCACGGCTCATGTCCAAAGGATGTAACAGAAGCAATCAAGTGCACATTATGGTTTGTCCTTTAAGCTGTTGGGTTCATTGAAGTCTGGTAAGTATGTGTTGGTACATGGTGCCATTTAGGCTACAACAGTACTCTCCAGCAATTTAGCACATTTTGCAATGAGATTAAAAAAAGACTGGATGATGTTTTATATTTTTCAGAGAAGTATCATGCTCCTAGAATCAAAACATATTTACCTCCAATGTCAAAACATATGGATGCCACTGTATCAATCTTGGCCAGTGCATTCTTATAAAATAAGAGTATATATCTCAAAAATATAATTTCCAGAATAGATTTGAAGTTATTACATTTTTTTAATCTCATGTCTTAAACTTATTTTCAAAATGCAGTTTGTATGGTAAGAAAATATTCACAGACCCATTTTTGATAGCCAGATCATACAAGGCGTTCAGCTAAGAGGCCACAAATCTTATTAGGGACTTATAAATGAGCATAATTAGAGGTCTGTCAGTTGGAGAAAAAAAATAATGCAATTACCTTCTGAGCAACTTTCAGCTCCTGTTTTGCAGACTGAACCTGGTTTCTATATTCTGTCACTTTCAACTGGGCAGCTGCTAGTTTTTCCTGCAGAGACTTCACCATTCGACTATCCTGTGGCTCAGCAGAAACATGGATGTTATTTGAAATTAACTTCTATACTTTAGGGTTTCAAACCCACAAAATGCCCGTACTTATTTTTAGTTTACCTCACAGTCTTCAGATGAGCTCTTGTCTGATATTTTTTGTGTGGTTTTCTGTCCAGATACAGAGTACTCCAAAGCACCCTGCAACTAAACAAAATGTTTCTGCCTATGGGTTTTGTCCAATAATATCAAGTTTCTATCCAATAAATCAAATAAGGAATGCTTACCTCTTTTTCGAGCTCTTTGATCCTGTTTCTGCATTGCTTGAATCTAACCTTCTCTTGCTCAATTTCTGCAGTTAGCTCTCTATTCTTCTTGGAAAGCTCAACAATCTTTGTGGCAGCTACAGCTCCTGCCAAGCCTGATGTGCCTAGAAGAGTAATATAGAAAATTATTGAGAACACTCAGGTGTAAAGTTCATCTGACTTGCTCACTTGTACCTGCTAAGGCCAGTCTTTCTTCATCTCTTTTCTTCTTCAAATGTTTGATCTCAAAGTTTTTTTCGCTCAGAAGTTTGAAGAGTCGGCCATTTTCATCTCTGAGCTCACGTAGTTGGTCTAACAGAGTCTGATTTTCCTGCTGTAAAAGACTTTGAGCGACAGATGACACAGCATGATTAATTTTATACCATGGATATAGATGTGATATAAGCATTTAGTTGAACCGTACAGTGATGGATTTATTTAAATCCATATTGAGTAAAATTCCCTACCTACTTTCAGGATTGTCCTCCTCAGTGACTTGGTTCAACAGATTCAAATCATCCTGAGTACCAGCCAGTTCATTTTTCTTCTTCCTTTGCATTTTTCTTTTTTCCTGCTGTTTTTGGAGCATTTGGAACTGAAGCCGTAAATCATTCAAATGTTCATTGTTCTCCATGATCCACATTTAGATGCAATGCAAAGAAATAAGGAACAACTAAAACATTAAAACAACATAATTGTTAGCATTGAAGTCCTTTGCTTGGGATTAGCATTAAGACATACGTGTCAAATAATTACTAAATCATAGTTCTCTGCATAAAAAGTGTTACTTCAACTGCAAGAGTTGTAACAAAATAAGGGGATGGTCAAAAAACTTATACAGGCAGCAACAATTAAAGACCATTGTACCATGGACTATTTTTGATGCCTAAGTGCCCACTGTTGCTGCTTTTGATTGTGAACAGAGGTCAGCATAGGAACTCTGATAGATCAGCAGCTATGCAACCCCATACACAGAAAATGTTGATATAGTATTTTCTGATGAATCTCTACAAGACCCAGTGCTATCTTCTTCACCTATTTCAGCAACAATAGGTTTTCTGTTGGCCCAAACCATTTGGACAAGCTTTCATATCCGACTCACTAAAAGGTGGAGTAAAACAGAACTTTAGTGCCACCAAGTTGATTTTCCTGTAACTATTAGTTAAAAACCTAACATGAAATAGATGAAAAACAGAAGAATCATTCATTTGCCAGGTCCTGTGTCAGATGTTTTGCAGATTTTTACCATGGATTTCAAAGAAGGGTCATCTGATGTAGGCAGTTTTTAGCTTGTGCTCACTTTTAAAACAAACACTGCGCAATATATTTAATACTTAACATAAATAAAAAGAACATGAAGTCTAAGAAAATATTCAAAAGCCCTGAAGTTAAAACATTGCAAGTAAATCTATATTTTTGGAAGCAAGGTATGAAAAAAAAATCCATCATTTAAGAATTTAGCAAAGCATATCTTCTAAAAGACGTGCTGTGCAGATGAGTATTAAAAAATACTTCAGAAGCTAATATTGTGCTAATCCACAACAAGGACTACATTTATCTTTTAATTTTCAAACTAAAAGAGTATGTCATACAGAAACTAAAACTGTTAAAAGGGATCATAACCCACCTGCTATTTATAAAAAAATGAATCGCCTTATTTGAATTTACCTGCATGTTTAGTAAGCTTTAAAAATGTAAACACAGCTTCCTCAAGACGACGCTCTTGTCGCTATAACAACTGCAGTTGTGCGAGTTTAAACACGATCTCGCGCGAACAGGAAAAGTCCGTGCTCTTGTTAAAATGCACCACGACAGCAGCCATTTTGCTCAGGGCTCTTCTTTTCTTTCTTTCAAGTACACGTATTGCAGGAAGTAGGTCAGATAAATTAATTAATGGAGAGAAAAACAGGCAGTTGACAATATTTGAAATTTGTTAGTTTTAATTCTAATCAATAATTAGGCTAAGTGCCCCCGCTAATTTGACGAGATAACTAATATTAGATGTATTTTATTAGTAGGCTATCAAATGTGTTTTAATCTAATTGCTGTGCTGTGAATCCAAACAATATTCTACCTAAAGTTAACATATTGCATCAGTCGTGTTGCACATTCAGTAAATAACTAAAAAAAGGTTAAAAAAAGTGTTCTGCCAGTTTTAATCAATGTTTTATCATTGTATTGTGGAAACAAATCCACATATCTACATCAAACGTCTGTTCTTATTTGAGAATATTTTGTATATAAAAAACACAATAAGTAAATAAATAAAATTGAGCAATTAATGCAGTAATTTGGCAAATCTGGTAGAAAAGCTTCAGTATTTAGGTTTTTATTTTTCACTTTTTTTTTCTTTTCTTTTTTGGTCGAGGGGCAAATTAATATATTTTTATGAAATATATTTTGAATTTAGAAAAATATATATCATAATTTCTAGTGTTTTACGATGTCCGGTATGTTGTTTATTGTTTATCACATTAAAAAGATTTGAGGCTAGTTGATTACAGTAAGCTTAAGAATAAATAAAGTCATGAAAGATGGAAAAAGTCAGTAAAAGTCATGCAAAAAATTGATAGAAATAATAGAATAAACACATAAAAATATACAAAAAATATAAAAAATATTCACAGCTATACTGCATTAAAAAGCAACAACAGGAAGATAAGGTTAGATTTTATGATTACAACAATCTAATTAATTCAGTTATGGTACCTTTGAATTTTCTGGTTTACATATTTTGCCATCTGTTTTTTTTTTGACATGCTCATTTTTCACAAACATTTTCATTTTGAGCTTTAGTAGTACTATTTATAATACATGTGAGGTAAAACTCAAATTAAAATGCTGAAAAAAAGTGATATGTTATTAATCCTAACCATAATTTTAATTCAGGAATGTGCTTTTGTTTGTTTTTTGTTAACTGTAAATACTTATTAATTTTTCTTTATTTGATAGACATCACTAGTCACACAAGTTTATCTGCCATCCACAGAATTATTATTGTCAAGATAAGGGTCCCCATTAAGGATACTGACATTGTATATTGCAAGCATGTAGTTGTGCATGTCCGTAGCTGTTTTTGTACTGAGATGTCATCTCAGTACTAATTAAATAATGAAATAAAGTATGAATTAGTGTTAGTGAGGAGATCTCTGAATTGTGCTCAGTCATGCTGATTCGGCTCCTCCTGGGCGCTAATGTTATGAATACAGCAGGAACGTGATATCAGTACTGGAAATGGTGAAACTCGATACACTGCTCGGTACATGTTGATCCCTTTTCTTCTCTAAAAAAAACTAACCTTCACAGTGTGCAGTCAAAGACACAGTGGCAAATGTGTCTCATGGTGAAATAATTTAAAATCATCAAGTTCATGTGGTGTTTGAATAAATTATTTGTTGAAGAGAAGCTATGGCTAGCTCTTAATTACTTATAGAGAAAATACTGTTTTACTTTTAACGGTGTGGAAAGGTAAAGGTACTGTATAAGGTGTTAATTTTAGGTTGGACAGCAAATGATCAAATAAAGGATCACTAAAGGACAGAGCCATGCAGAGATGTTAGAGAAGTTAAAAATGAACATAGAATAAGTTTTAAAACACCTTGCAACAACATAGCTTATAGTATGCCATCCTGAAAAACAACCAATGTTCATCAAGAATCTAATAGGGAATCAAATGTTATATATTAGCCTGCTTTTTATCTGATGGGGTGTAATGTTGCAGTATATATGCTGCATTGAGCTAAGACTATAGAAATAAGTGTCATTAAGAATATCATGAAATAAATCTACTTGATTCAATGTCTCTTTAAATAAACCCTATGTAGGTTAACCTCCACAGCATCTCAGCTGCAGCTTTAAAGATGAAAACAGCTCAGAGGGGCTAGCTGTACTTTTCTATAGTAGTGTTAGTACACAGCAATCAGGTGAAAATAATAATACGATTTCAAAGAAAACACCAAAACAGCAATAGGCTACAGAAAAAGAAGTCTGCAGTAGTTTTTTCAGCATTTAAAAAGTTAAAAACATTTATTGTCTTAACTCCTTTTTTTAACACATTAGCTGGAATGGAAAGTCAAACGGGCAGGTTTCATCAACAAGTTGCAGCAAGTTACAGCGAGTCACGATGACTATCAAAATCTGAATGAATGCACACAACGGGGCGTCCCCTTTTAGACAGCTAGCTTGATCACTTTTTTTTGCTAAAGTTCTATATTAAAATATACAACAATGCAAAACCAACCGAAAATACACAACTGTTGGTACACTGTAAAGCATACAATAACTCATCAAAGTGTCTTTGAGCATGCTTACATACTGTATTTATTTTTCTTGCTTTATTATTTTCTTTCCATATTTTTATTCAGCTCCCCTGTTCTGTTTGTTTTTGGTTATACAATTATTGCAACAATATAACAAGGCAACTGAAAAGATAAATATGTCAGATTGGAATACAAATACATTTCTTTTTTCTTTTTATAAGTTTTAAAGTGACACATTATTTCACAGCTCAAAGTGATGTATTTCAAGCTTGCTTTTTTTGGTAACTTTTAGTAGCTACAGTTGATTAAAAAAATCTAGCTTGCAGATATTACATAAGGATAAAAGGTATTTTTATTACAGAAACTTTATTGCCCCCACTACAACACTGAAGTGTCTGTTGTCCAGCAGACTAGTTGACAACCTTCAAAAAAAGGGCAACTCAAAAAAAAAGTAATTAAAGAAAATGGCTCTTCACATAGTTCTTCATCAAGCATATTACCAGAAAGTTGAAAAAAGGAAAAAGTTTAGTTAAAAAGCTGCACAAGGAACATAAATGGATACAACCTAATGCTCAGTCTTCTTTTCAAATTAACTCTTTCAATTTAAGTGTGAAGCCATTACGTTTCCACAGTCAGTAGTTATATTTTATTTCAGTCACAAACATATTGCATACTATACTAGTTTAGAAAAAAAACTTAAGAACATGTCTGAATCTGCTATCATATGTACACAATAAAAACAATTCACACATTTAATTTAGCCATTGATTTAACTAGTAAAAAGTGCTGTGTTGTTGTTTGAAAATGCTCTTATTTAAGAGAGGCACATGAATTTGAAATTCTTCATTGTCTCAGTTTGCATTTATGCAGGCAGGACTGCTTTATTAAAAACAATTGTAGGGATGCTGCCTGTGCATGGAACAAAGACTTCAGAAAGATTTGCCGAGTCATGCTGACTAATAAGCCCCAGAGACATTTTTTACATTGGAATGGCATACGTGCTCTCAATCATGCCGCCAGTTGTTGCACAATCCTCACTGGATGTCACGTAGAGAGTTAATGTCACAAAATTAAAACTCATCTTCACAGCAGTCCATAACACACTGCCTTTACCAGAGTAATACTGAAAAGTTCAGTTTCAAAGAATACAAAACATTTTTAAGTTGGAGGGAGTAGAGGAGTTTATTGAAAAAGCAAGGTGACAATTTTGAAAACAGTACTACCTCTATGTACTAGCTGCTGCAAGTGAGTTGCTAAATATATTATAGTGTACAGTATGAAACTATAAAACGGTTCCATTTAAAGCACACTATAGAGGTAAATATACAGCACAGGTTTAAAATATTTCAGGAAATGAAAGTGACTTTCAGAAACAGCCTGCTTTTTACTTGTACACAGTAATAATCAGCAATAGATGTAGATGCTTTAATTCAAGGCTATACAAAGTTGCGCTGTATTTGAAACAAATGCAAGCAAGAAAATATGAGAAAAATACTGTAAACGACAAGCCGTATTACAGTACATTAAAAAAAATAAATGAATAAAAATTAAAAATGAGACTTCTGTTAAACATTTTCTAAGGATGCACTAGGGATGAAAACAACAAATAATTGGCTAAAATGCAAATATTTTGAATTTAGTTAAAAGTCCAAATTGCTAGATAACAAATACAGCTGTCGCTTTAACAATGAGACGAGCAATAAATATGAATTCCAGAATCTGCTGTTTGTGGTAATTTCATAAGTCAGGGTTATCCTTGCTAAACACATGGCCATACATTTATTTGCTATAAATGTTGTTTCATATATTTCACTCAAACAATAGGAAAATATATCAGCATCTGACTCACAAGCCTCCCCCAGCTACATTTGTAGTAGCAAACACAAAGAACGCTACTGTAAGCATTAAATATTAGAACCAGAAGCTCATAGTGGTCACTGATGTACTATTTTGATGAAAGGTGCACAATTGGTTGGTTTTTAGTCCATTTACTTTTGAATGCACACCTATAATTGACAGTATTAAATACACAAAAAAACTGATTGTACGAATCCAAGTTCACTTGTGTTTCTCAGTGTTCTCTTCTTTGGGGTGCCTAATGTACTGGTTGTACATTGAATAGAGGACCCCTACAGAAAAAGAAAGAAGAAACAGGTGAGTTAAATTGAGATTTTTAAAACGGGTAACAAACAGATTAGAAACAACAACAGCTCAGAGTTGGGATAAATGAGACTCAAAATATTACTGTTAGATAAAGCAAGAAACACAAATTGCAAACATAAGGTGATCTCACTTAGACATAATTAAGGAGAGGCACTGTAGTTCCAAAATAAATCAAACTCATAATCACAATAGGAAAGTGTACAATACAGGGTATAATTAAGTTCTGTTTAGATGGAATATTAAACTTATTAGAGTGTAATAAAATGTGACCCACTAGTAATAATATACTTCAGTTTAATAGACTTTCACTGTTCTTTATACCCATAACAGATTTGGAATTTAGTGACCAAGGTCCGAAAGAGCAGGGAAAGTGATGGGAACATTTTGCTAATGGAAAAAGAAAGAGTGGTGAGAAAAATATGAATCAATCACAACCTATAAGAATAACTGGCTTACCATGTAATTTAATGTTCTTCAAGAGGCTCTTCTGCCTTCCCACTTCTTTAATTACTCATGGACCAATATTGATGTATACCATGGTTTAAAATAAAACTGGTTTGAACCACTAAAACTGTTCCATTATTTAGTTCCCATAGTTTAACGTTATTTTAATGAGATACCAGATAAAGTGCTAGCAGTGCTGGAGTTTTGTCAGGCTGTATGAAGCAATGAGTCCCTTCAAAACCCTCAACCCCAGCACCCTTTTTCCTGTTGCAGCACACCACAGGTCAGCTAGCTGAATAAATGCTCATATTCCCCATGCTTACAGAAAGGAATCATTTATTTTATCCTAAACATTTCTAACTAACATCAACTTGTAAAACTTGTATTACTCTATTAAAAGGCAAAATAGCAAACAAGCCTGACTGGTCTTATGGTTCAAGGTGCTATGAAAGACCCCCAACCCTTGCAGTTAGCAGTTTTTGGACTCATAGTAACGCAGCGCCCCCCCCAATCTGTGCACTATCAGGTCATCTGGCTGAAAGATGGTCAATGAATTGGACACTTGAAAGTACTCTATAGTTACAATACATAGGTATAACACAGGTATAATATATATTTAATATAAATCGTGTGGCGTGAAGGTGTCCTGCAGGCTTTAGAATGTCACTGCTGTAAATAAATTTTAAAAACACTGCTTTATTTCTCCCTTTAGCCTTCTGTTCAGTACTCAAAAAGTAGTTACACGGCTATATGTGCTTCATGAGCCTCAAAAATGCTGCACTTGAACGCGGCTGCTCAATGGACTACAGAGGTGGAGCCACATTTTAGATTGTGTTCATCAGCAGTAATGGAAAACTGTGCCATGCATTTAAATTTGGGAAAAGTCTTAGAATATACAGAAGCTCTGCTGTTTCATTGTAAATTTGAACTTCATATTCATGTTCAGGCTGAGGCTTGAAGAACCATAGCCTATTTTAATCCTGCCTGTCGCCAGTGTAATATCTGGCAGGAAAACCAATGGGATCAAAAAGGGAATTCACATATCGTCTTGCTGCCACTTGTTTATGTTCTTATACTTGGAGTAGACATGTAAATTGTAGACATGTAAATCTATTGTAAAACCACTTAAATTCACTGCCAATGTAAAAGCAACCAAGAAAAGAAAGAAGATAATCAAGGATACATACCTATTGTCATGGCTCCAACAACAAAGCCTTGTGCAGCTACACGCATGTGGATCAAGTGCACTGACATTTTTGTGTCTCCTCGACTTTTCATTTTATACAGCTGGTGTCCAACGATGGCAAGAAATCCTGCCATTCCTGCAAGAGTAGAAAATATGAAATAATATATATATATATATATATATATAAAATCGGTTTCAAAACTGTGCATCACAATCACAAATGTTAGACATAATAATTCAACTGAAGAGTTTTACCCTCATTTACCAGTGCACCAAATATACTCACCAATTGGAACAAATGGATTCTCCTTTACTTTTCGCATTAACTTTGAATCATTTCCTTCTTCATAAGACGACATCTTGACTATGGAGTACACAAAACAACACCAGAATAAGTTATTAAGTCATTTTCAGAACTTTGACAGTTCAGTCAATCAAAAAAAGCCCATTATAAAGCTGGTTTGATGAGTTTTATCTCTGGATATATTGAACCTTAAATAATCCATAAACCTAAAAAAAGACATGAAAAATGTCAAATTGGCAGACTAAAGGTTAATTTAATAAGGTTCATCATGACCTGTTGTAAGGTTACATGAAGGGCATATTTGATGCATTATTTTAAAGCAGGCAAAAATCTACTTATATATAGGTTATTACGGCAATCAGAGGTTGTTGTTTTGTATTTTGTGTAAAAGGAATGTTGTTTTAATCTTTTGAAACAGGATGAACTCCAACTGAAGGCCTTCACATCCACGAAAACAGGAAACAGTGAAAACAAAATGTTCATTTTTGCCCGTTTGACCAGATGGCATTACAGTTTTAATGTGCAGAAAGGAAAATATCTTACCTGGGTTGATTTAGAGGAGCTTTGTGAAGAAACTGTCAGATGGGCTTCGTGAACACTGCTGCTACAGACCACAGTTTTTACGGAAGTAATAACCGGCAAGGCTCTGATATAACTCACTCTGACGCAAGGCTCGCGTCACGCTCCCAAGTGGTGAGTTTACGGTCAGTAAGGAAAATTGGAGATACAACAATGAAACGTCGGTTGATAGCCACGTTTTGATGAAGAAGGCTACATTTATACTACATAAACGAATAAATGTTAAAATTAAATACTAATAGTGCTGCCTTAGTGTGAAAGCAGTCGAATGTTTCGTTAATTTTGTCACATCTATTTTTTTATTTGTAATAGGACTTTTAAATCACATTAAAATAATAAAATCCATTAATGTTTTTTTATGGATGTGACAAAAGCATATTTAAACAAATAAAACAGAAAGTTATAGCAGAAAGTATGCAAATGCGCCATAAATTGAGTTAATTTCATGATGTCTTAAAGGCAACACCGGTTTGCGTGCAAGGACGGTCAGCGGCTCCGCCCCCAACCAGAGTCTCTCTACAGTCAGAGTGAATTTAGCTCTGAACATCTGGCGTCCCTCTCTCCTTTTCGGGAGATAATGTGAAATCGTGAGGGCAAAGGGCCCAGTTCTTTATCGTGAACTAAATTAGGCGATATTGTAAAAAGATAATGTTAGATGTGCTATTTTAAATCAATCAGCCACAAAAGGTTGCTACAAATACACATCTTATTGAACCAACAATGTTTTCTAGTGTAACAAATAGACCCAAATATTTGATACATTTTTTACCTTAATGTTATGCATTTTTTAGACTCCAGAGTCTTCTCCAGAATCCTAAACAAACCAAATCACTACTCCTGGGCAGTGGTCTGTAGTAGCTAGTAGATTTACTCAGGTACATTAACTTGAGTAATAAAAAAAAATCACTTTTTGAATCAGTTTCACTAGACTGCATTTTAATTGAGTATTATTTTTTTTAAAGAAGTAGGCCTATCACTGATCTTAATCAAATGAAACTTTATTTATAAAGCGCTTTTCAAACACAGTTTCTCAAAGTGCTGTACAGATTTAAAATGACCCCACAACCCCCCCTTCAAAAAACAAAAATCTCAACTACACCCCCTCCCGACCCAACCCATCAGCCATACACACACACACACACACACTTCAAAGCTCCCAAAACAGCGGGCTGAGTAGCCTACAGATGAGCCAGGAGACGCCATCATGGGAGCTATCGGCAGCAGCAGATCAGCAGTAGCAGTCAAGGCACCGACCCAGGGCGCCCAGAGGAGGGAGGGCTGGCACCCCCAACTCCACCCAAGCACTACCTGGGGGGCACCCAGGGGCATCCATTAGCGTCTCCGTGTTGGCCTGAGAGAGAATGGGGCGGACTCTGGCGATGTTCTTTAGGTGATAAAAACCTATTTTAGTGATATTTTTTATGTGGGGGATAAAATTCAGCTCAGAGTCAAAAATCACACCCAGGATCTTCACTTGTGACGATGGATTAAAAGACAATATTTGTAGTTTTGGTAAAAGTTTCTCCCTCTGAGCCTCAGGACCGATAACTAAAACCTCAGTTTTGTCCTGGTTGAGCTGGAGAAAGTTTTCTGCCATCCAGAATTTGATGTCTAAAATGCAGTTAAAAAGTGCATCCACTGGCCGTGTGTCATCAGGAGACATGGAGATGTACAACTGTGTATCATCAGCATAACTGTGAAAGTTAACTCCATGTCCTCTGATAACACTGCCAAGAGGGAGCATGTCCAGTTTAAAAAGCACGGGGCCTAAAACTGAACCCTGGGGTACACCACATGTGGTATATTCATGCATAACTTTAGTAACAGTGAATAACTATTGAATGAAGAACACATTTTTCAAAGAAAAAAATGCAGGAGACAATTTCTGCTACAGTGAGACCAATTTGTGAACAATCAGGATTTTAACATTATTTTCTATCTTCTGTGCCTGTTGTGCCATTTGGAGGTCAAGTGGGGGTACCTTACCCTGGTCTAACATATACATACATACTGTAAGTATTGGTCTAATTATTTTTAAATGGAAAAAAAGAGGGATTGGAAACATGTTTTTCTTCTCCTTAAATGTGTTTTTTTATAATCATATGTATTTCTATTTATATTGGTCTTTAGATTTGCACATATTTTTGTCCAATTACATAACAATTGAATATTAAATCATATGTATCATCTCTAAACAAGTACTCAGTGTTTGAGTAGCATTTTTACCAAGTACTTTTTCACTATTGTGTATTTTTTTCAATTACTGCTTTGTACTTGTACTTGAGAAAAATATGTTGAAGTAGTACTACTTTTACTCGACTACAATTTTTGGTCACTCTGACCACCTTTGCTCCCCAGGCACTTTATTAGACACAGCTGGTAAGTAAGGGTCTCGTTCCCCTTTTGCCTTCAGAACTACCTTGGTTCTTCATGGCATCGACTTAACAAGGTGGCATACACTTAGGTCCTTATTGACATGTTAGCATTCCAAAAATGGAAAGACTAGCCAGAACTGCAAACCTACGAAGACTTGGGTATCCATTTGAAGTAAAGGTACATGGCAACAAAATAAAGCTGCAGAGATCCACAGCTTAAGTAAAAAAAAATGTGTTGACAGGGCAGCTGCTGGTTAGGCATTTTGCTTATCTGGCCATATAAAAGAATGGCAAAAGTAATGAAAGAAGAGCATGAAAGGTCTTGGAATAGGAATAAAATCTAACTAGAAAAGTACTCCGGCTAGGCAGTTCAGGCTAAATCTAAAATGAAACTCGAGATTGGGGCAGAGCTTCAAATTCTGTCCAGGACACGGACTCTTTACATACAGAGTTTTCATGGAAAACTCTTGTTTTAAAATGACCCAGTCAAAGTCAGACCTAAATCTATCAGGGAATATTTCAGCTTCCACACTTTGAGCAGTGGAGTCTCTCATGGATGTGTGTTCAGCCTGCTGCTCTTAACTCTGATAGCCCCACTCTGTGCAATGGCCCATGGCACCAAACACATTATTACATTTGCTGATGATAAAAAAAACCTTGGTTGTTCACTGTTAAAGATGAAGCAGCATGAAAAGAAGTGGAACAACAGCTAATGGGTTGATGTATAACCAGTAATTTATCTCTGAATGAGAACAAAACAAAATACATGGTTGTTAACTTTTGGAGGCAGCCTTAAGATCTCTTTCCACTGATCATCCACAACTTGCTGGTTTAGGCTGCCCAGAGGCAGGGCAAGGCAAGGTCATTTTATTTGTACAGCACACTTTCAACAACAAAGTATTATAAGATGATTTACATAATTTGGTGATAAAGAAACAAACAAAACATACGATACAAGCATGACAAGTAAAAACAGCAAATAAGAAGAAAGCATGAAAAGCATAAAAATACAACTTTAGAGAAAGTAAAAACAGAAGAGAGCAATTAAACATAAAACACACACAATAAGGCATATTCATTTACTTTAAGGCAACTCTAAACAGATGAGAACAACAGCCATTTCAATACAATTATACAAACATTCCAATTAGTTAAAAGTTTTTTTATGTAAGGAATCCCAGCAGATTGCGATGAGTCATCAACATGAGGTTGTGCCCAGGTCATGCAGACTCCAACCACAGCAATTCCACAGCAATTCCACAGCAATCCCTCATACTGAGCAAGCATGTAGCAACAGTGGGGAGGAAAACTCCCTTCTAACAGGAAGAAACCTCCAGCAGAACCTGGCTCAGTACAAGCGGTCATCTGCCACGACCGTTTGGGGGTCTGAGAAGACAGAGAAGAGACAGCATGGAGTATCCTCAGCCACTTCGAGCATCATCTGGACAGATGTTTCCCATCCAGCAGGGGACTTTATAGTTGAGCAGGGTACCAGACCGTGTGGGGCTTCTATGGGGAGAAAAATACTGAGAGAAAACTGGGTTAACAATCCAATAACAGCAGAAAAAAATATATCTGGAAAGTAGTAGAAGAGAAAAGTAGAATAGAGAAGAAAAGTGGTCAGTCTGTCCTCCAACAGTCTAAACCTATAGCAGCATAACTACAAAAATATTTTAGGATTACCTAAGCCACTCTAACTATAAGCTTTATCAAAAATGAAGGTTTTAAGCCTAGTCCTGAAAATAGACAGCGTATCTGCCTCACAGACTAAAACTGGGAGCTGGTTCCACAGGACAGGAGCCTGGTAACTAAAGGATCTGCCTCTCATTCTACTTTTAGAAATCCTAGGAACTACCACTAAACCTGCATTCTGAGAACCAAGGTGCTCTGTTAGGAACATTTGGAACAATCACATCTCCTATGTACAATGGAGCTTTATTATTAAGGGATTTATAAGTAAGGAAGAGGATCTTAAACTCTATTCTAGATTTAACAAGGAGCCAAGGAGGGAAGCCAAAAGAGGAGAAATTTGATATCTCTTTTTAATATTCATCAGAACTCTTGCTGCAGCATTTTGGATCAACTCAAGGTTGCCAATGGCATTTTGTGGTCTTCCTGATAATAAGGAATTACAGTAGTCCAGCCTTGAAGTTACAAATGCATGGACTAGTTTCTCTGCATCACTCCTGGACAGGATGTTTCTAATTTTAGCATTATTCCGGAGATGAAAGAAAAAAAATCTTAAAAACTTGTTTAATATGGGATTTAAATGTCATGTCTTGGTAAAAAATTACACAGAGTTTATCATTACTAGAGGCCAAATTAATGCCATCCAGATGAAGTGATTGATTTAGCAGTTTCCTTTTAAAGGTTCTGGTCCTAAAACAACAACTTCTGTCTTGTCTGAATTTAAAAGTAGAAAATTCAGAGCCATCCAGGTTTTTATGTCTTCGAGACATGCTTGTAATCTACCAAACTGATTGGTTTCATCAGGTTTTATGGATAAATATAATTGTGTATCACCCGCACAACTGTGGAAATTCATTCCATGTTGTCTAATTATTGTAGCATTCTACCGGTGAGCCTCAAGCGGCACAGAGGCAGTAAACAGAGGCTGGCGGGAGTGAAGCAGATGGAGTAAAAGCAGAATACTGTATGCACAATCAAAATACACCGTCTTTTCGTCAGTCCAAGAACACAATGATCGGCTGCTTACGTTTGCCTTAGCCTCCATATTCTTCTTATACTACCACTGGGTTTTTGGTGATTCACGCTTCCACATCTTTTTACATCCTGAGGAAGTACTTAAGTATGGCCAGGGGCGTGGGGTTGGTTGCAGAGAAATGCGATTTCCAAACTAATTATCTGGGTGGAATTGTCTGATATGTGAAACTCCAGTTCGGTTTGATTTAAGGCACTGAGTGTTTCAGCAGCCTTGCAGTCCTCAGAAAGTTTCTTCTAGATAAGGGGAGTATAAAAACTGAAAGCCTGTTCTTCATGTTTGGTTCTGATTCTAAGGCTGATTAGTAGACTAGAGCTGGAGGATCTGAATGTTCTGGATGGTTGGTACGGAGACAACAGGTCTTCAACATATTTTGGACCTAAGCCATTCAATGATTTACAGACTAGTAGGAGTATTTTGAAGTCTATTCTCCGAGCTACAGGCAGGCAGTGTAAGGACTTCAGAATCAGGGTGATGTGCTCTACACTCCTGGTTCTTGTGAGAACGTGAGCAGCAGTATTCTCGATCAGCTGCAGCTGTCTGATTGACTTTCAAGGCAGACCTGGGGATGCTGTTGCTGTAATCAAGCCAACAAGATAAACGCATAGTTGAGTTTTTCAACATCCCATTGCGACATCTGTCCTTTAATCCTAGATATGTTCTTCAGTTAACAGAAGGCTGACCTTGTTATTGCCTTTCTGTGACCTTGGAAGTACAAGTCTGAGTCCATTTTTCACACCTTGTCCTGTCTTTGTGGCCATGTGATGGACTGGCAACCTGTCCAGGGTGTACCCTGCCTCTAGCTTGTTGACAGCTAGAGATAGGCACCAGGCCCCCTGCGACCCCTTAAGGATTAAGTGGTTCAGAAAATGGATGGATGGCATAGAAACATTCCCTAATTAGCAAATTAGTTACTAAGTGCACTTAGTTCCTTGGTGTTCACATCACAGATTAATCTCAAATGGTCACTCAACTCTAGTTCAAAAAACAAAAAGGCCTAACAGAGTCTGCAGAATTTGAGAGGAGCCTATCTTCCTCCACCAATCTTCACTATTATCTACAGAGGAACCATAGAGGGCATTCCCAGCATCACTCGATGCAATACAGTGGGTAGTAAGAGCAGGAAAAAACATTAATGGGGTTTATTATCTATATTGTTAGAAATGACAAAACATTTGACTTGAGTTGAATTTGACAAAACCTGATGTTCAAAGACATTTTCCATCCTGTCTGCTTTTTTTTTTCAAACAATATTGGACTTGAGTTCATACCTCTGTCTCACACCCAATAAGGCATAGTCATTGCCAAATTAGGGACCAAGGGCATGTTGTGTGTCATGAAACAAATAGGGAGTCTTGAAGTTACCTCAAAAAAACAAAGTAAAGGGATTTCAAGTGTATTACATTTTTAAAATAGTTAGAAATAGTATGTTAATATCAGTTTATGTAGTATGATTGACATGTCTATGTGTAATTGGCCTATAAACAATGTTTTCATTCGTCAACCTGGTGAATCATTTACTTTAGTCACCTTCTGCATAAAATTTTCATTTTTTGACATAGTCAAAAAAAATTAGAGTAACTCTAATTTTTTATTAGTTTTACACTTAAAACAAAAAACAAGGTTTTCTTTGTTGTCCCCAAAGATAAATCATTCTATGAAAGGTTCTGTATCGTGTTCATCCTTGTTGAGAACAGACGTAAAAAAAGCAAATCTCTGAAGCCCTAATGAGTCTGTGGCATTTCCTTTATGTAATTATAGGTTCAGATCTGACTGATCAAGAACCAGATGTACACTGCAGAATGCAGATAAAAGCAGAGAGGTGAAAAGGAAGTGGCTAAATCTTTATAACTTTAATATATGGTAAATAGATATTTCCTCTTTGTCTCTACTTTTTGTAAAATGCCTTTATACCATAAATTTAATTATCTCATATCAGAATCATAACATTAATGTTTTCCCATTTAAATAATAACTATAAAGTACAAAAAAGTACTATCATAGTTAGAAGTTTCCATAATATTCCTATGAAGAAGTAATATCTCAGAGTCCTACTTTGTTCTTAAGAGAATCAAAGCAGCCAAACCGTCTAAAAACGTTGACGTGAGAAGTCTAAAAAATACGCACAGCCCCACTTAGTGGCCAGTTACTGAATGTGCACCAAAGTGAAAGCAGCCTTAGTTGAAATGTACATGAAATACGGTGCTATTCAAAAAGTATTTAGAATATCTTATTACAACCACACATTTTCTTAGTATTTTATTGGCAATTTATATAATAGACTAGAACAAAGAAGAGAACTGGAAGAGAAATTATACATGATTTTTAACAAGGACCCATGATGTCCAGTAAAAGCAACTGCATTCAAAACACCTACTTTATACATGAAGTGTGAAATGCTTCCCTGTATAAATCCAGTGGTTCTCTGAAGATCTAAGAGGTCTGTTCGAAACTGTTGTTTGTAATTAGTGGTCCCATTCACAGAGCTGCTCGTATGGAGGAGTTGCAAGACGAAAGCCATCAAAACTCTTTGTTTGCAGTTTTCCACAAGCCTTGTAGAAGAAGTACCAAACATATGGAAACAGGTTCTCTGGCCAGATGAAACTAAAACATAACATAACATTTTGGCCCATATATAAATGCTATAAAAATATAAAAATATAAAATGCTATGAACACAAACACATTGAACACCCCACTCCTACAGAAATACATAAGATTTGTGGCATCATGCTCAGCAATTCTGAAAGTGTATCTGCAAGTTTTACTACTGGAATGGCCCAGTCAAAGTCAAGATCTAAATGTAATGATGAATCTACAGTTAGACTTGAAAAGTGATCTTCACAAACTTCAGTGCTTCCTGGGCTTGAGCTCTTTTACAAAAAAAGAACAGGTA
Source organism: Apricaphanius iberus (assembly GCA_028564705.1). Classification (NCBI taxonomy): domain Eukaryota; kingdom Metazoa; phylum Chordata; class Actinopteri; order Cyprinodontiformes; family Aphaniidae; genus Apricaphanius; species Apricaphanius iberus. The sequence goes on along the minus strand of JAPXFQ010002338.1, from coordinate 1,318,788 downwards.
AATGTTTTAGTATCTAGATGTTCAAAGCTGTTAGGGACATATCCTAAGTGATTCTGTTGTAGCTGAGTAAAATTGTTGACTCGGTGGGGATGAATAAAAGTGCATAGGAAACTTTTATAGGATTTTTTCCTTCCACTCCACAATCATCCACCTCTTTCTGCTGATCTATTGCATTAAATTGTAATACAATTATTTGAGGCTTGTGGTTCTAATGTAACAGAATGTAAAATGAAATATTAACACATTGAGTGATTTCTTAAAATAATAATCTGTTTGACAACTAAATGCTTAGTACCACATTTGGCATAAAAAAGAATCCGCATGAAAGCACACACACCTAAAGCTTTTTTTATATAGTAATTAAATATGAGGATGTCAGTTTGAATGTTAACAGTGCTGCAGTCACAAGTCTAAAACAAATAAAAGAAGTAAAGTAACTCAACTAAAGAATCAATGTTTTGAAATGACTGTGTCATAATTCAGACATCTCTTTGTGTCTCAGGATACATTTGTGGATATTTAGAAATTTTAATAGATCAAAGCATGGCAGTATTAAAGATTGGACTCTTGATGGTAAAGATGGTTCTAACAATTTCTCAAATTATATCCTAAACTTCTTTTTCTCAGTTTTAAATTCCTAAATTAAATCTGAAATGCGCAATACACATTGGTTATATGAGGCTCCAATATCTAACTTGTAAAACATTGAAAATGGAACTTATAAGTCTTTCTACAAAACCTTCACATTGAAATACATTTTTTAGTGAATGACATACTAAAAGTGAAATTGGAAATTCAAATACCTGTCTGTAAAGATGAGATAAATAAAAATAGGAGTATCTCATAATATGATTTTCATAGATGCAAACACAATGATATCCCAACCACCAGTCACAAGAATAAAAATCTCTGTAATGTTTTTGCTTGCTGTTATGATCCAACAGGTGGCACTATATGTCTTCTGATCAAACACAAAGGCTACTAGATCATTTTTCTTAGAGCAGACTTTGTAAGTAGCATTGACTTTTGATAGAGCATTTTACATTTTTAAAAGATTGAGATGATATTAAATGCCTATTTAGAACAAATCTAGCATTTTAACTAGTCTCCTGTTTAGGAAGAAAAACGGCCCTCACATATGCAACCTCTCCACCAAATTTTACAACATTCTGCCCATCATTCAGACAAACAAAAGACAGAATTAGACATGCGTCTGCTAGAGTCTAAAGTGCACATTGTTCTCAGATACAATAAAAGCTCACATCACTGTTGCAATTAAGTTCATGGCCATCATGATAGTATACAGTACATTTTCCTTGTTGACCCATTATCAAACCAAACCACTGTTACCTTTTGCACATTCAACTGTACATAAAAATGTAATCTTGAAATGACGAAAGGGTCATGAGCAGAATCAAGGTCAGTGGAAGTCTGTGTTTCATCAGTAGTTCAAGGTCTGGCCATATCAAGGTTTTCTTTTTTCTTTTGAGCTTACCTTTAACAAGAACATACAAAGAGAATGAGGTGACTTGATTGGCCAAGGCCTCCTTCTAAAACATTCAGTTCTTGAAACCAAATTACAGCAACTTGTTTAAAACCACTGTTCAAAGCTAGTTGCTGATACTGTGAAAGCAGTAAAATATTGACCTTTCTAAGTAAAACATTGCATTTCCTGTTCTCAGGGGGATGGGCTTAGATGAGATGAGCAAACAAGCCTATGGATATTAAGTGCGGTGTTATGTAATGAGACCCAGGAAGTTTTGTAGAGCTGTGTCCTTGTATGTGAAAGTTACTAAACCTTCTGGTTTTATGTCAAGAAGCCTTACTTTAAGGTTTAGCTATTTCCACATGGTTTGACCCAGCAAAAAGTAATTGATAACTTGTTTGGGCATTGCGTGGTGTAGTGGTTAAGACGGGTGCCCAATGTTCGGAGGCCTCAGCCCTTGAAGGGGCTGTTCTGGCTTGACTCCTGGCCGTGGACATTTGCCAATTTCTCTCACACAACTCTCTGCGCCGTTCGTCTCTATCCACTGTTAATAAAGGCAAATATGGCCACAAAAACCTTTAAAAAAATATTTGACAACGTTTGATCTCCAGTGCCTTAAGACTATCCTCACTCATTTTGAAGTATTAAGTAAAAAGCTCTAGGAGGAGCCCATTCTAATTTGATGTGTATAAAAAATAAAACAAAATAACACCTTTGATGCAAAACAGCCAACTCCCCGTTGGGTATGGACAATAGGTTCCATGTGACTTTTTTGGCAAATCTATGTGTTGGGTTTGCTCACAATATACTGAATGGACTTAATTTCCCAGTATCTTTTGCACTGGGTCCGCATCATTTTGTTGACCCCAGCAGATTCCCGTTGGTTTTATCCTAGTGGGCAGGTGATTAGTCTCCCGGGTGCAGGGACAGGTTGGTCTGCTAGGGCATCAGTGCCTTGACCTGGGAGTAAAGAGTGTGCGTGGTGTGAGTGCCTGAGTGTACAGAATATTTTCTTGGGTGTCCTGGTGTGTTGGGGAGAATGTGTGAGTGTAAGGGTACATATGATTGTGTCCGTGTGTCTCTGTCTACTGGTCAGGTTGGGTCCTCGGCTGCCCTCTCACGTGGCACATTTCAGACCCCAAATCCAGCGGGGGCCTATTTCTGCTCTGTCACTACCTGCCAATGACTGATGCCGCTGCCTGCAGGTGCATTGTTGGCTCTCAATGTCTGGGGCTGGGGGCCTGGACACGGTCTGGCACAGCCCTGGTGTGGGCCTGGCCGGTCCTGCGTGGGCACTTCATTTGGAGTGTGCTAGTTTTGAATAGTTGGGTGATGCCGTTTGGTGGCTCGGCGGGGGTCAGATCTGGTGCTCAGACCCACAACCAACTCTGTAGGTTCTGTGCCTGTTCAGTTTTTTGTAGGTTTGTCTGGCCTAGGTTGGGTGCATGGTCTGTGTGGGGCAGGATCTGGACCCTGGAGCTGGTAGATCTGGGTGTACAGATACTGGCTGGGTGTTGCCTGAGGGGGAGAGTTAGTCCACTCCTGGGCTATGGGGTCCTCTGGACGTATGTATCCCCGACCTCCTTCATGTCTGTGTCGATTAGTGAAGGACAAATTGATGGCTTCTTACACCAGCTATCTCAGCTATCTATGCTTCGGGAAACATATATGCACCTGCATGCTCTCACACCCAAATAGCTGTGGGGACATCAGTATCTACAGACATATTCTTGGGCTGAGAATGTCATCACTAGATAATTGGTGCCAAGAGCTTTGCAGTAACATTATTTTTGCATTTATATATATGTTTTTTGGTGTTCTCTTTGTTCCCCTTCCTCTCTTGTATTGTCAATTCACACTCCTACCTCTCCTGTCGCTCATCTTCATCCTCTTTCTATCCTCTCTTTTGTTTTCTCGGTTCCGTGTCCATAACTTCAAGAAATTAAACCCACAGCAATCTTTATTGAAGCTTTTCTACACATATATATCAAGTGGAGTACTATAGCAAAAGCTGTAATGCTCTGCTTGAGAAAGTAAATATGTTGGGCTTGTACTTGGTACTCAGACACCAATTCTGAGTACCACACTGCCAGATAGGACATGCTTTAAAAAAAAAAGAAAATCTGTTTGTTTTGATCACAGTGTTGCGTCTTGCACATCTCATCCATCCCTTGCCCTTTGAATAGTAGCATAGTTCCCTTTAGTCTAGATTGAATTTAATTGTGACTGCTTTTGATGCAAGGGTTAAATAATTTTTCCTTCAGATAAAGACTGAGAGTCTGGCGTAATTACTATTGCTTCATAAATAGATTAAGAAGGTGGTGTCCTGTTTTGCTAATTTTGTCACTGATAACTTGAGCTTCATTAACAATTATCCCTGTATTAGGTTATTGGTGTAGTTTTGAAAAATCAAATATATTATAACATCATATGTATCCCCAACATATGTAATATGGTGCAGATCAAATAATTTCTGTTGAAATTAAAGCCATATGGATGGCTATGGTGTGATGCCGGACTTGCCAAACAGCCACAGCCCCACTCTCTTTCGAAAACCCTTAGTACTGGACACCAAGGTACCCCAACTTGTCTTCTGTCACTGGACACAGTTTAGGGTTGAAAAGGCCAAAGGTGTTAAATATGGGCCTCTCATGGCAAAACACTACACTTTCTACTTCAAAGGTGAAGGCCTTAGATGGTGTCAGCATTTACCCAATGAGTTTCGTCAGGGACATGATAGTCACCAATCAAAGTCGGTTTAGTGTATATATATCAGCTTGTTTTTAGGGGTTATAACATTTTTATAAAACTTTATCATGTAGTAAAAAGTGGAGGCGAGGCCCTGACAGTTCAACATGCATAAAAAGTATTCTAATAATTTAAGATACCCCATTGTTCTTGAGCAAACTCACTCATTTCTAAGCTAAGTCTGGTTGCAAACTAATCTATTGAAATTTAAATTTAAATCTTGTAGTGATAATTGGATGGCTGTTTCAGATTTGAAAAGGACATTAGTACTTTTGTGCAGAATTATTTTTTTTTTCATTTGAAGCTGCTTTGGTTAAAATTTACATCCCTCGGAATGATAGGTCATACAGCTGCTTATTATGTTGAGATTGGATTATTATATTTCACTTTATTTTGGACTAGACCAGTCATCCATCCATGATCTATAGAGTTTTTCATTCTTTTTGCACACTCTCCATATGCCTACAGCAGCTGCTTCAATTTTTCCTGTATAACAGAGTTCAAATGAGCACTTCTTATACTCTCTTCTTCACCTCTCTAGTTAGAAAACCATGAAAACTGAACTTTAATTCAGATGAAACATGAAGTTCTGAGGTTCTGCTGAAGCATTTGCTTTTACTGGAAATCTGTTACTCATTATGAATGGGAGGAGCAAGAGACTGTTTTTCAAGCCAAGAATGGACCTTATCTCACAATAACTGTGGCTGCTAACAGGATCAGTCATGGGGCTTCTGCTGCCAATCCTCCTCAGCTGCTTTGTGGCTCTGCTCGGAGGACTGTACATTCTTGGAGTTTTCCGAAAGCGACAGCCAGGAGAGCCTCCTCTTGACAAAGGTCTCATTCCTTGGCTTGGCCATGTCTTGGAATTTCGCAGAGACAGTTTAAAGTTTCTGGAGAGAATGAAGAATAAACATGGCGATGTTTTTACAGTGCAGCTGGGAGGATATTACTTCACATTTCTGCAGGACCCCTTCTCATTTGGGGCTTTTGTTAAGGAGAGTCGAGATAAGCTGGACTTTAATAGCTTTGCGGAGCAGCTTGTTCACAGAGTTTTTGGTTACAAAGCTATTGAGAATGATCACCAAGTCCTTCAGAATGCCAGTAACAAGCATTTGAAGGGGGAAGGGCTGGAAGTAATGACACAAGCCATGATGAGTAATTTGCAGAACCTTATGTTGCACAGCGTGGGCTCAGTCACAGATCAGAGGCCCTGGAAGGAAGATGGACTGTTCATTTATAGCTACAACATCGTTTTCAGAGCCGGTTATTTGGCTTTATTTGGAAATGTGCCACACAAGTCTGAGGGAAGTGAGGAGAAAGCCAAAGAGAAGGACCGAACTCATTCAGAAGCTCTCTTTTACGAATTCCGTAAATACGACCAACTCTTCCCCAACCTGGCATATGGAGTCCTTCCACCAAAGCAGAAGTGGGAATCTGACAGACTGCAGTCCTACTTTTGGGATGCTTTGTCTGTTCAAAACATGAAGGCCAAGGACAACATCAGTCGATGGGTGTGGGACATGCAGCAGGCCAAAGAAGAGGTGGGAATGAATGAGTCAATGATCAACAGGTACATGTTTTTACTTCTCTGGGCTTCTCAGGGAAACACTGGACCCTCTTCATTCTGGGTTTTGCTCTTTCTTCTAAAACACCCCGAGGCCATGAAAGCAGTGAGGGAAGAGGTTGAAAAAGTTTTGAAGGAGACAGGACAGGAAGTCAGACGTGGTGGCCCATTGGTAGACCTAACTCGTGAAATGCTGATGAAAACTCCAGTCCTAGACAGCGCTGTGGAGGAGACTCTCCGGCTCACTGCTGCACCCCTCCTTACCAGGTCTGTGCTCCAGGACATGACCCTCAAGATGGCTGATGGACGTGAATACTTTATTCGCAAGGGTGACAGGATGTCAATTTTTCCTTACACTGCGGTTCACCTTGACCCAGAGATCCATCCTGACCCGCATGCATTCAAATATGATCGGTTTCTGAACCCAGACGGCAGCAGAAAAACCGAGTTTTTCAAAGGCGGGAAGAAAGTGAAGTACTACAACATGCCCTGGGGTGCAGGAGTCTCCATGTGTCCTGGCCGTTTCTTTGCCACCAATGAACTGAAACAGTTTGTGTTCTTCATGTTGGTCTATTTTGAGTTTGAGCTTAAGAATCCGGATGAAGAGATTCCTGAAATTGACTTCAGACGTTGGGGCTTCGGATCAATGCAGCCCATCCGAGATGTTCAGTTTAGATACAGACTCCGATTTTAAAGAGCTTTAACAAAACATGCTATACTGTAAATTGTGATGTAACTATTGGTTGATTAAAGAGCCTTACAGTAATTGTATAGAAACCTTGTAAAAGTTGAAAAAGAATGTAATAAAAAAATTATCATACATTGCTGTAATATTAAATCTGTTAAAAATATTGAAAACAGCTTTTGTTGTTTTTCCTTTATGTTCACAGATCATTTCATTCAAATATATATTTTTTCAATTTACAATTCATTGCAACAGAGATAACAGCAAATATTTTTATTTTATCTGTTTATTTTCATAAAACATCTAGGCAGTTTCCAATAGTCTTATTGTGGTTTGACCAGTTGCTCTTTATTTACAAATGATGTCCTGTTAGGGTTAGAGTTCTTCTTGTAATTAAGATTCTTCCTTTATTTGTTAGACTGTTGAATATGAGCTTACCTTACTCGAGAGAATGGGGGTGGGGATGGGGGTATTGGTTCAAGATTTCAAAGCAAGTGTCATACTTGATTATATTGTTTTATTGTATGCTTTAGACTCGTGGACAATTTTAACTTCCTCTGTTTCAGGAAGTATTATTTCTTAATAAAAAAAGAGAAATTAATGTTCTCTGCTCCTTGGGTGAAGTTATTCCTTCCACTACCTTAACTTGCTGAAAAAGCTTACAGTTCATACATTTTTTTTTATTTTTAGTTTTTTACAGAATTAGACCTGCCTCTGCATGTTTCTGATGATATTAAATGCCTATATAGAGCAAATCTAGCATTTTAAGCAGTCCCCTGACCTTGAAGAAAAACAGCCTTCACATTTAACCTCTCCACCAAATTTTACAATCCTATCAAGTTTTCTTTTTCTATTGAGCTTTCCTTGTACCCAGAATATACTCTGGTTATAGTGTGTTAATATGAGAATAAAGTATCTATTTGTTTTAATATACATAATTTCAACCCATGCTAAACAGTTTACAATGAAATCCAAATTTGAAAAAATTGTCTTTGGGTTTGGAAATTCTAATAAATACTCTAACCAGAGAAGTTTTAACAATTCCTTTACAATGGACTGAAGCGTGATTAAGTCAAGCATTTTCTTCAAACTTCTAAGAACAAGTGCCAAAGTACATTGTGATGCCTTTAAGGGATTTGTTTATTTTCAGGTGACATATATATATATATATATATATATATATATATATATATATATATATATATATATATATATATATATATATATATATATATATTATATATATATATATATACAACTCTCCTGAGTAGAATGGCAGACATGTTGTGAATGTTCTAAATTTAATCTGTTGCCATCTGCTAACAAGCATCAAAGAAACAATGTCGCAAGTTCAAAAATTTCATTCAGAAATTGGTGTTTATTATATTTAGAGAGTTTTATTCTCAAAATTACTGATTACTGTATGTTTGTTTGCAGGTTTCACAGAATGTAGGTGAGGAAGTGTAGAAGTAAATGGTGAACCTTGCATCCACTCTGTCTTCATTCAACACGGTTTAGCTTGGTGTTTAATCAGTTCCAACATGCTGCATGAGAACACTAGTGAAAAGACATTATTGATGTTTAAATGCATCCAACATTGCAGCAAGTAATAGATCATCCACACGCAGCGCCAGAAGTATCAGAAGCTCATCTTCATTAGAAAGTGGAGCTCGTGCTAGAGCCAAAGCGGAAGCAGCAAAGGTGAGAGAATCATATGCTGATGAAGAAGCTAAACTTGAAATAGAAAAGACTGTCAAAGAGGCAGAAAGAATTACAAGAGAAGCACAGAATCAGTTGGAATCTGCTAAAATTGATGCAAATTTTGGCAATGAAAAAAAGTAGCAGACACAGCCACTGTAGAAGCTCAGGTGCTGGAGGCAGCTGCTGCAGCACATTCTGAAGATGGTAGATAAAAATCTGAATCACAGAACATCAGAATTATACGAACAACTGAATATATTCAGTCACAAATTAACCTCCAAAATCAATCTCATATTGGAAATTTATCAAGCCTGGCAGCACAGTCCATGCACTCTGAGTCACAGAAAAGTTTTGAACCTGGGACCCACCTTCGAACTCTGCAGCACCAAAGTGTTCTAATAACAAACTATGCTCCAATTGTAGAAGGCAGATTCATATTATGTTACACTGTTAGGATTAATGTTTATATAACTAGTTTCCACATTGCAAGATCTCCCCCATTAGCAAGGAATGTTTGATACGGCCAAAGGATTGTTTGTGCGAAGATCTGGCAGAACATCGACTTACTGAGGATTTCCAAGAAAACATTAGTCAAAATCTGATAGGGGTCGACATGACATGGCTCCAGTCTAGGAAAGCTGGAATCCATCATTTAGGCATCACACTTGTGTGCATGCAAGATGTGCACGTTCCCCCGTGCGCAGAAAAGTACTTAAGAATCTGTACATCCCATTTTAGAGTCAGAGAGTCCCCGGTACGATCGTTTGATGCTGTATTAAGGTATGATATTTTGTCATAATTTTGTGGCATTTGATTAAAACCTGGCCCAAGGCTGCATATCCATTCTCTAAGGCTGTGTCTGTGTTTTTTAATACTTGATGATACTCTGAGTACCAACACAATAAAGATGAAAAGTACAACTCAAAAACAAATATTGAAGCCAAACACACAAAACCCACCATGAATGTGTATGCTCTTCTGTATGTTTCTCCACGTACTGCAGCAGGAAGACCACCTCATGTTGAGCCCATAGCACAATACTTGGCACGCCGAGACCTTATTACATCAGGCCTGTACCAATATGATGATAAGCCGGAAAATTTCAGTGCGTGGAAGTCATGTTTCACTAATAAAGTTGCTGGTGTTCAACTCACAGCAGCATGATTAAATGGCTTGGAAAGGAGTCTGCTGAGAAGGGGAGATGTGTACGCTCTGTCTACATAAACAATACCAATATTGCCCTGCAAAATGTGGGAAAGACTGCATGACTGTTATGCTGTTCCTGAAATAATTGAGAAATCATTGTTTCAGCGTCTCAATGGTTTTTCAAAGATTTCAGCCAAATATAAAATTAAACTACAGTAGCTCGCAGATCTTCTCATGGAGATACAAGGTGCCAAAGAAGATGGATATCTGACTGGCCTGTCATACTTAGACACGTCCCTTGGAATCGCACAAATTGTCGAAAAACGTCCATACGGGCAGCAGGATAAGTGGGCGTCTTCAGGCTCGTGATTTAAAGAGAAAAATAATGGTAAATTCCCTCCCTTCGAATATTTCTGTGACTGTGTTTGCTATGAAGCAAAGAAACAAAATGACCCCAGCTTTAATTATCATGGCATGACCACAAAACCCGAAAAATCCTTTCCAAGGACTCATAATTTCAACAAATCTATCATGGTTCATAAAACTAATGCCCATGCAACCAGTGTTGACCTGAATAAAAACTGCCCTCTACATGGCAAAGCATATCCCCTTAGAAAATGTAGAACATTTCGAAACAAACTCCTCAAAGACAGAAAAGCCTTTCTTAAAGAGAAGGGAATATGTTATAAATGTTGCTCATCTCCCTCTCACCTAGCCAGAGACTGCAACCTTAATCTCTCTTCCACCACTTCTGGAGTGTCAAGACATACCAAACAATCGTGCAGAAATCCCAACACCAGATGCAGTTCTCCAACAACCTCATATTCGACATATTTCGAAAATCATTAAATATAGACATTGTGGTACGGGACCGCCTCCTGGTGGCCATTCCGGCAACCTGCAGGGTTCCCTCATGTACAGAGGTCGTGGCTGCTCCAAGTGCTCACGCATACGCAGTGAGAGATGTGAACGCCTCCCCGCTGCATCCACTAGAGGAGTATATTGAGCCGTGTATGGTAGCTATGAAAGCCGTGTCCCCCTGTCCATGCAATTGCAGGACTAGGCAGCGACTTCAGCTTCAGATTGGGTGTTAAAGACGATTTTGAGAAGTTACAGGCTTCAGTTCGCCTCAGTTCCTCCTCGTTTCTCTGACATAGTCCACACTCACACTCAGGTACCATCAGCTCGCGTTCTCCAGGTGGAGATTTCCTCCCTGCTGGAGAAATGAGCAATATTTGTAGTACCTCCCTATCAGGCTCAAAGCGGCTTCTACTCCAGGTATTTTCTGCTCCCCAAACGGGGAGGGACTGGATTTCGCCTGATCCTGGCTCTAAGGCCACGTCCACACTAAGCCGGGTAATGCCTTAAACGTATAAGTATTTAGTCTACACCACCCTATCGTCCACACTAAGGCGGCTTTGTTTGTGGTCTGTGGCCGGATAAGTATTAGCCGGGTAAGAGAGCCGTCTAACTGTTATCTCCATGGCTAAATGAGCACGTCTGGACGCAACTTATCCGGTCCCCGGCTAAATCAGAGCAGCAACGTCAATCAAATGCTGCGTCCTAAATTGATGACGACAACAACGCGACAGCATATAATGACAACAGCAAAGATGGAGACGAGTTTCGCTATGCTACTTCTTCTTTTGCAAATTCAGACGTTTGCAAAGTTAACCCTAACCTACTTGCGGATGAGAAGGCGACACAGGAGGCAATCCAGGAGGCGCCGACAGCGACATAGATTATACGCGTCAATCTGTGGGTTTTTTTTGTTTTTCCCTGTGCATGCCCAGTACATGCATAGGTAGGCATTGGATTGCGCAATCATGGGACCTTAAACGGACTGTAAACGGGGCGTAAATGCTCGTGTTGACTGGATAACATTAGGCGTCTAACTCCCCGTATAACTTTATCCGGCTTAGTGTGGACGTAGCCTAAGGGCTCTGAACCAATGCCTCAGAAAGTACAAGTTCAGGATGCTGACTCACGAATCCCTCCTGCATCTGATACAGTACGTCAGAACGATTGGTTGACTTCAGTCGATCTGAAAGACGCATACTTTCATATTCCAGTGTACCGACCACACAGGAAATATCTGAGGTTTGCCTTTGGGGAATTTGTTACGAATACACCGTACTCCCCTTCGGTCTCTCCCTGAGTCCGAGGGTGTTTTTTGCACTGCACGGAGGCAGCGATTGCCCCATTTAGGAGAAGGGGTATCTGCTTGGCTACATATTTTGATGATTGGTTCCTGCTGGCTCGGTCCAGGGAGGAGGCTGCGTCTCACAGGCAAATAATGATCAAAAATTTGTGTGGCCTGGGTTTCAGAATAAACTAGGAAAAAAGCGAGTTATCTCCATCGCAAAAAATTACTTTTCTGTGGTTGGAAGTTGAGGGGGAGTGGCTTCACAAGCTGTGTCCAGTCCGTGCCCTCATGGCATATGTGGACAGTACAAGGGGCTTTCGCAGGAGTGACCAGCTCTTTGTGTCATGGGGTGGACCCTGTAAGGGCAAGCCCATCACAAAGTAGCGGCCTTCACACTGGATTGTGGATACTATAAGGTTGGGTTATTCCTGCCAGGGCCTGCAGGCACCAGTTGGGTTTAGGGCCCATTCCACTCGGGGCCTGTCTGCATACTGGGCCCTCTTTAAGGGGCTTTCTGTCGAAGAGATTTTTGCTGCTTTTGCACGGTTCTATAAGTTGGATGTCTTGGCTCCTGCTATGACCCAGGCTATTTTGGGTGTGGGGTCCTCAGTGGGTCAGGACAGGGTCTCCCTGTGAGTGTTGGTGGTCGCTGGATAAGCTGACTGGCCATACGGGAGTCTCGATATCCCATACTGAAACATCAAAACAAATGTTATGAAAGAGAACTTTAGGTTACTGTCGTAACCCTGGTTCTCTGAATAACATGAGTGAGATGTCTCACCAGGCAACCCTTTCTTGCTGGGCGAAGCGAGAGAGGTGTTTATCTTGAATGGCCGCTTATAGAGTCAAGTGACGTGGATGCCACGATCACCAGCCAATCAGTATTGGCGTAATGAGATAGGTGCTTCTTAGAAATCCGCAGAGGGGCATATCCCATAGTGAAACATCACACTCATGTTACTCAGAGAACCGGGGTTACGACAGTAACCTAAAGTTATTTTCTGATCCAGTTTGAAAGCTCCATGGATCGAACATATGATGTCCATGAATTTTAAAGACAAATTTTTATGCAGAGAAAATGCTGATTTTCCAACGGCGTCAAAAAGTACTTTAGGTTTTGTGTAAAAACACTAAGCAGACTAACACTGCAGAAGAAGAAAGAGAGCGAGGATGAAGAAAGGAGCATTAAACACAGAGAAAACCACTATAAACCTGACCATGTGGAAAGTAGAAGCTATGTCGGGGGTAAAGCAGTTGGTGGAGTGAGAGCCAGCATGGAGGAGAAGCTCTACAAGCTCTAGGTGAGTGTTTTACGTGCTATAGCTAGTGCTAGTTCCTGTTAGCCAAATGGCGTCATATATGCGACAAAAAATATTTTAGGTTTTGTGTAAAAACACTAAGCAGACTACAACTGCAAAAGAAGAAAGAGACAATGGGCTGTAGCCTCCAGGACGAAGGAATGAGCATTAAACACGGAGAAAACCTCTATAAATCAGACCATGTAGAGAGTGGTAGCTATGCTGGGGGTAAAGCAGTCGGTGGAGTGAGAGCCAGCATGGAGGAGAAGCTCTACAAGCTCTTGGTGAGTGTTTTACATGCTAAAGCTAGTGTTAGCTCCCGTTAGTAGGGTGACGTCATATATGCGACTTCTAATTTCTGATTTGTAGGCATTTTAATTGCTAATAAATATATATCAAATAAATTCCAAATCATTTGACAAACACAGTTTAAATGTACGTCATTAGTTATCATTTAAACTGAGGTACAAAATATGAGTGATTCAGCATGGAAGAAAAAGCGGAGCAGAAAATAACTTTATCATTCCATTGACTTCTATTCATTATTTTTTTGGCCAGGGGACCCATGGGCCGACCAGAAGGGTAGGAAACTTAGGCTCCCCATGAGGAAACCCATACCAACGTAACAGGGGCCAGAAGGTAGATGAGGGAAAGGGGTGGTGGAGGATATGTGGCAAGGCGAATAATGTGGTCCCGGGCGGGATTCGATCCCACGACCCCCAGGTGAGAGTCAGGCGCAACAGGACCACCACACTGTTACAGGTAGACACGAGATGGCTGCCAACGGTGGCAGGGGAACTGAAGTTCAGGTAGAAAGTATATGAACTGCAGTCTATCTAAACCAAGTTTAGGTGTAGTTAATCTTCTTTGTGCTCGCTAACATTTTACAGTCAGTTACAATAACTCCTACTATGTACTAGGCCTATCTAGCATTATTGAGTTTCTGTACTGCCGGGTGGGTGCTATGATGTTCCTGAGACTTAATTATTAATCATAAGGTCAGTTAGTAGCGTTACCAAATTGGAATCCTTCTGTATTCAGAGAAAATATTATGGGTTTTTGAGGTGAAAAGGAAAGTGATTTGTCCCATACTGTAAATAGAGAAACAGTAATAACAGATACAGATCAGCTGATGTTTGATTTCATGATTGAAGGAGAGACAGAAGGAGAAGGATGAGCCAACGAGATGAGGCAGCTGTGCAGCTTTAAGATAACTCCACCACTGTCTTTTTTTTCAATCTATTTGAAGTACACGACAAATAACTTTTCCTTTCACCTCAATAACCCGTAATATTATCTCTATATATAGAACAATTCCAAGTTTGTTTTACAGGATGGGTGGTAATGCAAATAACTAACCATCAGCTGGTCGGTTTGTCCATCGCACCTCTCAAGTTTCACGTCGCTCTGAAAGAGGAAACCGGCGGATGTCGTGGTAAACATTTAATATTACTTTACTACTATCAGCTGATGTTTTTGTGGAGCCACAATAATTAAAAGCTGCTGGTCATGATATCGGTTCGGATATTTGTTGAGAGGGAAACATGAAGGTGAAATCAGGATATATCCTTAGTGAATCATCAGAGCTGAAGAGTTGAAACAGGTTTATCTTTTAGGTGACATAAATGAGATGAAGGGAAGTTACGAACTGTTTCTAAGAGACAAATAACACCAGGATTCTTTTCTTCGTAGCTGACAGTTGGTAACAAAGTCTTGGCAGAGGGGCAAGTTGGGGATTAAAAAATACTTTTCATTTTTATTCTCATTTAAATTGTCTAGCTTTTATGGATAATTTTCTGAATCTTAAAACTAAAGTCCTCCTTCTCCTTCGAAAAATTCTCAGTATTGGATACCAAGTTATCCCAACTTGTCTTTCTTCGCTGGAATCAGTTTGGTGTTGATTAGATCAAGGTTGTAAAATATGGATCTATCAAAGCAAAATGTTGCATTTTCTGTTCTCTAGGGGTATGGATTAGATGGTGTCTGGATTTTCCAAAACGTTTTATTTTGGACACAGTGGAGACCAATCCAAGCTGGTGTGGTGTAACTTTTGGCGCCAGCCCTTCACATGCACTACAAGACTGCTTTATGAGTACATACCCTATGCCTCTTGATTAAACTCCCCATTTTTCAAGCCAGTTTATAAAAACGTTTAGGAGGAGTTGGATCAAGTACATAGGCAAATACAGTCAAGAAATGGGTCAGGCTTCAATCCAAAATACCAACTTCCTGTTCGTTTTTGGACTATGACTTTTAGGTAGATGTTGGGAAGTTCTACAAGTGTACTAAACTTCATAGGTCTATGTCGAAATAAAATAAAATGGTTGGGTACTTTAAAGCGTCCCAGGTGGTGCTGATTAAAATTTTTTGTTGCGACTTTGCCAAACTCGATAAAAAAAAAAAAAAAATTGACACACAACTGTTGCATCCGTTAAATTTGATGAAATTTTATATATAATAAGGACTCCAAAAAACAGTTCTTATTCGGGAAGAATAATAAACAGTAAGGATACACAACGGGCTCCACAGTCCTTGCAGAAGAGAAGGTCCTGGTTCAAATCGCAGCCGGGGTCTGTTTGCATGGGGAGTTTGTATGTTCTCCCTGTGCATGCATGGGTTCCCTCCGGGTATCTAGCTGTCTCCCACACTCCAAACACTGTTAGGTTAATTGTTCTCTCTAAATTGTCCTTAAGTGTGAGTGTGTGCAGAGTTTTTTGTCCTTTGTGTCTCTGTGTTGTGAAACACAACATACATGTGATGGATTAGCAAACTGTCCAGGATGTATCCTGTCTCTCGCCCGATGACCACTGGAGATAGTACCAGCCTTCCCAAGACAATTCAAGGATAAGTGGCATAAATAATTGGGTGGATGGAGTACAGACAAAACAACCGTTTGCAGTGATTTTGCTGCTCAGGCCTAATTACATATTTGCATCAGTCAATCTTTTTAACATTCAACTCACCAACTATTGCTTTTTGCTGTAGATGTATTCAATTTTATTGCTATTTTTATTATTTGCTTTCCTGTGGGGGGAACCCGGAGTACTAGTTCTTGCTACTTCTTCCCTGTAGAGATTAAACACAATCTCTGATTGTGGCTAATCTCTACAGGGGATCCCATAGCACATCCATGTTTTTGCCTGTAGAAGTTGTCCTTGTATTTAAAATATCTGGTGGAAAGGCAGAGGTCTAGTAAGGTGCAAATTTGATCCGGAGTGAGGTTGGTCTTTTGTTTTAACTGTTTGTCTTCTTTAAGGCATTTTCTGACTGATTCCAAGGCGTCGGATGTAGGTAAGCAAGTAAAAGATGATGTGACATCAAAGGATACTAATGTTTCCCCGGTCCGACTTTAAATGATCAACTTTGCTAACAAAGTCTGTGGAGTTCTGGATGTGATGTGGTGGGTTCCCTACCACTGGAGTTAGAATGGAGGGAAGATGTTTGCCAATGTTGTAGGCAATCAAGTTTATGCTGCTGATAATAGGTCTAAGTGGTGCACCTTCATTGTGTATTTTCAGGAGGCCATATATGCATGAGATGGCTTCACCTGGATATAGTCTGTAGCAGAGGGTTCGATCAGTCACTTCGTCTTTTTCTAATTTATGTAAGTAGTTGATTACCTTTTTCTTGTTTGAGCTTGTTCGGTCCCTCCGCAAAGCTTCATAGGTAGAGCTATCATCTAGTAGTGCGATGACTTTCCTCTTGTAGTCAGATTTGTTTAGGGCCACTGTGCATCTCCCTTTATCAGCTGGTAAAATGGTGATGTCTTGGATTTCTCTAAGGTTGTATTTTATGCTTTCCATCCTTTAGTACGTATGATATGTTTTGTTTGTTTCTTTATCACTGTATTATGTAGAGGACATTGAGTTAACCGGTTGAAAGAATGCAATACAAATAAAATCGCCTTGCCTAGCATTTATAACTGCTTTTTGATCCATGACCACATCATAAATCATTCCGTGTTATTTCCATATAGAAAAAGATAAACTTCCACTTCTCTTTAAAACAACCCAATCAATCACTTTAACAGCCAACAAAACTCATGGTTAAGTTTTGGATTGCATTTTCTCTGTTTCTACATAATCTGGAGGACGGTTCTCAGGGATGCTAAAAGGTTCAACATGTCACAGTATGTTTAGTTAGATTTAAGTATAAACACCACAGGAAAGTCCATTCTTCATACTGTTAAGAAGGGAGACAGGTTCTGTCTCTGAGATTAATGTGTTTTGGTGCAAAATACCAAGAAGGACATGGTAAAAAAAAAAACTATCTGTAACTGCATGTTTAAAATGCCTTATTCTTTATATATATATATATATATATATATATATATATATATTTGAAGTCACACTCTTTTCCATCATTTTTAACACTTTTCAATAAAAGGAACATATATGCTCTCCTAAAACATGTTGATTTCCACAATAGGCATTTCATTCTTTTTGCACACTGACCATATAACTACAGAAACTGCTTTAATTTTTCCTGTTTAATCTTGTTCAAATGAGCACTTCTTTGAATTTCAGAAAATAATGAAAAAAAGCTTATATAGATGAAACATGAACTGCATATTTATCTGGTTCTGCTGAAGCATTTGGGTTTTTTTTCCGGAACTTTGTTACTCATTAATGGGAGGAGCAAGAGACTGTTTTTCAAGCCAAACATGGACCTTATCTCACAATCACTGTGGCTGCTAACAGAATCAGTCATGGGGCTTCTGCTGCCGATCCTCCTCAGCTGCTTTGTGGCTCTGCTTGGAGGACTGTACATTCTTGGAGTTTTTCGAAAACGACGTCCAGGAGAGCCTCCTCTTGACAAAGGTCTCATTCCTTGGCTTGGCCATGTCTTGGAATTTCGCAGGGACAGTTTAAAGTTTCTGGAGAGAATGAAGAATAAACATGGCGATGTTTTTACAGTGCAGCTGGGAGGATATTACTTCACATTTCTGCAGGACCCCTTCTCATTTGGGGCTTTTGTTAGGGAGAGTCGAGAGAAGCTGGACTTTTATAGCTTTGCAAAGCAGCTTGTTCACAGGGTTTTTGGTTACAGGGGTGTCCAGATTGATCACCAAGTCCTTCAGAATGCGAGTAACAAGCACTTGAAGGGGGAAGGGCTGGAAGTAATGACACAAGCCATGATGAGTAATTTGCAGAACCTTATGTTGCATAGTGTGGGCGCAGATCAGAGGCCCTGGAAGGAAGATGGACTGTTCAGTTATAGCTACAACATAGTTTTCAGAGCCGGTTATTTGGCTTTATTTGGAAATGTGCCACACAAGTCTGAGGGAAGTGAGGAGAAAGCTAAAGAGAAGGATCGAACTCATTCAGAAGCTCTCTTTTACGAATTCCGCAAATACGACCAACTCTTCCCCAACCTGGCATATGGAGTCCTTCCACCAAAGCAGAAGTGGGAAGCCGACAGACTGCAGTCCTACTTTTGGGATGCTTTGTCTGTGCAGAACATGAAGGCCAAGGACAACATCAGTCGATGGCTTTGGGACATACAGCAGGCCAAAGAAGAGGTGGGAATGAATGAGTCAATGATCAACAGGTACATGTTTGTACTTCTTTGGGCTTCTCAGGGCAACACTGGACCCTCTTCATTCTGGCTTCTGCTCTTTCTTCTGAAACACCCCGAGGCCATGAAAGCAGTGAGCGATGAGGTTGACAAAGTTTTGAAGGAGACAGGACAGGAAGTCAGACGTGGTGGCCCATTGGTAGACCTAACTCGTGAAATGCTGATGAAAACTCCAGTCCTAGACAGCGCTGTGGAGGAGACTCTCCGGCTTGTTGCTGCGCCCCTCCTTACCAGGGCTGTGCTCCAGGACATGACCCTCAAGATGGCTGATGGACGTGAATACTTTATCCGCAAGGGTGACAGGATGTCAATTTTTCCTTACAGTGCGGTTCACCTTGACCCAGAGATCCATCCTGACCCGCATGCATTCAAATATGATCGGTTTCTGAACCCAGATGGCAGCAGAAAAACCGAGTTTTTCAAAGGCGGGAAGAAAGTGAAGTACTACAACATGCCCTGGGGTGCAGGAGTCTCCATGTGTCCTGGCCGTTTCTTTGCCACCAATGAACTGAAACAGTTTGTGTTCCTCATGTTGGTCTATTTTGAGTTTGAGCTTAAGAATCCAGATGAGGAGATTCCTCAAATTGACTTCAGACGTTGGGGCTTCGGATCAATGCAACCTGTCCAAGATGTTCAGTTTAGATACAGACTCCGATTTTAAACTCTCAAGCCCGCTCGCCCCCATTTTTGGGGGAACGCCTCTCAGAGTAACATTTACCTTTCAATCATTAGTTATTACAGACACCAACAGTTGGTCTAAAGTCAATATGAGGGGGTAGTTAGTATTTATGATGTTTATTTACTTCTTTACAATAAAAACAAGCTGCTCAGCTATCTAACATTTGTATATTTATTTTTAGGCGGAATTCATATTTTCTGTCTCTCAACCTCAATTACTCATGCCAACTACGATTTTCTTGAGAATTTTCACATTCAAAGTATCCCCATAGATCTCCCTATTATATGAAAGCAATTTGATCGTTTTAGACCTTTTACAAGCTGTAAAAAGCTTTTACAGAGTGTAGGTTTGGGAAATTCAGAAAAGAAACAGTTTTGGGCTTAAGGGGTTAGAGAGCTTTAGCAAAGCATGTCATTCCGTAAATTGTGATTTAACTATTGGTTGATTAAGTAGCCTTACAGTGATTATATTGGCACCTTGTAAAAGCTGAAAAAGAAAAAGGGCACCTTGTAAAAGAATGTAATAAAAAGATTTATCATGTATTGCTGTAATATTAAATCTGTAAAAATATTCAGCTTTTTCTTTTTTTGCTTTATGTTTTCAAAACTCTTTTTACATAACTTTTTTTTTGCCAGGAACAAAAGAAAAGCAGAGAAAATTTTATACAAATATATATTTTTTTCAATTTGAAATACAGTGTAACAGAGATAACAGTTAAAAAAGTATGTTTTCATTAAACAACCTAGGCAGTATCCAGTAGTTTTATTATGGTTTGACCAGTTGTTCTTTTTTGGGGGGGAGGTGAAGTCCTGTTTTAATAATATTGTTCTTGTGCTTAAGATTCTTATTTCATTTGTTAGACTGAATATGAGATTAACTTACTCGAGAAAGGAGATAGAGGCTGAGTGTCGGTGGTGGTTGGTTCAAGATTGCAAAGCATTTATCATCCTTTATCTTGTTTGACTGTATGCCATTGAGTCATGTACAATCTGTTTCTTGACCAACTGTAACTTTCTGTGTTTCAGAAAGTAGATAGACTGTAATAATCAAAGATAAATGAATCTTCTTTTAAGTGCCTTAGGTGCAAAGTCCATTAATATTGTACTCCCTCATTAGTTCCTCTATTAAATTAAAATTACCTGTTATGTTGCATTTTTCTCTTACTCTTTTTTTATGTTTGCTTCATTGTTTATTTTACTAAACTACTTAAATCTCACTGTCACTCACTATATTATACAATAAATGGTTTATATTTCCTATTGTTTTATTTCTGAAGACAATGGTTTCTGAAGAAAAGTTTTGGGAAAAGAGTAACCAGAATAATAAATAGTTCCATCTTGTAAACACAACATTTTTCCTTCCATTTAATTTGCCAAAACCAGGAATCTGCTCCTAAAATACACTGAAAGCAAAACTCATTTAACTCATTTAAACATACATTCTTGAGCTGATCAACTAATTGCTTAGTATATCACCCCTGTTATTTATTTTAGATTGGATGTGATTTAATATTTTCCATTTAATCAAACACATAAGCAAATGTAAAACTTTGCTAAGCAAAGCTTCTGTTGCATCATAATTCTGCATCATCATTTTACATTCTCAGATCATAAACTAAGACTTCAGTTTCAAAAAACGTTTTAAGAAACACATGATATATTTAATTTTTTTCTGTAATTTCTCTCAAAAATATGTAAGAAAAAGGAAATAAAGAGCAGTTATACTTGTTAGGAAGTATCTAATAATTTCAAAACTCACATACAAAGTCTTAACTTTATTAGAAACACAAAGTTTGTGTTAAATTAGAACATTTTATTAACCACCATTTATTTTAATCAGTCTATTTGGGTAAAAGTGTGACAATTACCCGAACTATAACTTTTAGCAGTTCACACCTAACCCTAGCCTAAAACCTACCCTTGTGTTTATTATAACAAATCCTCAATTTATCTTTGAAAAGTTGTCGAAAACATTTAATACATCTTCTTGGAAATGAATGCCACAGCGAATGACGCAAGTCAACGACACCATGGACATCTTAGAACTGAAATTCCTCCACAACAAAAAAAAAATAATATAACTGCCCCTCATCTGGAAACCCGGCAGCTCTAGATCAAACCATGTCTAGGGGTGCACAATTACGATTTTGGTGGCCACAATTAAATGAACCTGATTGTCAACGATATTTACATTCAAAATGCAAGCTCTTTTGCTTTGTTCTTTATCACACATCGACTCAATCAACATTTTACGAGCCACCAGGGGGCAAACGCCTGGCTAAAGCTTCATTAAGCTGCCCAAATAAAAACCGCGCACATGCCACTCAGCACTCATAATGGCTGCACTACGCTTGCTACGTAGCAGATGAAAAACAGTATTTGAGCAATGTAGTAGGTCCAAATCTCCATTATAGATCTGACTAGTAAGAAGAAAGTTTCCGAAAGTGTATTACCGCCACAGTAACATAGACTGTAAAAAAGAATAGACAGCGCCTCCCCGTTTACCAGAATGACAAACTTTCATGGGGGAATTCATGGCGGATTCACAGACTCCTCCTCCCCAGCTCTGACGAAGCATGTTCCTAAAAAGGGCATTGGGGCGGGATCTTCACTGTAGACTCCGCCATCGCGGGGCGTGTATGGATGTGTAGTTCGGTCGTAATCGCGCCCATTCTGCTCCCGCATCTTTAGCTCTGATGCTAAACTTGCATAGCTAAGCTAAAGGATAATAGCCCCATGCCTGACTGCTGCCGTATCTGCGCTCCTCCGACGGTTCTCCTATTTCTAGTTAAGACTAGTAACTTTAAATAATTATTAAAATGTAGTGATATTATAATTAAAGTGCAATGAAACAGCATGTCAATGAAAGTCCGGATCCATCATTAATTATACAAGATTTCAAAAAATGATCTTACGAAAACCAGCCTGGTGCCTATGTTTTTGACGAGCCCAGCGTTATCTCAGGAAGAATATGTAGCCATAAAAAGTTTTTTAAAAATGGGCACCAGACATTAAAGTTGTTTTTAATGTGACTAAAGTCCAATGCTTTTAAAAGGGGGCTTAGCGGCCAAATGGAGGTACTACAGCAATGGAGGAGCAATGGCGGCCTCCATGGTATGCGGTCACAAAGCAGAGCGGCCAGCGGCCATTGCACAGTAAGCAACCGGTGGATGATACGCTATCCCACAATGCAGCGGACGTCCAGAAATCATAGAAGAAGAAGGACCTAGCTAAAAATGGCTACAGACGAACTGTCAACCATTGTGTCAAATGTACATGAAGCAACGTCCATGAAGCAATGTTACTGATTACTGTAATAGTTTTTCGACTGATCAAACATTTAAGTTGTTAAGTCATACCAGACAAAATAACGGCTAGAGAATGGCGGGACCACAGGCGAACGTAACGCAAACATCTGGGTCAAAAGAACAGTCAATACGGGTAAAAGGACATGCAAAATATGTGGAGCAGTACGCCTGATTTCATGTCTATTACGCAATTGTTTGCTATGCAGCATTTACTACATTAACGGGCCAGTAATAGTTGCTAAGTAACGTATAGTAAATACTAAGTATTGGAGTTTGTTTTTGTTTTTGTTTTTTTGCATTTTTATCATCTATTCTAATCTAAAGTTTTATTTTTCGCAAACAAATGTTACAACATTGTACGTTTATAATTGGTGCAACAAAAATAGATACTTTACATGACTGGATGAATGATCGTGATTAATAATTGTGATTACAATATTGATTAAAATAATCGTGATTATTATTTTGGTCATAATCGTGCAGCCCTAACCACGTCCCTCAGCAGTCAAATCCTACCCATTACCTGTCAAACTTTGTCTACTAAATACAATGTGGAGCCTAAGTCTCCCAAACCGAAAAAATAATGAATGGAAGTCAATGGCGCAATAACAGTTATTTTCTGGTCCGCTTTGTCTTACGTCCTGAATCACACATATGTTGTACTTCAATCTAAATGATAACTAATGATGTACATTTCGAATGTGTTTGTCCAGTGATTTGGGATGTATTTGATTGTAAAAATTCGCATTTAAAATGCCTACAAATCAGAGGTCAGAAGTCGCATATATGACGCCATTTGGCTAACGGGAAGTAGCACTAGCTATAGCATGTAAAACACTCACCTAGAACTTGTAGAGCTTCTCCTCCATGCTGGCTCTCACTCCACCGACTGCTTTACCCCCGACATAGCTGCTACTTTCCACATGGTCAGGTTTATAGAGGTTTTCTTCGTGTTTAATGCTTATTTCTTAGTCCTGGAGGTCTCGCTCTCCTTGTTCTTCTGCAGTTGTAGTCCGCTAAACGTTTTCACACAAAACTTAAAGTAACTTTTGCCTCCGGTTGAAAATCTGCGTTTTATCTGCATTAAATTTTGTTTTTAAAATTCACGGACATCATATGTTCGATCCACGGCTCATTTCAAACTGAATCAGAAAATAACTTTTATCGCTCCATTGACTCTCATACTTTTTTTTTTTGGCAGACGGGGACCCCTGGACTGGAAGTAGAAAGGCGTGACTTGGGCTCCCCATTCCAATCATCCTCATGTGTGGCAAACCCTCAGTCACATGTAGGTAGATTACCCAAAAATTGTTCTCAAGCAAGAGTAGCACTAATTCAACATAGTTTTACTCAATAAAAAATGTAGTTGTCAAAACAATTACTAGAGAGAGAGTAAAAAAAATATTTGGTTTTGGGTCACACAGCCATAAGGTGGTGCTACTCTGCGCTAGCCCCACAGGAAGTGTGGGCCCGGAAATCTATAAATAGAGGGTTCACCCAGCTGCTCGCTCTTAGCCAAATAGCCTCCGGACGGGGTTGAATGACGCAGGCAAAACTCAAAGAACCTTGCATCGAGGGCGAAGGAGACACGTCTGAGTTCAAGGAGGAACTCATTCGAGCAACACCAACGGACAGCTGATCAGGTGACCAAAAAACATTGATAAACAAACCCCATTGTTCTGCCTGAACTCTGCAGACCGTTCCGCATGCTGCTGTCGGCTGTGGTGGGCAACAGAAGAGAAACAGAAGAGAAACAGAGTCTCCAACCTT
Source organism: Apricaphanius iberus (assembly GCA_028564705.1). Lineage (NCBI taxonomy): Eukaryota > Metazoa > Chordata > Actinopteri > Cyprinodontiformes > Aphaniidae > Apricaphanius > Apricaphanius iberus. The sequence goes on along the minus strand of JAPXFQ010002338.1, from coordinate 1,294,681 downwards.
ATTCCTTGGATAAGCAGAGGAAGGCACGAGTTTTTGGAGAAACTCACTTCAAGGAACCCAAAGACTGCCGACACCAGGTGAATCCTAAATATTGATAAACAAAGACGTCGTTTATCCCCAGAGCCCGACAAAACCCCTCTGAGTTTCAGGCTGCCGACTGATGAAAAACAGGAGCCAAACCAAATGTGCCGAGAGCCGAACCAACCAGAATCGGGCTTTAGCTGCCGCCACCGAGCCGATGAGAGGTGTTTCCTTTTTTATTGTTAACTTCTTAAGTTTCATGTGCCATCTTTGGGTAAACTAGGCCTCTGCCGGAAGTTTTAATCAGTGTTTTCAAAAGACTTTTCCAGACAAAGAGTCGTTTAAATCCCCTAATTTGAGCTACTCAATCAGACAGGAGTTTTCCCATAAACTAAGATCGCTATTAACAGTTCAAACACAACTCGGTTTAAAAATATATTGTTTAAGAACAGAAACTAATCTCATTAGCCGTGTTTGAACTTGTCTTATTTGATCAAAATATGGGAATTAGATTGTGTTACTGTCGTGATCAAGCCATAAATTAAGTAATCCTCCAAATGTTATTTACTCTTATCTAGATAATTTTTAAACATAATATTTCTATTTTCCAAGAATTTTTTTTGTGTTGGTTTAGTGAAACTAATTCAGCTTTCATTCCAGCATCTGTAGATCAAGCCTTGGTTCCAAAAGGACCCAGATTCCTCCAGAATCATATCAGAATGAATGGTTTATCATCTTATTACATGTTCATCTTTTTGTGTTCTTTCATTTTAACTATTCATTTATTTTAATCAGTAGTGTGTTCTTTTTTTAGCTTGGTGATTAAATGTTTTTCTTATTTTTTTCTGTAAATAAATCTTGTATTTTTGGAAAATTACTGTTGTCGTTCTTAATTCAGCACACACATATTGCAAAGTTTTATGGTCAATAGACGGTATAGGACTCATTACTTCAGATTATGAGACTGACATAGACATATGGCTATTAAAATAGTTCCTGATAAAGGTGGTGCCCCGAATAATAATAATTTTCCATAAATGATTAATCTTATTGAGTGCCATAAGAAGTCCCTTGACTATTAATAACCAAATGACTACATCGTTGGTAATATCTCCAACATTGGAAAAAAGACTTCTTGAGTACTTAGTAACATCTGATTTATTACTTTTAGAATTATGTCATCATACAGACAAATATTTAAAAGCTATGGGGAAATTTGGTATTTAAAATACAAAAATGAATAACACACAAAAATATGAAAACAATATTATGAAATATAAATATAAATACAAAATACAATTAAAAATAGCTAGTTTTAAGTAGCAAAATAACTTCTTTTCTTTCTTTTGATAATTTAATAAAAAATACTTGAAATAGGTAATTCTGCCTGCCTGCCTATTTATTAGAACAAAGTAAACAGTATTTCTAGTGACAATTTAACTTGTTTACTGTACATCACTTGACCTAAAAATGTAACAACCTAAACTCAATTCAGTTCAGTTTATTTATATAGCACCAATTCACAACAGAGGTAATCTCAAGGTATTTTAGAAGAAAACATTCCAATCAGTTAAAAAAAAATATTATATTTAAGGAATCCCAGCAGATTACTTCACGTCACTGACATAAGGTTGGGCCCCATTGAGGCTTAATCTCCAACCACAGCAATCCTTTCAACAATCCTTCATCATCAGCAAGCATGTATCGACAGTAAAAAGAAAAAAAACTCTCCTTTAACCGGTAGAAACCTCCAGCAGAACCTGGCTCAGTACGACTGGCCATCTGCCACGACCGTCAACAGATAATTACATAGAAAAACAAAGCTTGTGTAGAAACAAGTGGTCTCCTTTATTAAACTTTAGGTGTGTGTCTGTGTCAGGTGCATTCAAAGCTCATTACAGCTTTGGTTTTTGGCAGTTTAAATAATGTTTTATTTTCTCTTTGAAAACGCCAGTTTGGCTGCATGGATTACAGGACTTTATTCTACATTGCTAAAGAACAGCAGCTGGATCAAAGAACAGGCGCCTGATGGACAGGGGGTAAGTGGCTACATGCTAATGCCAATATGTGTTTGCCATTTATCAAGCTGCTTATGTGATCTTATAACAGCATTGTGTGGTTAATTAATTGATCTGTGGCATCTCAGAATGTTCAGTAAACGGATGCAAATGACACCCAAGGCTTTTTTATATACTCAGCTGGAAAGATCTGCTTACTGGACTCAGCTAGTAGTTTTCTGCTCTGTTTAAAGCCTGGAGATTTAGCAAATGAAATAGGCTTTACAAAAACAACAACAACAACAAAAAAACAAACGAGCCCTTAATATAACAGAGTTTCATTGTGGTACTTCGTGCTTTTCAAATTCACTCTCAGAATACTGTTTGAGATTAAGCTCAGCACTGTTTCTCTGAGTCCGAGCTGCTGCGGCTCCGCACAAGAGGAGCGGAGCGTGCGGGGGGGAGAGATATAGTCCCATTAAGACAATAAAATGAGCTACAACAACTTCTTTTTTAAGATTTTGGAGCAGCTGATTTTCTTAATATTTTTCAATAATCAGGTAAATGTACATAGAAACTGGGTATCTGTGGTTTGTACAAATAAACAATGAAATATCAGGTTCTCATTTACATGCGAATTCAGGGGAGGCAAGAAAAATAATGTACATTCTCTAAAGGGGTATAATAGAAAATAATTGAGATTAGCTGGTTTAAGGTGAGATGAGGTAACTGGTGGCTGAATGTAACTGGACAGTAGGCCGAGCCAGCACTTTGGTCTGTCTGTAACATTGTAATACTTTTAAAAATATATTATTTGTTTCTCAGGAAGAATATTTCTCAAATTTAACAAACAGTTTGAGTAAATGTTCTAAAATTGTGAGAAGTATGAAACCAGTTAGTCATTTAAATTCTTGCCTTTTTCCAATAGTCTTTTTGAATTTGACTTGAACATAATCTCCCTTTGTATTTGTTTTTTAAACATTGACGGGTTAATGGACTTCACTCAGCTGAGAACAGTCCAAAATATTTCCAGGAACTAAATTGCCAAATAATGTCAACACAGAAAAGACTAACAAAATGGTTGCTAATACAGATGAAATTATAGACAGTAAATCCAATATTGAAACCTTCACTCAATATATCTTAGAAAAAAATGTATGTGTAAAAATGTCACAACATGGTAAATCCAAAAATACCACTTTTTTTTTTTTACTTTTCTAGTTTAATATGCATGTTTAAGACCCGTAACTGAACTTACTGCTACAAAGTGGAAGAAAGGGTAATAAAGTGTTTTGTCTGCCTCGGTTTATTTTAGCGGTTAGGCTGCTGCACTAAATAAAGTCATGAAAATATCAATATATCATATGAAATATGTAATAATAGCATAATTTTATTTAAATGGTTGACACCTCAATAATTCTACTTTATGGTAAGTAAGACAAATTACACCCAGGCTTTTCTTAGCGGTTTTGTGCCAATGGGAAGTTAAAAAAGTAGGGATGCATCAACACTGATACTGGTATTGTATTTGGCCCCGATACCGCCTAATGTATTCGTATCCGTATCGGCTAATGTTAACCGATACCATGAACTGATACTTAAGATGTGGATTCACAGCAATAATTTCACAGAAAATTGTAGTTTTTAACTTTTAGATTTAAGTTTGCTCATTTTTATAAAAATCTTTTTTTTCAATCTAATTCAACATCATTTGTTGTAACAAGCAGAGAAAAAAATAAAAACTGACCCCCAATTGATAGCATTTTTTTGTGTGGTAAAAGTATTGGCATTGGTATTGGTATAGATGTGACAGTGTGGAGGTCCTGTCACTGTGGCTCCGATAGATCACGTGCCCCGGCTGCTTGGCCACAGGGATTCCCTTTGGCTGACTGGTTAGCACACATGACTTTCACCTGGAAGTCGTGGGATCAAATCCTGCCCAGGCCCTCGTTGTGTACCTTGCCACATGTACTCCAAGTATCGGTATCTTATCGGTTTTGAAAAAATAATTATCGTTGCATCCCAAGAAATTTTTTTTTGCCATAGCCTCTCATCATTCAAATGTATTTTCATCTGTATACCTTAAATTTATGGAACATCTTATTTCTGGTTGAATGAATGGGGTTGTAGTGGTTGTAATGCTGTCATCAATAAATAAAGAGTTTGTCAGTCATGGTCATGTTGCCGGATAAGCTGCAGAACAATGGGTCTTTTGGTGGCAAGCTGGTCTTCTGAGAAGTCTGCCTGTACTTGGTGGAGAGGGGTTTTGATGAAAAATAACCCATTGTAGTTCTCATCCTGCAACTGAGCCAGTGCATTCAAATGTTCCTTTTGGATGTCAGCAAGAATACTCAACCACAAAGCATAAAAAGAGGTCACTTTTCTTTCCACATGGACAGGTAGGTGCAGCCTTCTTTGTTATATTTTCCCACACTGTTATGATCTAGGTTATTTATTTAATTTGCGCTGATAATTTGATACAAAAGCCTGAGGTTCTACTACCATTTCCATTTAACAGCATACACAAAAAGGTGTTTAAATAAGTTTAAATAACAGAAAACTCTATGTATATTGTCATTGTGTGAGTAAATTTCAACGTGACCAAAGTGCCTTTTGCCTTGGAATTACCTCTGAGAACCTTTTGTTTTATCCTGGACCTCTGCTGTTTTCATTTCAATGAGAGAATCCTGCTTCAGCAGGAGTGTTGCTACTTCAACATCGTCGAGCTTTGGAAATAGATCAATGTAACAACTAATTCTGTAAATAACTTACATACAGTAAAATATAGTTAATGCTGTATTATTTTGAGATTGTTTTAAAGTGGTTATAGGTCAAAAAGAAACTAAAGTCATTCCAAACACAGATGTAAATTTAACTGAACTGATACAAACGTCTTAGTGTGTGCAATTAAGAGGAAACAAGTTTGAGTTGTGAGAATAAAAAAGCACACTTCTCAGCATTAAAACTATAGCCATTGATTCTGTCAGTGTTAATACACATAATAACTTATAATGTGTCACTCCAAACCTCGTGGTTGAGCAACTCTGGTTCACTGGTAGAGTAGCTGTCTTGTTTTCAGAAGTTGGATTCCAGCTTCCTTCTGTCGCATGTTGATGTCCCCCTGGGCAACCCAAAGTTGTGTACTGATCTGTGTGTTGTCTATAAATGTGAGTATAAATGGTTAAATGTGTCCGTTGTGTAAATATTTTACTATAACTGGAAAGGTGCTATATACATTTCTATTTGGCAATTATATAAAGAAGTAACAGACCTTAAATATAAGTTGCTTATCTGGACTATTGTTGCTATTGAAAAGAGAGTTGGCAGAGTGGTCAAAATGCACTCTGAAACAGAAATAAAAACCCTTCTAACTCCATGGAAGTTTGAAATAATTTGAGATTTTAAAATAATTTCCTATTTCTTATTTACAAATGTGTTAACAATACACGGTCTGGAACATCGAATAATAATTCAATCATAAAACAATTCCACAACACAATAATTAACTAACAATCATAAAATAGTTCTTCACAATGTCTGTAACCATGAAATTAAAGTATGTATTACAGGTAGGGATGATTAAAATTCTTTTTTTAACAACTCCCTGCCAACAACTTCTTTTGATTGATTCTTCAAGGACCTTGAATAAAAAACAAAAACAAAAAACTAGGTTGAAGTCCAAACTCTAGGAATTCAACTCACTCTGCCTTAAGATAAGAAGTGAAAGTATCTTGGTGTCTTGTTGCTGAAGGACAGTGAGATAAGAGATTGATAGATTGACTGGTGCCTTCTCTGCAGTAATTTGAGTTATGCTTTGATCATGGTGAAGACAGAGACAATCAATCAAAGCTCTTAATATACCGGTTCATCTACATGGACATTGTTACCTGATATAACCTATGGCCGTAACATATGGATTGTAACAGAAAGAAAAAGATTCCAAATGCAACTGGCAGAATTGAGCTCCCTACTTATTGTACATGAGCCCAGTCTTCGTGATATGATGCAATTGACGTGGATTGGTAATCTAAAAAGGATACCTCCTGGGCACAAACAGTCAAAGATTTACCTGGCATGCACCCCTGGAGATGACTCAGTGGTAGACCCAGAACCAGATGTGAACTCTGTATCTCCTTTTTGATCACGAAAGATCTTATGACCCAGAACCAGGTGAAGAATGGCACTAAGGAATTGTTCCCGGATCTGTTATTCACATTATAGTTTGTGATCTTAAGCTCAATTGTGAATTACAACAATGATCTGAAGCATAACATTAAGTCTATCTCTAATAAGCTAAAAACACACACAAAAAAGAAGCACTTGGAGGAAGATTTTTGCTCAATGTAATTAGTTTTGATTGGCAATTACTTTTTCAGATTGTGGCGGGTTTTGACAGCTTTTTATCTTTAATGACTGAAATAATAATTTGAAAGTTTAATTTACTCATGGAATGTCATGTATTTGTATGTGATATAAAGCATTTAAATCTGACCAAAAGCAAATATTGATTAGATCTGTATTGGGGCAAATATATTTTTTTGGCACTGTAGATTTCTTCAAAATCTGAGCCTGGTTCTCATGGATGTTCCTTCTGTTTGAAACAATATTTTGCTCTCCACTGTTATTTATGCTCATGTTTTTTTTTAAGTAAAAATTTGATGCAATCTACCCCTTATTTAGATGTATAACTTGCTACTAATGGACATCTTATAATTTATCACTGTATGTGTATTAAGTGGTCTTTGGAAAATGAAATAAAGATTGTATTGCATTCTGCCCTTAATTGTATATTAAATTGTGCTATAGCTGAAAGCTTTGTTTTGTTTAATAATTTCCTGAGATGACCATGGTTGTGAAGTAATGCTGTATTAATAACTAGATTAAACTGAATTATTAATTATATATTAGCTAAATCTGCAGTGTGCATTTATTTCCCTGACCAGATTAAATAGAGCTGATGCTTAGAAATACCCCAACCTTGAACTCTTTCTGTTTGCTGATATTTACCTTGAATCACACAGCAACAAGGCTGTTATCATTTCACCTGGTCAGTACCAAAGTTTGGATGAGTCATTCACTTAGTATGACTGTACCTCAGAAGGTCAACCATTTTAAAATGAATGTACAAGAAGTCTAGAATTAATAAAGACATGCCTGCCATCTAGTGGACATACTTTTAGGATCAAATTGTTGTAACAACTCCAGCCCCTCTTCTCCATTCCCCTTCTCCAGGAAGATCAATGTCAAAGCAACAGCCAATGGGCATCCAAGTGCTATAGGAACATTATGGAATGAAAGTAAACTTTCAGAAAAAAATAATTATTATAAAAAAATGACAAAAAAATGAAAGTTATTAGAAAAAAATATTATTATAAAAAAATGACAAAAAAATGAAAGTTATTATGAGGCAAAGTTTACCAAAAAATAATGTTATATATTAATAAATACATTTTTAAAGGAAAATGAAAAATATCTCCTGTGATGGACTGGCGACATGTCCAGGGTGTACCCCGCCTCTCGCCCGTTGACAGCTGGAGATAGGTATCAGCCCCCCTGCGACCCCTGGAGGACTAAGCGGTTAAGAAAATGGATGCAAAAATGTCTCATGCTAATGAGCTAAGAATTTCATATGAAATTCGTTTTTCACAATTTCATTGTCACATTATCTATTTGTCTATTATTTATTCACGTAGACATTTATATCATAAGGTGTTTTGTTTTTTGTTTTTTATTTGAGCTCTTTGGCTTCCATTAAGAGAGATTAGTTAACTACTATAATAAGTAATACGCATAAAATCTTTCTTAAAGCAGACATACCTGACAGATATGTTTAAATTTCTTTACTCTGTGTTGTTCTGCAACGCAATTACCCACAGCTTTAAAGTTAATCGTTTAATATTTATAGATGTTGCTTAGGTCATCATTAAGGCACCACCTCATCACTGAACGCTGGATAGTTAATGGTTTTTGATGTTAATGATTATTTAGAACCAGTGAATCCTGTACCTTATTTGGCTTGCTCTGGCTTCAGGGGGGCTACAATGTTGCAGGTTATTGTATATTGCTGGAAAATGATTTTAATTATTCACGATTCTTTGCGAGAGATTTTTGAAAAGTTGAAAAGACAGGTCAGAGTTAGTTGGGGCCAACATTGCCATCTGGTGGCTAGACATGTATGACATGAAACAAGGTTTGGAAGCAGGAATTTCCAAACTGCGGCCCGGGAACCATTTACGGCCCTTGGACTGATTTTGCACGGCCCTTGACCATCATTTAAGATTGGTACTTTCAGCAACTTGCACCACAACACAAATTTTAGTGCAGATGAAGACTTTCTTTTATAAGGGTGTAATTGTTGTTGACAAATTAAAAGGATTAGAAAATGATCCCTGGCATAAAATCAGTTGTCTTGTAATAATAATATTTGTTTTTTGCTTTGGTTTTAATTTCATTGTGTAAACAACTAATGCAAAAGCAGATATAGATATAACCAAACATAGCTAAAAATAAAAAGAACATATAATCAAACACAAGTAACCCAAACCCTGTTCTTTCTGCAGACAGAAAAAAATACCCCCTCTGAAATATTTGAAAACTATTTGAAAATGATTGCTTTTAAAACGGCAAACATTAAAGTTTTGAATCTACAATCCTTTTAAAATCCCTTTTCTACGAGAATTGGACATTTTCTACAAATTTGGACATGGCTACATAGGAAAGTTGCCTCACAAAAAAAAAGATCCTATAGGTTGAAATCTTGCTTAGGGCCTTTTTGTGTGGAGTTTGCATATTCTCTCCCAGGCATGGCTGTGTTTTTTTTCCATGAACTCGGCTCTGTTCCTACAGTTCAGAAAAATGCATATTGGGATAATTGGAGTTTTTAAATTGCCAAAGGTCTGAGTGTGTGTGAATGTGCATGGCTGTTTATGTCATTTGTAATGGGCAGGCGACCTGTCCATGGAGTAGCCCACCTCTCGCCCAGTGACCGCTAGAGAAAGGCACCAGCCCCCCATGGCTCCTCCAAGGAAAAATGGCATAGATAAAGGATGGATGGATGTATTTTAATTTTAAAGCTTTTGTGGGATTGTTATAATTAGCAGCATTCCATTTGTTAACTTTCAACATAGTTCCTGTCCACATCAAATGTTCTTCACTGTATGGAAATTAGAAAGCCTTGATCTTGACCTTCAAGGTTGATATCTTGTACGGTGTTCATTTTAGGACATCCTCGGACTCAGGCGTCAGTCTCAGAAAAACATCCATCATCTTCAGACAAAACTGCCCTCAGCATCAGAAAAACAGCCGTCATCTTCAGACAAAACTGCCCTCAGCATCAGAAAAACAGCCGTCATTTTCAGACAAAACTGCTTCAAACGAAACAACCTCAGTAAAACAGGTGTCATGAAAAATTAAGTCAGAAAAAATTTAGTCAAGTCTCAGGAAAACCTGTGTTGTAAAAATGTAGTCACAGTTTTTCTGTCACATTTTTTCCTGACACCTGACTACATTTTTTCTGACCGAGGTTTTCCTGACAACTGACTACATTTTTTCTGACAGAGGTTTTCCTGAGAACTGACTACAATTTTTCTGACAGAGGTTTTTCTGACACCTGACTACATTTTTTCTGACAGAGGTTTTCCTGAGACCTGACTGCATTTTTTCTGACACAATCGTTTGAAGCAGTTTCATCTGAAGATGAGGGATGTTTTTCTGACGCCGAGGCAGTTTTGTCTGAAGATGACGGATGTTTTTCTGAGCATGACACCTGAGTCTGAGGGTGTCCTGGATGCGGGATGTTTTTATGATGCTGAGGCAGTTTTGTCTGAATATGACGGCTATTTTTCTGAAGTTGAGGAAGTTTTGTCTGAAGATGACTGATGTTTTTCTGATGCTGAGGCAGTTTTGTCTGAAGATGATGGATGTTTTTCTGCGACTGACACCTGATTCCGAAGATGTCCTAAAATGAACACCGTAATCTTGCTAAGCAGGTTGCCTTTGCTTATGGTCTCAGTAATAAAAAATAAAAAAAAGAATACACAACACAGCACTTAGTGTATGCAGAGTTGTGATCCTAGCTTTTTGCATGAGAGGGCATCAAACACAGGGGCTACACTGCTACAATCTGAGGGAATCCTGTAGCGTTGCTAGCAGTGTTATCAGTGTCTGGAGTTCACTGAGTTATATAGGAAAGCAACAGCACTGAGGAAGTGCTGTAATAACGCATCACTGATAGTTTGAATGACCCTGACTAGGTCTACTGTGCCTTTGGCCTTGCCTCAACTCCATCAGTGACATACATAGTCAGTTAGGATAAGATGATGATGATGTTAAGGATTAAAGCACTGCAATTTTGCAAACAAATGCATTCAAATCATATTTTAGTAGGTGAATTCTAATTTCTTTAATTAAAACACCAGTAGCATGTCCACATATTTCTGCAAACTGTCAAAATAAAATTTTTTCCGCTAGAAATGTTGAATTTTAAGCTCAGTTCTTAGTCATAATTTTGCAATATTACTTCTCCTTGGTGTCATTTACAGTTTTCAATGAAGTTTATTTCAATCGCATTTTGACTAGTCTGTAATTTCCATTTGTAAAAGTTCCTGTACTCGAATGTGGGAGGCCCAGGCTGAGGAAAGTTGTTGACATTCTCCTCAAGGCTTTTTATCTTAGTTGCTTCAGCGTTGTCCAGCCTTAGCAAAACTGGCATGGGACGCACTTGGCCCAAGGGTAGGAGATGCTCGGCTGAGAAACTGGGAGAAAAATAAAGTGAACAAATGCGATGGGACTGCCACCACTCACAGGCTGCCTGTGGGATAGTCCCTAACAGCCTGGTGAGGATGCTTTAATGATAGCGTTGGGACAGAATGACAGAGGAGTCCAAGCACTAAGCTGGATGTTTTTATTTTTGTTTTGCTTTGGTGTCTTGTGTCACTCTTTTCTGTGAGGGGAGAGGAAGAGAAGGGTGAGGTGGTGGAGTCGGCGGGGGGTGGGTGGGTGGGTGGTTGGGGGGGCATCTAGATCAGAGGCCGGAGCTTGATTTGTTACATAAACATGGCCCTCCACAGCCCCCAGTCTGCTCACATCAAATTTGTTCTGTAAATACATGCGGGTGAAACTCTTGGGATGACATTGGTGGTAGCCAAGGAGAGTTGTCGAGATGTTCACTCCACAGCGCTGCATCACTTCACCTCACAGCTTACAGAAACCTCTCAAGGCAAGGCTGTTTGTAAATAAAACGACTTTTTCTCATACACTGTTTTCCTTTATAAAAAATTATCCCCTAAAACAATTTTTAAAATCTGTTTATATTCAATGCAACAAAACTATTGCTAATATAATAATAAAAGAAACTCTAACCTTATGAATATTAACAAACCTTTTTTGGGCTATCACATGATGGCAGTCCTTGTAACAGGAGCAATGTCAAATTATGTCTTGCAGGGCAACTCTGTTATGTTTTCCTGGCTAGGGGCTGTCCAATCAATATTTATCAGCACCAACAACCGTATCCCAAAGCTAAAACTGCCGATCTTGTCCGAGGACAAAGGGACGATCTCTCTTTTTTTCTGTTAAATCTTTGCTGGGGTGGTGTGTTGTGCTTTGACATTTGTTTTAAATATGTTTGTACTATTACAAGGCATTTTCTTTTAGGAAAACAAATTACTACTGTTTCATAATTACGTAATTTCAGAGTTTTCATAAATCCTGCTTCATTATAACAATAAGGTTAAACTACAGAAAAGATTTTTACAGCTCAAAAAAATAATAATAATATGACCCCACAAAAACAACAAAATAATATTAAAGAATTTGTCATATGTCTAGTTTCATTACAAATAAACATAGCATTTTATATTTTGAATGAACAACGTATTAAAATGACAATGGTCACATCTTACTTCAGTAAGAAATACCCCAACAGAAATACAGAAGTACAGAAATGGGAATTGATCCTATTTAAAGCACTATAGGATTAAAACCTGTCTCATAGTTTCACAATAATAACATTTAAGGATTGGCAAAAGTTAACCTATAGAAAATGCAATGAACACACAATGTCAGATTTGTGTGATTGTGAAAAATAAAACCAAGATTAATCCTTAGAAAACTTTTCCACTTCAACATAACACATATTGTTCACAGTTCAGCTGTAAAACAAATTACCTAAAAAGAAAAGGTTCCAAATCTGTAATGAACTGTTTAGTCTGTATGCTCTTAAACTAATATTTATTTGAACTAGTGTTCAACCTTTTTGTTAGGACTCTATCATTATCTATACCCATCCATCCTCTGCAAGGTTGTAGAGGGCTGGTGCCTATCTCCAACATTCATTGGGCAAGAGGGGACACATGCACATCCTGGACAGGTTGCCAGTCCATCACAGGGCAACACATAGACACACAGGATAAACAACCATGCATACAAAGAGAGCACTTTACCTGGGCCTACTTGGTGCAAGACAACAATGCTACCAACTTTGCGACTGTGCATCCCTCTATCATGAAAATATTCAAAATGCTCTTCCTCGCAAAACTTTTCAAAATCTATCTGACTTTGAGGACATCCCTTGTTCAAATCCCTCTTTAAGGGACCTCAAATATTTCCTGCCAGATTTCATTATGAGTTCTGGCAACATCTTTCCAGAGCCTAAATTTTGTATATGTGAAGGGATTCTTGTTGATAGTGATACATGCTTGATCTTGCTATTATAATTAAAAAAAAGAAAATTCCTCTCTATATTCGGCTGTAGAATGCTGCAGGCCAGCTTTTCTATGTCAAGACAGGGACAATTTGGTTAAGAGCAGGTAAGACATAAATAGTTGGAGAGTGATTTATGGATCCTAAAGCTGTTTCAAGAACTACGTATCAGTGTGCATAAAAGTATAACAGGTCTCAAAACTGCATGGTTCACCTATGTCTGCTGCCTTAAAAAGTTATTTTTGCAACTCAAAAGCAAAATGCCCAGCACATGGTTCTGCTAGGATTCTGTATTTGTCCATCACTGCATGCTGTGAAATGACACATAAATTTTGACAAAACATGATTTAACTAGACATGTCGATGTGCTAATTGTGATTCACAACTCTGGAGATCAAGCTTTGCTAATTCCCATGAATATAAGCGCAAAATTGTGTGAGCCCATCCTCCATCATTGTCCATTTCTTTCTTTCTTTCTTTCTTTCTTTACTAAAGATAGCTCTTGAAATGTGCTATATAAATAAAGTTTTACTTATTTACTCATTTACTTACTAAACCATGTGCATCTTTTGGATTATTTCTGTGGGAAGCCGAATGTTTCACAAAAAACACACACAAAAACACGTGCTTGTTGGTCCTTTGGGGATATCACATCAAATGTCAAAACTCCAAATGCTACAGTGATCCAGTAACATTCCCCTCCTCCTTTTCTTGCTGCATCACTTCTCATAGATGGAGAGTCTTGTCTAGGAAGTGAGGCCCCTGGTCAAAGGGTTCTAAAGACCCAAGTGGCTAGCTCTGGGGATTCTATTTAGTCCAAAATTAACTCAAACAGAATGAGATTTTGAAGCAAATTTTAAATAGGAAAGGACACTGCATTAGTATACCACACTTTCAACAACAAAGTATTTCAAAGTCCTTTAGGTGATTAGGGGATAAATTAAAAACACATACAAAAAAAGTAACAAATAAAACAATTTCTCCAAGGCAGCCCCAAACAGATTAGTTTTAACCTTGATTTAAAACAACTCAGTGTTTCAACAGTTTTGCAGTCATCTGGAAGTTTGTTCCAGATGAGGGGAGCACGGAAACTGAAAGCTGCTTCTCCATGTTTGTTTCTATTTGTAGGTGTGAATAGTAGACTGGAATAAGAGGAGGTGGTATAAAAATGACAATAGATCTTCAAGATACTTTACTGCTATGCCATTCAGGAATTTATGAACTAGTAGTATTTTGAAGTCCATGTTTTGAGCTACAGGAAGCCATTGTAAGGACTTTAGAGTTTGGGTGATGTGCTCTACTTCCGTAGTTCTAGTGAGAACGTGATCAGCTGTCTGAATGACTTTTTATACCTGTGAAAACACTGTAGCAATAATCAGTCTTAATAAAGATAAACGCATGTATTAGTTTTCCTAGGTCCTGTTGTGACGTTAACCCTTTAATCCTAGAAATGTTCTTCAGGTGATAGAAGGCGGACCTTGTGATATCCTTTATGTGACGCTGGTGGTTCATGAAGACTGGCCCTCAAGGACCGGAGTTTCCAAATCGTTAACATACAGTCAGAACTACAAACGAATGAGTGAGAAGAAACCGTATTTTTGTGTTACAATGGTACAGTCCATGTCCCGACCTAAATGCAATTCTGAATTTCAGGTCAGACTCAAAAGATTTTTACTGACATTCTCTATTCACTTCGGCTTAGCTTAAGCTATTTTGCAAATAACAATAAGATGTGTAAAGCTGGGGGAGACATACCACTATGACTGCCTCTGAACTCAACAAACATTTTTCCAAAATCAAGGCAAGGCAATTTTATTTGTATAGCACACTTTCAACACAAGGCAATTTAAGGTGCTTTACATGATTCAGTGATAATGAAACCACATGATTACAAACAAAACATATAAGTTTAACTGTAATCAATCAGTAAGAAAAGATAATGTAAGGAACAAATTTATGTAATTAATACACAATCACTTAAAAAAGAAACAAAAATGTAAGAATAGAAATTAAACTACAACAATAAAAAATAATTTAAGGAACAAATTTATGCAATTAAAACAAATTAAAACAGATAAAACACAATTGGGTAAACAAAACAAAACAAAAAGTGATCAGAAAGCGCAATTTAAGATTAAAATGCAGCTCTGAATAGTAGAGTTTTTAAAATCAAGCTCTCATTGTGTCCTTTGGACCCTGTCCCATCCCCAAGTGTATAATCATATATTCAGTCTCTAACTCCACTTATCCTGGACATTGTCAACTCATCAGTGACTTCTGGCACAATCCCTTCTGACTTCAAATTTGCTGCCACCAAGCTCACACTCAAAAAACCTGGACTGGACCACTTCAACCCCACTTCCACCCCATTTCCAACATCCTTTTTACAGCTAAAATCCTGGAGCGTTCTCTAGCCTCTCAATTAACACAGAATCTCCATTCCAATCAGCTAATGAGATCTTTCAATACGGATTCTGCTCTCACCATAGCACTCTAATCAAAGTCAAAAATTACATCCTGCCACTATCAGGCTGTGTTTCCTCTCTATACTCATCCTTGACCTCAGTGCTACTTTTGACACAATAGATTACTCCATTCTTTTTTCTCATCTGCAGTCTCGTGTTTGCTGGCATTGCTGGTTCGGCCCTCTTCTGGTTCAGATTTTACCTCTCAAACAGATCTTAAAACATTTCCATATACTACATCACCTACGTAACCCATGGTGTCCCTCAGGGCTTGGTTCTTGGCCTCTTCATTTTTTGTCTTCCATATTTTACGCCTCAGACACATCATTTGCTGCCATGGACTCCAGTTTCACTGTTACACCAATGACACACAACTCTACCTATCTACAAAATCTATCCAATCTTTCACTGTGTCCCACTGCCATAAAAATCACAGATGACTACCAACTTCCTCAAGCTCAAATTCAATAAATTTGATATAATCATAACTGGACCCAAAGCTATTCCTCCTCTCCACCAAAGACTCAACACTCTGCATTGATGATCATACCGTCACTCCCTCCTCACATGACAACATCATTGTCACTCCCTTTGTCACCGATCCTATGACTAAACGTCCTCTCTCAGAACACCAAATAAACACATTTGACCTTTGGGAACAGATATTTTGCCATAGTCGCTCCCACCCAGTGGAACCCACTTCCCTTCAGACATCCATGCCTTTGACCCACTCCAGAAAAAAAAAAAATAAATAAAAATAAACAGTTAAACAGTTAAAATCTTCAATCAGGCAAAACCCATTCATTTATTTTACTTGTCTGTTCTATTGTTTTGTTAATTTTTTTGTTTCAATGTCTTTAAGTTGTATTGAGTTCTTCTTCTTCTTCTTCTTCTTCTTCTTCTTCTTCTTCTTCTTCTTCTTCTTCTCATTATTATTATTATTATTTGTTGTTATTATTATTATTATTATTATTATTATTATACCCTAAATGGCTTGCTGCTAAAATTGCAGTGAAAAGTGTTTATGGATCAAAGGGTATGGAAGCACCCCATACTTTACAGAAAAATATTAAGTTAATCATTAACTTTCATACAATTATTCTCTATGTTATGTTGGTTTGTCAAAAACCATTCAAAAAAGATACATTGAGGTTTTTGGTTGAATGCAAGAAGAATTAAATAGGTTTAAGGGCCAATGACTACTATTACAAGCCATTTTTTCTATTGATGAAGATCGTATTATTGATATACACAAAGCAGACTTGTTGAGCATTATTCTTTGCTTTATAACCACATAAAGATCATGGTAAAACTATTTCCAATGGTTGTGTGAAAGCAACGCTGTAAAACAATCACTGAGACAATGACCAGGCTTTTATCATTAATGCAAACCAGACACTAAGCAATTTATCTGTCCTCTGTTCAAAAATAATTTCATGTTCCAAAATCCGACAGCGAGGTTTGGCAAATAGATTAAAGACATGAAGGAATTGCTTGCCAGTTTTCATTTTCCATGAATCACCTCTCCTAATCTTTGCTATGTTTTTACTGACTTTAAGAAACAACTGACTATGTGCGTGTGTGAGCACTTGAGTAAGGAAAAAATGATTATATATATATATATATATATACATATACACATATATATACATATATATACACATATATATACATATACACATATATATACATATATATATGTATATATATATATATATACACACATATACATATATATGTATATATATATATATATACATATATGTATGTATGTATATACATATATATATATATATATATATATATATATATATATATTAATATGGGAGGAAGAGACGTGTTGCGGAAATGCAGAGAGTGATTCGTTCCCTTTTCTGCTATCTGGCTATCTGCCGGGATGAAAGATCTAAATATTATGACACTTGACATGACTGAACATACCTGCTGGTTACATTTGAGCTGATCTGCGCCAAGGCAAGGTGGCTTGTGTCTTAGTGACACTTCTGTCCTTAAACTCCCTGTCTTTCCCTAAAGTTGTTTCTTCATAACCGTTACCCAGTGTAAATTCTTATATAATCACCAGATAAAAGAGATGTTGCTAGGGTGGCTGATTGTGAACCTTTTATGACTGAATCAGAAAGAAATTGGTACAAATATATGGGGAGCATTTCGGAAGTTTTAAAATTAAATATCAATTATCCTAGTGAGCTATTGCTGTTTATAAATATTTGGGGTAATGATAACATGAAACTAAGATGTAGAGATGGAAGAGAGGAAACACAGAGAGCAAGATAAAGTAAGAGAATAAAAAGAGAGAGGGAATCTCGTCATCTGTTCCAAATGTTGCTCATGACTGTTGGGGGGGGGCTGACTGTGTTGCAAATGACACGTTTCCTCAGCTGGGTGTTCGTTTCAATCTGCAGTACAATATCCTCAAGTCTGAACCCTTGGATGAGGGTCACTTGCCAGAGGATGATTTTTCTCTCCTTTTTTGCATCAGTTTTTTTTATACTTCCTTCTTGGGTAGAAGGCTGGTGTAATAGAAACCAGACACAAGCCAGTATGTGAGGCATCCATCCACTGCGGTAAGACTTCACTTCTTTGCAGAGTAGGATAACAGCATTTGAAGCAACTTTTAGTCAGAGAAACTAAGTATCCAATTTAGTCTTTAGTTCATTTGGATGTCAATAAGACAAAGACAGCAAGTGCATTAGAATGGAAGGCGGGTCAGGCTGTGCAGAAAACACTAGGAAGGAAAAAGGAGGAATCCAGAATGGGAAATACATGTTCAACTTCTTCAGGTGAGTTATTTTAGTTTAATTTGGTTTCCCAAACTTTATTCCATAAAATTGTTCTCTTAAGTCTTTATCAATACTGCTGTGTTGACATGTGTTTCTTGGGGTACCCTATTCTAGAGAGTCCAGATTTAGAATTCTAAATTCTAATGCCTGCTATTTATTATTTAAATATAGTTATTCAATTCACAGTTCATAATATGAACATATTAAAGAGTCAGTTTTGTTCAGTTTTAGAAAGCATAGATTTGGTTACTCTGTCAAAAATCTTATTATTATTGTACTATTACTTTTATGGAATGCTTTCCAAAGTTTTAATGTAGTTTTTTTATTTATTATATATTTTAAGTGTAGATTGATATTTTAAAATTTAATTTTATTTAAATTATATTCAGAATATAAATATGTTTTAAATGACTACCCTAGTAACAAATCAACAAATTTGTAAAAAAAACTAAAGAAAAAGAAACAATTTTGAATCATATTTTTTTACCTTTTGTGCAAAGCTAAAATGTACATTTGTTTATTTGCCATTTTGGTGTACATTTTCTCTACTACACTTTCTGTGGATTTTCTTCTTTTAGTTTCACAATTATAGATTCTTGCTAAACCATGGAAACTATTTTTTGACTGTATTGTTGGTTTTAAGTTGAACGCAGCATTACACAGAAACAGTGTGCGATAGTTACTCCTATAAATGATACCCATAAATGTACTACAGTTGATAGAAACGTAATTGTCTTACATGTAGTTAAGGATTATTTGCTTTAAAAAAAAATCACTCCCAAAACAGAATACAGGATTTTAATAAACAAGGTTTTAGATAAGTAAACATTGATAACGAAAAAACTTTACTGATAAATCTTAAAAGATGAATGAATGTTTATATTGATGGTAAAGATACAGTGGGTGGTGATGCAATTTATTTATTTATTCATTTATATCTTACAGTGTTGATCATGAGTGATGTAAGTTATTTTACATTATTTGATTTTAAGGTCTTCCAAAATGCAGCAATAAATGAAAAAGGCTATCATCAAAACAAATAAAAGAGTTATATTTTTTAAAAGAGACTTTGAAAGAGACAAACAGAGACTTTGACAAAGCAGTGGAGAGCTGACTACAAACAAAAACATGACTTGGTTGTTGTAGATACCTGCTTAACTATTTATTGGGCCTGGATGATGCTATGAAAAACAATATTTAGTTATATCTATATGCAAATAACGGGCTGTATTATCATTCTGGCGCAGACATAGGCTGCCCACCATTGTTGCTATTTTAATCTAAAATGTATGCAACCTTCCCCTGCACTGGGAGTGCTGGAAGAGGAGGACAGGCCTTGTAGTTGGAGCAACAAGCCTCTACTGTTCACTCAGATAGCTGGGTATATGGCATATCACACAATGCAGTACCGTATCACAGTCATGAGATCAACTCTGTAGTTCTGCTGAGTGAATGATAGAGATAAGCTGTCTTCTCTTCACAGCTCTGATTGCCTCACAGCATCTGCAGTGATGTTGGCTGTGAGGAGAGAATGACCTTTGTGATATTATGTCATTCTGTTGTGTTTTTTACTCAGTGCATAACTACCAACATGTCTTGCTAAAGCAATCTGACTAAATCAAATTTTCATTTAAGAATGATCTTTTCACCGATCCAAATGGTTACCATCTGATTTCCAGTCTTTTGTCCAGCTGGAATGGTGTGGCAGTCATGGGTCTGATTCATGTTTAAATTAACAATGACTCCTAAGTGGAGGGCCTGATGAAGGTCTTTGTCTTTTAATCTTTTCTTTACTTTTTTGTGCTATTTTCTTCAATTTTACTAAACAAACATTCACTTGAAAGCTGTCTTCTACAGTACAAAATCCCAATGTGGTGAAAGCCACCATATTCCATATGTTTGAGATTCTGCTTGTATTGTGATCAAAATAAGAACACAATAAACAACATAAACTGCTTTCCCTTAAAGTTATATTTGTTTTAATAGTTAAAATGAAAACAAAAATTTACATGTATTCCAGATGAAATGAATATGATGAAATTCTGCTTAAGTTTTTCTGAAAGAAAGGCCTAATTTCTGAAAACGCTGCACTCCATTATAGCTTAAGGAACTCAAAGTTAGTTATTGGTTTAATGCAAGACAACTAATGTAATGTTAAATTCAGATGTGAATGCTTGCTGCTTCAGTCTTCTTTGATGAAAAAAATTATATTTTTTGTTTTATGGTGGTTATGGTGACACTATAAATCAGAATTCTGCTTCTTGTGGCTCTGAAACCACATTTGGCTCTTGATGCCCTTCAAAGTAATGCTTAATAACTTTGGTCAAAAGTAAAATGAAACTGAGCAAGGTCTTTGAAGTGCTTTCATGCAAGAGCTGCAAATCATTTTCACAAAACTTTGTTACTATTGTTACAAAGAATTTTTTTTTTCATTTTCATTATTAGGATGAAAACAATTTGCTTTTTTCTCCTAATTTTCAACTTTTCACCAGAAATATTGGAAATCACTTTAAAATAGAGTATCCCCTCTCTTGTTCTAAGGCCTTGATGTTTTCCTTTGGTCTATAACCTTCAAGGAGAAATAAAATGGTGATTAATTTAACCCTAAAAGAAAACCATTTGGCAGCCAGTTGTTAAACTTGTTTATGATTTTTTTCAAAAGTCTTGCAAGTCTAGAGGCTCCACTGTATTTTTATTTAGCAGAAGCAATCTGCCTCTTTACCTTGTAATAATGGCTGACCCCTCCATTACTATGTAGAGATTAATATTTATTGTAGAAATGCTATCATCTAAGAACCTTTTGTTCTCCTCTCATTCCAGTATCTGAATTCCAATTTCTTCCGATACCAATATTTTCTGATCCAGATTTCTTAAAGATTGTGTATTACTTTGGTTCCAGGTCAACATTCCCAAGGAACAATTGATTGTTGAGAGAGAAGAGTTGGTGACCTACACCACATCTCAAAAGATTTAAGCTACTTACTTTTAGGTTGTTAAGCAAAGGGTCTCAAACTCATTTCTAATTTGGGCCAAATTAAAATAATTAATGTCCTTAAAGGGCCAGTTGTGGCAGAAAGTATTGCTTATAACTATTTTTAACAGACCAATAAAATATTAATAAATATATGTCTCAATGAGTACATCTTTAAGTTTGACATGTACTTCTTAAAATTAAATGATACTAAACATCTTTTTCACGATGATGATTTAGGACTATTCAAATAAATAGTGATTTGAGTGATAAATTAGATTTTAGGTGAACATAAATAGAACCTAAAGATTCTATTTATAAGATCCTCAATTTAGAGGCCACATCGATGGCTATGGCGGGCCAGATTTGGCCCCGGGCCTTGACTTTGACACATGTGTTGAAAAGGATAGATTAAATATAAATCAAACAAAACCATTTCTTTTGGAGAGAAATAGTCAAAGGACTACTCAAAACTCACTTTTGTTGTGATTCCATTGTATATTATGATATCAATGCTTTGTGATATGTTCTTTGAACATTTATTTTGATTCTTATCTCATTTTGGCCCTTTTAATCTTTTAAAAATGAAAAGGCTTGACTCAGATCAAACAAAATAACTCTAGTATAAATTAAATTTATTAAACTGGAAATTATGAGAAACTGATTTAGAAAACTTGTTGAAATACATCCGAAGTAGATATCAAATGTCCCCCTTGTGGGTACGAATAGATACATGTTTGGTACAAAGAGTCCAACGGTAGCTGAATGTGTTTCAGACCTGAGAGGTACAAAATGGTCAGTGGTTCGATTGGTCACTTCAACTTGATATCCCATCTTAGAAAGATATCAGTAAAAGGCTCTGAACCACAATTCAACATATCTTTACTCAAGTAAAATATTTTAAAAAATGCAGCCTAAAAAATTATTTGAGTAATAGTAAAAAAAGTATTTGGTAAAAAGGCTTCTTAAGAAAAAAAAAAATACAAATAACATAATTACAAAATCACACATTTTAAGGAGAAACATGATTTTTTTCAGTCAGAATTTCTACTATTATACCAATAGTTACAGTGTGAAATTACTTAATACATATTAGAGCAAGGATGGAATATACTTCTAGTTAGAACTTATGGTGTTTACTGTATGTTCACTTGACCTCAAAATTCCAGAAAGAAGATTACATTAGAAATCTAAAGCTTGTGTAAAAACAAGTGGTCTCCTTTAATAAACTATAAGTGTGTGTCTGTGTCTGGTGAATTTTTGGTTGAAATATGTTTGTTCCTCATTAAGAGAATTTACTCAAGTGGGCAGAGTGTACAGAAATTTTATTCAAGTAAGGGTACCCATACTTCATAAAAAAAATATTACTTATGTAAAAGTAAAAAGTATGGCACAGAAAAACTACTATAGTAGATGTAACTGAGTACATTTAACAAGTTATTAACTAGCTCTGATCAAGAATGACAACATAAATAAATTAATGCTTTCAGAACAAATGTGTGGTTTAGCATTGGAAATCATTATTTTAAGGGCTAACAAAATGTAGGTTGAATTTCTAATTTTATCTTTTGTTTTACAGATTGTAGTTTAAGCTTGAAAGGAGCAACATGAGCTGGAGCTTTCTCACCCGCCTTCTGGAAGAGATCCACAACCACTCCACATTTGTGGGAAAAGTGTGGCTCACTGTCCTCATCATATTTCGCATCGTACTCACAGCTGTCGGAGGTGAATCCATCTACTCCGATGAGCAGACCAAATTCACCTGCAACACCAAGCAGCCAGGCTGTGACAATGTATGCTACGACGCCTTTGCCCCCCTCTCGCATGTTCGGTTCTGGGTCTTCCAGATAATCATGATCTCCACCCCCTCCATCATGTACATGGGCTATGCCATTCACAAGATAGCCCGATCTTCAGAAGATGAGAGCAGGAAGCAACACAGACTCCGTAAGAGACCGCCTCCTCATACAAGATGGAGACAAAATCAGCCACTTGAAGGGGTCCTGGAGGAGGAGGAGGATGATGAGGCTGAACCAATGATCTATGAGGATGCACTGGGTGTTCAGGAGGCCAAGGTAGACCCTGTGAGTAGCTCTAACAAAGACCCACCAAAACACGATGGCCGCAGAAAAATCTTGCAACAAGGCCTGATGAGAATCTATGTTCTTCAGCTCATGTCACGAGCTATTTTTGAAATTGCTTTTCTGGCTGGACAGTATCTTCTTTATGGATTTAGAGTTAATCCATCCTACGTGTGCAACAGGGTACCCTGTCCACACAGAGTGGACTGTTTTATCTCCAGACCTACAGAGAAAACAATCTTTCTCCTCATTATGTATGTGGTGAGCTGTCTTTGTCTCGTGTTAAATGTTTGCGAAATGCTTCATTTGGGAATTGGTACATTTAGGGACACTCTTCACATGAAGAGGAAGCGTGGCCAACGTCCTGCATCCTATGGCTATCCGTTTTCACAAAACATCACATCCTCCCCTCCTGGGTACAATCTTGTGATAAAAACAGATAAACCCAGCAGGATTCCCAACAGCCTCATCCCCCATGAGCAGAACATGGCCAACGTAGCCCAGGAGCAGCAGTGCACTAGTCCTGACGAGAACATTCCCTCCGACCTTGCAAGCCTGCATCGGCACTTGAGGGTTGCACAGGAGCAGCTGGACATGGCCTTTCAAACCTATCAGACCAAAAACACCCAGCATACCTCCAGAACAAGCAGCCCCATTTCTGGGGGGACCGTGGCAGAACAAAATCGATGTAATACGGTCCAAGAGAAGCAAGGAGCGAGGCCAAGATCAGCCACAGACAAGGCCACAACCATCGTGAAAAATGTAAAGACCTCTGTATGGATATAGAAATTCATCACAGCGAACTGACATTAAAACTAAAATATCTTGAACTGCAAAGCTGTAAAAGATGAAAATAACTAACTATGGACAGCAAAAACTTAGATATGAACCACCTTAAATAGAGACATAGGGACATTAATAGTCTAGTCTATTGAAACCAAAACATAAGACGGCATAAACTTCTAAGTCAATATCATGAATTTTGCTGTAGTAGTAGATGTTGGTTATGGTTATATATATAGCTGCTTATCTTAGCATCATTAATTCCAGCTTAACTTCATTGCAAACGTTTAGTCTAAAATATCACTGAAAAGTGAAAGGGATTCATTTAGAAATACCGAGCTTTGGAAGTTAGCTATTGTAGCGAAAATTGGAAAGTAAAGCACTTGAATTGCACAATTAATCTTTTTTTTTACGTGGATTATTATTGATAAAAAGATGCATGTTTTACATTTAGATAAACATTTCTGGAAGCAGAAGCAATTTAAATAGAACAATTTTAAGAATGACAAGAGAAGCAGTAAGGACTTTTTTTACAGAATGGTGATCTTCAGGCATTGTGTGGAAAGTAAATCTGTGTTATAGTTAAAAAAACCTTTGCTCTGTCAAGGAATAGTAGTGAGTAAATACAAATTGTAAGAATGTTCTTTACTAAACAGTAATGTCCTGTGAGCAGACTATCCATTATTTACTGCTGGGAACTTGAACAGATACAGACAATACTAGAAATTCTATCATTAGCCATTTAGAAAAAGTTTATCCTAAATTTAGATTGATTAGAGTTGTATTTTTTCTTTCTTACTGAAATTGATAAGCAAAAGGGAATGCTGCCTTCATTGCTTTGAAATATGAATAATCCTTTATTGTCCCACGAGAGGAAATTCATTTCAGTACAGCCCAGCAGACATACCGTGGTATTGCAGCCAGCTTGAGTGGCGCACCACAAATTTCAAAGTGCCTCAAACTCTTAAAGACTGTTTTGTTATTTTCTTTGTACTTAAAGGGGGAAGTACAGTTTCTTTTTTCAATCTGGAGCTTATTTCTAGCAAGCATTACATTCGTTTATTCACCCAGACAATTTTGGAGCCATTTGGACTCCTTAGGGAGAAGTTTATATCCATTGGCCATCACTGTATATCCATATCATGGGAGTTAATGGGGACAACCAAAGAAGGCGTTTTGTCACATTATCTGCCACAAAGCACCTTCATTTGACCAATGTTTTGTTATGAATCGTTTGCGCCTTTTACCGAGTGAGTTTGGAGCATCTCGGAGGTGCGTTGTTGTTGTCATCCGGGGTTTTCACCGGTTTTTGTTTTTCATAATTGGAAAAGTCATAGCACCACTATCAAAGCAAATGATATGTGGTATGGGAAATAACGTCAGGGCTGCTCATCATAAACAATAGACCTAACATAGATACATTTTATACATTAAGATACATTTTATATTAATGACTTTAAATTTTGTGGTTTATTTTCCATAAAAAATCTTTGATTTACTCATACAGATTCAACAATGTTTCCACGATCCAAATGCCAAAAGATTTATTTCTGTGTGTAGGAAGTCGGACTTCAAAAGGAGTGGGTTTTTGAAAGAGGTAGTGAAAAATTATGATGATATCCCTCTTTATAAAGGATAAATAAAGGGATTGAAATATTGGGTCTGTAGAATTATTTCTTATTTCTTTGCTGTTAAGGATCAGTGATACACAAACGATGCATCTTGGCATCACATTCGGTCACACATGTACAAACTTTAAAGATGGTACACATGAACCACTCTGTTGCAGGCAGGACACTAAAATATGTGTCCCTACACAAGACAATAAAAGAACTTTGAGGACAATTGATATTAGGCTTCAACTGTAACTTTGTTGTATTACATGTTTCAGCAATTTAGATTGGCCACAGGAAAAAGTAAACTTGTTCAAAATGTCATAATGTCTTTTCCTTAAAGCATGATCTGAGTTTTGAAAGCTTGTTACAGTGCTGTTTAAAAGTATTCATACCCCCTTTTTTCATTTTGTCCCATCATACAGCCACAGACATCTGTGTACTTTATCAGGATTTATATGTCGCATACAAACTTATTTGAACATACTTTCTTCTTATAGCAAAAACAGCTAATGTCTGGACAGAATGGATATTGGGATGTCTGTTAAAATCAGACTTGAAGTCTCAGTTAATGTCCTGCCAAAGATTATATTCTAGATTTTGGTATAGACTTTGACTGGGCTATTTAAACACAGGAAAATGGTTCTGTCTTTTAAAATAGTTCAAGCTCAGTCAGACTGAAATGATAGTGTCTGTAGACTTTAAACTGCAAGTGAGAATTATCATGTCAGATTCATTTGAGCCACTCTTCCATAAAACCATCAATATAATTATATTCCTGCCCATATAACAGTTATCCTGACAAAGACATATTTGAAATTACACTCACCAAGGTGCAATGTACTTCATACAAAAAAAAAATAATTATTGAGTATGTCCTGATTACTCAGGAAGAGAATAAGACCAGTTTCCCAGCTGCTTTATCTGGGCAATGGATTGTTACCAGGTATATTTTTTTAAACTTGGTACTGGTTGTGCTTTGTTTTGGCTAAGTGCTCACTGACAGTATTAATGCCATTAATCTAATCATCCACTGACAGATTAGCAAATTAAGTAAAGCAGAGAGTAAAGTAGGACTCCACTATTACAATCGAAAAAAGAATTAAGAAGTGCAATGCATGCAGACCCTTAGACAACAATGGACAATGTGATGCAAAAAAAAAGATAATGATAAATTCTTCCATCGTTCATTTGACATCTATGTTTCACCATTCAACAGAGGAAAACGTATTGAATAGAGCAAATAAATTATACAGTATTTTCAATAATCTGGTTTGGGAGTTTACACACCCTAAAACTAATACTGGGTTGAAGCAACTTTTGATTCTGTCATAGCCTTCTGTCCAGATGGATATACACCTGCCTGGGACTAATCAGATTACCGTAAACTGAGCTATTGTTTGCAGACAGGATAAGACAGCCATAAATTATAGAACAAAATGTGGATCAACAGGGATATTACAAACCTGGGTGTTTCTCTATAACTGTTTAAAAAGATGAGTGAAACAGATGCCAAGAGCCTCCTTAGCGTTTGATTGGTTTGTTTGTGGTCTACATGTGGCAACAATTTCCTGTATTCTTCAATTAATGAGTAAGGTTTAATGACAGAAGCATTTTCTTCCGAGCAAAACATCTATGCTTCACTGAAATCTTATGAAACATAGATTTGAAACAAAAACAATGTGGCACATCTCTGAAAAAACAAACAAAAAAACACTACATACACAGTGACACGTGGTAGTTGCAGCTTTATGGTCTGGCGTTACTTTTTTCAATGGGACTAACATTTTTATCAAGGCTGAGGAAGTCATGAATCATTTAGGTTATTAGCAACATTTATATATTAAAGCTTTTGAGGGGCAAATATCACCAACTGAAGATGTGGAACGTGTGTAGATTAAAACCAAAGAAAAATGGAGATCAGAACTGAATCTAATCGATGTTCAATAATGTACCTCAGGTAAAATAAACATTAGACACCTCAGTCTTTTCTAAATCCAAATAATTCTAATATTTATATTGATATGAAAATTACACCTGATATAAAGTCTATAAATACTCAAGTAATCTATACAAAGAAATCAAAACAAATTAGTCCATAAATTAATATTGTGTGTAATGAAGCAGAATAATACAAGGGATGATTACTAAACCCATGGAAAAAAGGGCACACAAATCAAAGAAACCAGCTGACTGTCAATTATTTAGAAATTATTTCTGTCATTATGTGCAAATCAATGGTAAATTGTTTCATTTTAACTCACAGCTAATTAAAACTTTTCTCATTGCCTCATTGGTTCTCATTGCCTGAATGATCCAGTGAGCTTCGTTGGTGCCATAATCCGGAGGTGGAAAGAAGGGAGACGTAATCTGGAAGAGGAAAGGAAGGAGCCATAACCTGGAAGTATAAAGGACATCATTTCACCATAAACCAGCCCATGTGCCCCTTGTAAGATTGCTGACAGAGAGGGGTGAAACGAATTAAAAAAGCAAGATGTCCAAGAGCCAAATAACATTCACAGAGAGGTTCAGAAAGACTTCAAAATAGGAGGCAATGTTTTTCCTGTGAAAACAATAAGTAACACACTCAGATACGATGGCCTCCATAGGCTAACTGTGCAAGAAACTACTGCCAAAGAAAAAGCATGAAGAAGCTTGTTTACAGTTTGAAGACGATTTCTAAAACTTAGTAAAATATTCTAATTCTGGTCAGATGAGGCCAAAGATGAACTTTTTGGATGTCAAGGTACATACCATGTTTAGATTAGGCACATATCCCTAAAAAAACATGCAAAAATTGTAGTTTTCAGGTGCGAACATCATGATGTGGGCTTTCTATATGGTTGTATGTGGTGCTGGCTGGCCTTATGTAACTGAATCAACAATGGATTAGAAATGTACCACAGCATTCTTAAAAAAGAATTTAAAATTGAAAATAGTTTGAATATCAAATAAGACATTAGTGCCAAAGACACAAACAAGGAAACTCTTCTCTGATATTTTTTAACAGTTCTGATATGGGACATTCCTTTTTTTATCTGTAATTTTATATGTGGACTGATCTGCTTTGATTTCTTTATGTGTGGATGACATCTGGTGAGCATTTCACATAGAAATTTTAAAATATATAGTTATGGGAAAAATGTTGATGTGTTCAATACTTATTTTACTCACTGTGTGCATATCTGTAATCTCCATGCAAATTATGGGATTTGCAAAAGTAGTGATGGGCCAAAAAATGCACTGTTAAATTCAAAATACTTGCAAAACACAAATGTTTCTAGAACCTTTTTTATATATATATTTTACCCATTAACAGATTTTTTTCTGTTGTATTATACAGTGTACATATCGGAATAAAGATGAAAAACGTTATGCATTATTCAGCATGGTGTCTTTTTTTCATTAAGACCTGGCATTCTAGCAGGGGAGTATAGACCTTTTATAAAAACTGTATTTTTTATAGCAAGCATGATTTAAATATAAACAATATTTCAAATTTACCATTCTTCTCTTTTCATTAGAACAAGATTAGTGAAATGATTTGCACATGGGTTGGATTTGAACCATCACCCAAATAAATCTTTCTTGCTCCCCAATGATAATTTTGAACTATTTTGTACAATGCATTTATGTTTTCTCACATACCGACGTAATTAATAATGCAATATCTTGCCACTTCGAAGAGACGAAAACCCGGTTGTTTTGTTGAGCAGTCCAAACTTTTTGAAAAACGGCGCCCTCGTTACGCTACTGTCGAGCAGTGCATCTTGGGACATCAAGATGGTGCCCTCTGTGTTGCTGTAGGATGTTATGCACTCGATGAGGCAGATTTATTCCACTAAAATTAACAGAGTTCAATAGCTATTGCACTCCCGTTTCACCGTATAATATGGTGAGTTTGTGTTTTGTCCGAGGATCGCTCACCAGTCTCGGTGTTAAAGCCGGGAAACTCAGCGGTTTGTCCGTGACACTTCTCTGGGGAGCTGCAGCTCCAGCAAGGATCCGAGTCCAGCGGTACACGCAAGAGTCTGGTAAAAATGGCCACGGCCAGTTTGTCTGTTACCACCTTCCACACAGGACCCTGCTGAAGATTCAAGGAGCGGATACAAGCCCGTTTCTCCAGGGGATTATAACCAATGACATGAGGCTTCTGGAGGAGCCGGGCTGCGCTGCCATGTATTCACACATGCTGAATGTGCAAGGACGAACCCTGTATGACATCTTGTTGTACAGGTGAGAAAGCATTGCACTTTTAATATTTCATTTTTTTTCTCCTATAACTCGGAAAATAGTTTATCCTTGCCGTCTATTCTTAAAATGGCATCGAGTGTGAAAAGCAGTATAATATGGAAAGACCAAAACGTGTAAACTAACAGTGTGTCGTAAAATTTCGCACCACGGGTTGATACCATAGACCGTAGCCATTCTCAGATTGGGCAACGCGCGTCTCATCATCTACTGGTTTCAAGGGTTGCCCCAAATCCTCAACTGAATTTCAACACCGGAATATGCTGTGTGACCCAAATTGTTTCACAGCAGGAACGTTTTAACTTTGCATATAGTCTGCATTTCCTTTGACTTCGTCATTTTGGATCTCTTTTTAGGCATTCTCTGTTTTCACAAACATGTAGGCTGAGCTATAGCAGACATTTAGATAGTGCAAGGGCTACACCCTGCAAAAGTTATCAGTTGGACACAGAAACATGATACCTGACTTTGGACTGAAAAAAGAAAAGAAAAAAAATTGTGGCCCAAATTGACATTTCACACAGTCATAAGACCATGAAAACACTCAATTTGTCTGGCCTTGTTGGCTTGTTTAGTAAAGCCTTCACTAATGCCTGTCATGCAGGCAGCTTAGCCAGCCAGGTTAGCATTCAGTGGTCTAAGAATAATCAATGTGGGAGGTTAACAAGTGCTATATTACAGAAGATTTCATAAATTATTACACTGTGTCCCTGAGCATCATCCTTCCAGTTTGCCCCCTTGCTCTCTGAACTTTTTCTCGTGAAATGTTCTTCGTTTCAATCATATAATAAATACAACTGTTTTGCTTTGTGGAAATATGCATTCGAGGGAAAAGAAAGCTAATCTAAGTTACTAAAAAAATTCTACAAACTTTCAAGCATCGCTGATGGTTGTGGAAATACAATTTTAGGCATTTTCCAGCTCAGCTATTTGAGTTGAGCATTAACTCCTTGGTATACCAAAGTGCTCTACAGTCAAACATGAGGCAACCTGTCTTAACAGCTAAAACGTGCCTTGAATTCGATCAACTGGACAATGGTCAGACAGCAGCAAATCTTCAACAGATTAACTGAGCCAGAAAATAATTAATGGTCTAGTCAAAGTCCAGATCTTAACCTGATTAGAATGATTGGGCCTTTGAATAGTTGCACATATCGATAAGCTTGCAGTCCCAGAGATGGTGACTAAAGTTTCAGACTTGGACTCAAGTGACAAAACCTTCCGACTCGAGTCTTGACAGAGTTATGGAAAATGCTCACTGTTTATAACCTTGACCACACACATTTTAAATGTAGAATATATTGGATTTCTAATCATAATAAAAATCCTCGGAGTGAGGGGAAAACCCCCATCAAAGGAGTGGGCAGGTTGAACTGGAATTAGTGGTGTTACTGGTGTGTACAATTCTGCTGCTAAGAAAAAATAGAAAGCACCTTTTGTTTGATTCGTTCAAACTCATAAATACATTTTGTACAACATCTAGTTTTAAAGTTTTTAATTTCTAATTCATTTGGATATTAATTTCAGGGGGCATTTTGACACTTTTTTGTACCATTAATAAAGTATTCATAATATTAAAAGTCCCTGTGTATAAATTGAATTCATAACCTACAGCAGTTTCGGGTAGTGATAAAGGAATATTACAGGACATACAAATGAGATTAGACTTTTACCTGTGAGGAATAACTTGTGAAAATCCCTCTTGAAAATTTCAGTGAACTGAAATAAATAGTGCCAGATTTCTGTTGCAATGATATGAGATTTATAAAGTCATTCAAAAACTATAACGTCAAAAGTTTATTTTCTTAGAGGAATCGCTTAACTTACAACACTTTCAATTCCTTATCCAGGTTAGCAAGTGTACCGCAAGAATTCTTCCAACACAAAACCTCAACATAATGACCACATGGGTCCTCTCTACCCAGACAAAACAACTGCCAACACCAACTCTGCATTTTCTGGTGAATTTACTTTTTACAAGGAACTAAACTTTTGCTATATTTCCTTCCAGTCTGAAAGAAGCAGGAGGAGGACCCGGTGTTTTCCTTGAGTGTGACAGCACACTTGAGAACTCCGTCCTAAAACACTTGAAGGTGTACAAGATCCGGAGAAAGGTGAGCGTCAGCACCTGTCCGGAGCTTTCTGTGTGGGCAGTACTTTCAAAGCAAAGCAGCCCAGATCAAGAGGCCAGTAACCCTCAGCTTTCTGCCTCGGAAAAAGCTGTTGTGTGGGAGGCTGATCCCCGAACTATGCAGATGGGGTGGAGGCTTGTGTTACAGAGTCAGGTCGACCCTTTGGAAATAATTTCGTCTTGTCAGAAAGGAGACACAGAGGACTACCACAAATATCGCTACTCAATAGGTACGATCAGCTACTCCGAGGGTACAGTTTTTTATCAAATAGGTGCTTGATGAGAATGAGCGTATGCCCTTGATATTCTGTGAGAACTTTTTCTCTCGTAGGACTTCCTGAGGGAGTAAACGATCTTCCTCCTGGAGTAGCACTGCCACTGGAGTCTAACCTCGTCTACATGCAGGGTATCAGCTTCAGCAAGGGCTGCTACATCGGCCAGGAGCTCACAGCCAGGACTCATCACACTGGGGTGATTCGGAAACGCCTCATGCCAGTACGCTTCTCATCTCCGGTCCAAAAAGTCGAGGAAGGAGCTGCACTCCAGACACAGTCGGGCAAGCCAGCTGGTAAACACCGATCGGGCGTCGGGGAGCTGGGTCTGAGCCTAATCCGCACTGCTCATGCCAAAGAAGTGTTGACGCTGAAATCTTCCGACGACACCTTGGTGACACTTGAGGCCTCTGTGCCAGACTGGTGGCCTAAAGACGTGAAAATGAACTGAAGAGGACGTCTTGTTGCCCCTTGAAATGTGACAGATCAGATCTGACAGATTTATGACTGACGTTACCCTCCAGTAGAGTTTGTTACACTGCGATGCTTTAAACATGTTTTGTCTGAACCAAAACTTGCTTATTTATCTTAAAAATATTTTTTGGGTCATTTTTAGAAAACTATACCTAAAAGATGATGCTGCATTTGTGCTAATTAAAAAAAATATATATAAGCAACACAATCACTACTTTTATTGATACTTTCAGTGCAAAATAAAAGTTAGATATAAGCGGGGCTTTAGACAGCAACAAACCTCAATGCTTTAATACAATATTTTTCATACTTTAGTGGTACTCATTGTTGAGATGCTGGGCACAAGTTATTCTTGATAAAGGAGATGCTGCCCCCTGGTGGATTGTATAGTGTCACGGATCTGCTGCAACATGATTTCAAGTTGCAAAGTTGACGCTGAATGATCAAGACGCTTAAAATCCTCGTTGCACAACAGGCATTCAGTAATGTGGGCCACTCGCTGTAGGTCGAAGGCAGCGTGGTAAGGTCCGAGAGTGGTGAGGGTCTCTGAGAGATTCTGGGAGTAATCAGAGGAATCACCAGAGGAGCAGGTGTTCAAAATGGCCATCCGATTTTCAGCGATAATTTTCAAAAAGGAGGCAAATTCACGGTAATCGATACCAGAGCAGGCTTTCATAATGACCTGCAAGAAAAAAAAAATCAACCAGGGATTAGTACCCCATTTAAAAAGATTTCCTGCAATGACATATTCCTGAAAGGCTGAACAATCTCACGCACACAATACCTGGCAATGCTGATGCCACGAATCCATTGTGTTCCTCCACTCCTCTATCTCCTTTTGAACAGAAGACAGCTCATTCTGTAGGAACTGCCACATGATGTCAATATTACAGCCGTTAAGCCAGTTATGATTAATGGAGATGGTGTCCTCCTAGAAGAAGAAACACAGATCACAAACTAATAAAATGGATATTTTCTAGGGGTGCACTGATCTGAATTTTTCAGTCCCGATACAGACGACTTAGAGCTGTGTTAAAATAATCGAAAATCGATTCTGAATCGATTCTTGTAGAAATAGAAACGAATCGATTCACAAATTCAAAAATCGATTCTATTTTTTAGAATAGTTTGCCTTTTTTAAAACTGAAATAGGAAGGAAAAGTCCAGACGGCCATTTTAAATTTTGTGTCTGAAATAGTTAATACAGTATTCCATCATGAACTGTTACTTACCAATTGTTAAGTCATTGAATATCAGGCATATAATTACAATAACAGCTTAAAAAAAAAACATTTATTAGCACTGACCCATATCAACATCGAATTGGATCAGATTGTGATAATCGATTTTAACTTTTGTAAATCGGAATCGAATCGATTCTTGAAATTTGAATCGATACCCAGCCCTATGACGACTGGATTTTGTGTAACTGTCGATACCCGAAACTGATCCATACTATTGAATTAATAAACTATAACTTCCACCTTATGCCTTTCTTGAAGAGACTAAAGGCGCCAGACTTTACTAATTAAACATAACTGCGACACGATACCAGATGTAAAATATAAAATAACACAAACGTAAAATTTCAGTACTTCCATTCAATAAGTGAAATACAGATACTTAGATATATAGTTCAAGTATTTGTTTCTGGTCATAGTTTTAGATAACTAAAGCCTCAAACTTAGGTTTTAAGGAAATTTCTTTACTGATTGTGGCGCCGCAAAACATTGACTTTTAGCATGACAAAACGTTTTAAAGTAAAAAATATTACCTCACAGCAAAGTCTGAAGGGGATATGAATCATTTTACGCTAAGCTGTTGGCAAAGGAGAACACTGCATTTTATGTGGGACTCAAAGCCCCATAGTCTGCTGGAAGAGTGAAGAAGAACAGAATCCAAGTTCGTTCAGATTCAGTGTCCTGCTTCTACAGTCATGATTTGGGTGAGCCATGCTGTCTGCTGGTATTAGTCTAATAGATGCAAAATCTACTTTCAGTATGCAGACACTTGTTATAGATTTTTTTTTTTTGTATTGGTCATTTTTACATTTCCTTGTTTTCATAAGATACTATTTATGAAGGTTAACAGAAATGCATCACTTTCATGAATCTATACAAGTTACACTTTTGAATTACATTAACAAAATACATTAACATTTTAAAGATGTTCTTTTTCACCAATATGCATCATTATAACAGATTCTGTATATATTTTTTTCACTTCTCACCAGATTATAAACTTGATGGTGCCAGCCACTTGGCACGAAAATAATTTCACCGGCCTCTTGGATAATTTCAAGAGGCTGGCATGCTTCTTCAAACTGTGGGAAAAGGCTTTTGTCTTGAAGTTCAGCTGAAGTAACATCATAAGGGAGGTTTCCGTGGGTGTCTCGTAGAAAATCCTCCTGACCTGGAGGATACAGCAGCCACTTCTTCCTGCCACAGATATTTGCGGACCAGCTGTACGAGCGGAACACGTCGGCATGGAACGGGGTCCTGGAGACAAAAGTACAAAGCAGGTTGTTGGTTTTTCCCTTCACCCAAGAAAATAAGGTAACACACACTTGGATCATACATGAGCCTACATTATACCATGAGCCTTTGGGTCCCATGTAGACAAAACGGTAATCATCCACTTCAAGTGTATCCCAGTACTCATTAAGCCAATCAGAAGAAAAGAACACTGGTGTTGTGTAAACATTATGGTCTGGAAAATCTCTGTAAAAGGATATTAACATGAAATGTGTTACTGAATATGATTACAAAGAAAAAAATGTAATAGATCTTGGCCAATAAGAGATTGTCAGTATGAAAACCGAAAGTAAATAAAGATAGAAGAGCTTCATTTTATGTGTACACTAAAGATATAACATTATTGCTTTTATTCAAACCAAGCTACAACTGCTACTTGATTTTGATAAATGAATAATAGGAACTCCTGTAAAAATAAACTGTATAGAAAAAAAATATCTTGAAAATGTATAATAGCATGTATATGCATGCACAAGACAAATTATATCCTTCTAAATGAGAAATATACCTTGACAGATGCCAGTCTTTAAGATAGAGGCATCCTTTGGGTGAAGAATGTCCATTCTGGATATACTCTTTCCAGTAATGTATAAATTCTTTAAATGGCATCACTTGTTTAGGGTTGGCATTATATTCCTTCGCATTGCAGTTTGCAACTGGCACAGGAGTCTCGTCTGCGATAAAAAGAGAAAGAATATAGAATAAAATTGACGATAAAGTAACATGTTATTCGTTGCAGCATTGGATGAATCGACGTGATCCTTTAGCTACTTACCAAACTCTTGCAGCAGTTTCTGAAAATTAGGTTTGCCCTCCTCTGTCACCCACTGTTTTCTACATCTCCAGCCCTCTGTGAACCTTCTCGAGAACATGCACGGGTGATTAGGCAGCAAGTATTTCTTGAAAAACTTGGAGTAGCTCAGCTCCTTGTCGATGTAGTCAACAAAATGCGAGGAAAACTGCTCATACGACTGTCTCGGCATTTTGACAAGGCTGCTGCAGTTGTGGTACGCATCTCTGTCCATGCTGGTGAACACAACCTCGGCTAATAGGCTACCAAACCGATCCTACAAGATGCCACACCATAAAGCGAGTTAAGAAATTGTAACACGTCCAACTCCTGTTTTATTGAACATTTAAATAAATTTTAACGGGATTTGTATCTATTTTCCCCACTACGACAACAGTCGCCATATGACTAATATTTTTCTAACGACGTAAACATAACACCGATACTGTTTCTGCTAATGCCAATGATATTGACATTGCGTTTCTCTTACGCTAAGGCTGCAGTTACTCGGAAGTATCAATTTATAAGACCGTCACAGTCATTACTGAACTCCTGACAACAAAAGGGACCGTGGCATTTAGCTGTTTTGTGCTGATGGAGCATAGTCTGTTTACACAGAAGAAAACACGCCGCCTGTGAGCTTACGTCAACTGCACCGCCATATTGTGAGTGACATGTTCGGTTCCGCTGTTTTCGAGGCAACTGTTTGGCATTTCCACAACTTTGCTTCATATAGATTTGGAAGTCAATAAATAAATAGGCCTAAATGATGTATTTAAAACCGAACATGTCTACGTTGCGATGAAAAGAACAGGGTGATAATTTAATTTGCAGTTACCAGTCACTAAAGTAATATCAGGCAAATAAAAATTGTTTAGTCACGTTTAGTTGTTAAAACGAAAAACATATATAATAATTAGATAACCATAAACTCCAATTGTTTTTATATAAAGTATACTATAGTTTGGCTATTTTATAATTTTGCCACTCGCGTTATGGCGGACGCACTTTCGTATTGTTCCGAAAAACAAAAGCCTGTGCGGCGTCCAATTCTATCAGAACTATTTTCAAGTCGGATAGTCAACGCATCCGTACCCGGATGTGACATCACTTCCGTAATAAACAGCGTTACTAGGAAGAATACGAGGTAACGTTATGCTTAGGCTAGTGTTTACGCTGTGTATGCCACGGGGGTAAGACATGTAACCAAAAGGAAGCAGGGTAATTTAATTACAAAGACATGTTCGTGTTGCGGATCCAATTTGCCTGATTTGACGCCTCATCTGAGCTCATCGCGTTGCCTGAATTACAGTATGTCCCTCAACCAGGACACACGCAGATTACTGAGAACAACAGAGTCATGATATCACGGTAAATTAACCTAGCTGCAGCATATGCATGTTAGCACTGAAACGTATCTGCCTTTTACCTAGGCGAACTTATATGCCTTCAAGATGAGCCGGGATGCTTCCATCCACAGCTGGCCTGGCTCCTATTACATCAGCAGTGAGAAGAGGTGGGAGAGCGGAACCCTGTCCCTCACCAGGACCATGGTGCGCTTCATCTCAAGCCAGAGCAAGGAGTGTCTCACCAGCTTCCGCCTGTCCATGATCATGGAGATCAAGATGGAGTCATCTAGTTTCATCTTCAGCACCCTCACCGTGCTGGAGGAGGGAAATGTCAAGCACTGGTTTGGTTCCCTAAAGCCCAACCGGGTGGTTGTTTTCAACGTGCTGGAGCATTTCTGGAGAGAACGGCTTCTTTCACCCACCTCAGAGGCTCGGGGCGCTGAGTGCCAGCCCTCAAAGGGGAGGGAGCTGATCAACCTGGTGGCTGGAGCCCAGAGAAGACTGGAGGACACTGGCATAGTCCTCAGTCACCAGGGAGAGCAGTTTGACAACATGATGCAGGGATTGGAGAAGATTGACTCTGATCTGGGTGTTGCTGATAAGTAATTATGAATTTACTTAACCGAGTTTTAAGCATGTCTCCATGTTGCTGCATGGATACATGTTTTCTAACCACTCTGAAGCTGCTGTTTTACTGTCACATACAATATGTTGAAAAGGAACACAAAGCAGTGCATCTTTATGAAAAGGAAGGGAAATGAGACATGGTTTTCAAATATTTTTTCACAAAAAAGTGTTAGCACATGTATTTATGAATCAATTGGTAAAGTCTTGCCCCAGATTTCCTGTTCAATTCCCAATTTGAAGAAGCTCTTCGATTCCGATTCCCAAGCGTTATAATCTGTTATCTCGATCTGATCTAGTCTGTTCCAATTCCATATTGGTGTACTGTAGTGTAATCAAAAGCGTTTTTCTTATCTATTATCTTAATGATATGCCTGTAATCCAATTATGTAACACTGTGTGGGTAACAGTTCACCACGGGAAAGTGTATTAAATCTTTCAGACCTAAGCCTTAAAATGGCCCTGAAAATAAAATGGACTTGTCCTTCCTATTTTAGCCATAAAATATTTTAAACAATTAAATCAAAATTCAGACTTGCAAATCAATTAGATTGTTAAAAGGAATCAATTCAGAATTAATTTTTTTCAATATTTTTATGTGGGTTTTTTTTCCAGCACAGCACTAATTTTAAGTGTAGAACTGGTCTAGACTTTTGCACTATAACATATGGATATACTTTATTTTAAGTTAGTCCTGTCTAGCAGTTGTTTAGGTTTGATTTCCTATTGTACGGGGCACCTTCACGCCATCTCAAGTCTTTTTTCGCCATCTATGATGTTTTTACTTTTCTCTGGAATTGCGATGCACGATTTCTTAAGCCTTTTTTTCCCATGACTTTAATCTTGCTACTCTTCTGTTGAGGGAGAGTTGTGAAGTCCTGTCAACAGATTACTTTGTTGGAGGTATGGGTCTTAGCAACTCTTTCAGAGTCACTATTGATTAATTGGCTGCCTCGCTGATGAACATTTCCTTTGCCTGGCCTGTCAGTTTAGGTCATGTCTTGTTAGGTTTGCGGTTGCCTTTTCTATTTGGATTTTTAAATGATGGATTGAACAGTGTAACTTGGCTTTAAACCTCTCCACAAATGTTTCCCGGTCTCGTCTGGCATGTTCTTTGGCCGTTATCCTGTTTGCTCACTAATGTCATGCCTTTGTTTTTAAAATTGGGTTCCTCTGACTGCAATTTGTTGAGCTGGGTTTTATTTAGGTTTCAGAGTAAAGGAGGCAGAATAGAAAAAAAGAAAACATATTCTTCTACATTTACTTCACAGTTATGCATTGCTTTGTGGTATTTAATTGTATCAAATATCACTAGACATATTTAAGTTTGTGGCTGTAACGTGACAGAATATAAAGAAGTTCAAGGGTTATGAATACTTTTAAAAGCCACTTTACATTATATATGTCTCTTCAGGCTTCTTTCAGAACTCGAGTCTCCCTCTTGGTGGCCCTTTGGTAAACTCCCCTGGAAGACTCAGCAGGAGGCCAAGGCTGAGGATGCTGCCAAGGCTGCAGCTGCCATCTTAGCTGGCAAAGTTTCCAGCAGAAGCAAAGTGATCGCAAGTATCCCGGCAGTGGTGTCCAAAGGAGGAGACTCGGACTTGAAGCCTGGTTGTTTGCTGGTGCTGGTGTCCTCGCTGGAGGTGCGAGACACCAACTGCCACCTCCTTCACCGATTCGAACGGAACGAAATCGACGAAATCAGGGTGCACAGCCCCTACGAGATTTCAGTTAGACAGCGGTTCATAGGGAAACCTGATATATGTTACAGGTTCCTGTCAGCCAAGATGCCAGAGGCCATGTCTGTGTTAGAGTTGCAGTACAAAAAGAAGATGGAGTTGACAAGGGAATACGCAGCATTCAAGGCGACTCCACTTTCCTCACCTGACAAAGAAGGGACCAACTGGAATGAAGGTAGAATTAGTTTTAGTTCCCTTTGCCATGCTCGGTATACATTTGACCACTGAGTGGCAGTAATGATCTATGCTCCCAGCTCCAAACATTCAAAACTGCAGTCACATGCAACATTTCAGCGTGGTTATTGATGTTACTTTATGACAGAAATATATTTTGATGAGTCAATTCACCCTGATTGCCTCAGTTACTGCACTCAGAGGTTACTGTCTGGTTTTCTTATAAACAACATATTGTATGCACTCTGCACTTTTTCTCTCCCTCCACCCAATGGAAGCAGGTTTCATGCAGCAGTGCCAAGACACTGAGCTCCCGGTGGAGGTCCCAGCAGGAGAGCTGTCCCAGCTGCAGGTGCAAGCCCTCCAGCCAACTGTCAGTCAGGCTGAGGCCCAGGAACTCAAGCAGGTGAGAAAGCTGGATTTCCATTGCCCGTATAAAAATATAACTGTCCTTAAGCAGTACCATATTTATATAAACAAGACAGGTGGCAGAACTGAAAAAGCCCACAGGAGGTCTGCATAGTGTCTCAAAATGATGTTTGCTGTTATTCTAAATACTCTTACGGTTACAGCAATATGTGTTTTCATGATTCCACTCTGAGCCACAATTTGCTGCTATGATTTTTATTTTTTATACTTTTTATTTAAATGTTATTTGGTCAGCCCACAAACCAAAAGTCCATCCTGGGTTTAAGAGAGGAAAAGAAGTATGGTCAGTGATTTGGTCAGTGCCTTTTCCATTCAGTACCTCACAGCGATGAGAGCTGTTACAGACATGGTCTGTGGTGGCAAGAACTAAACAGTGACGCAAATTCAGGTGCATTACACTGACCTTTTTTTTCTCTTGTGTTTGTGGCTCACTACTTGAGGTTGATGAGAGCTTGAAATTACTTGTGAAACTTACAGTAGCCCGTACTTTTTTTCCCATAAGTTTAGACCATAATGCGGGACTAAATTAAATGAATGACCCTAAGTTTACTTACATTATACACTCACCGGCCACTTATTAATTCTACCCTTGATTCAGTTCAAAACTGGTGCACCCCTTCAGTTTCTTGATAATACAAGTATTAGGTCAGCCAATTAAATGGCAAAGAATTAATGCATTTTGGCATCTAGACATTGTGAAATTCAAAGTGAGCATTCAGCATGTGGAAGAAAGGGAATTAAAGTAACTTAACATGGCATTAATTTTGGGGCCACATGGGCTCTTCTGAGTATTTTAGAAAGTTCTGATGTTGTTGGCTTATGATACAAATCCATCCCTCATGTTTATAGAAAACTGTCCAAAAAAAAATAATATTCAATAAGGGCTATGTGTGTGAACAAAAGCGCATTGTTGACATCGGAGGAGGATGGGCAGATTGGTTTGAGATGACAGAAAGACAACAGAAGTTAGAGTTAGCAAGAGCTTCATTTAGGACACCATCTCTGAACATACAACACACTCAGCCTTGAAGCAGATGGGTTACGGCGGCAGGGGATGACACTAGATGTCACTCCTGTCTGCTCAGAAAGGCAAACTTGTTCTACTTTTCACATTCTCACCAAACTTGGGCTATAATGTAATATGATTTAAAGATCTCCTTCACTGCAAATCACATAAAAACAGTTTCTTTTTTTCTTCAATACAGTCAGTCCCTCGGAATTGTATAAGCATACTGCATGTGAATATTTTCTCCAAAGTCAAGTCCCTGCATCAGTCGGAGAAAGAGAATAGAAAAGAAAACGACAGTCCAAAAAAGCTTGTCCATCTAACGTCATCTGGATGGGACCAGCCACAGGAAGGCTGCATTTGTCTGTACCCTCAAAGCTTACCTAAGCTTCAAAAAGTGGAATGTCAGCAGCTAAATTTCACATAGCTAAATCATCCGGTTTACGGAGCTCCCCACGAGCCTACTACTCGTCAGCGGGCGGCGGTGGCGCGATCCGATCGGACTGCAGGTCAGACGAGACGACCCACTGAATTTAAGCATATTACTAAGCGGCGGAAAAGAAACGAATAATGTTTACCTCAGTAGCAAAGAGGGAAGGGCACAGCGCCGTGTCCTCGTCCGACTGGCGGGCGTGTGGCGTAGAGAAGCTTGCCCGTTGTGGCTTTGGTTCGAGGCTCAGTGTGTGGCCGGTAACAGGCCCATCACCCTATGGTCCAGTCTTTTTTGGGAATGCAGCCTAAACTGGGTGGTAAACACCATCTTACTGTGCTTATACGCCGTACGCGGTAGATGCGACCAGAAAGTCCGGTTTGCAGGTAAAGTTAATGGAGGAGCGCGATTAAGCGCGACTTGGGTCCCACGACACTTCAGAAGCAGATTTGCATTCGCGAAAAAAAATTTCTGCCTTCTTTACGCGACCAAGTAGTGCGGCTACCAGATTTGTAGTTTTGGTGTTAGCGGGGCAAAGCTTGGACCTTCGCGGTACAAACTGGGCGAGGAGCTGAGGTGTTTATTTATCCCTCTGCCGCTGCTCGGCTGGGTCTACCCCCGCAGCAGTGGTCCCGACATTTAACGTGGTCAGCTCATAGACCAGAGTCCACTGGGAGCTCCCGTCGGGTCGGGCGAAGGAGGAAAGGAGGAGGAGGGCAGCAGAGCGGTCCTGGTCAGGATCCTTCCACATTTCTGCTTCATATCCTGCATATTTTAAAGCGCGGCCAGTTTGCTTTGGACACGCTTCAAGGTGCGAATGTTATGGCGACCAGCTAGGGGCGTGTCACGCTTTTTGGTCGAGTTTATCGCGTTCGGTGTGTAAGCACCGTTAGGCTAAACACTGGCTAATTTTGGTTTCACATTACACTTTTCTTATTTTAGTAAACTGAGATAGTTTAAGAGTTCTATGGCAGTTATCCAATCAGAGGAAACTTGCATGTCATTAATCTTAATGAGCAACCCCTCAAATCATGCTATTTCTCCCCGCCCACTGCTGCACTGAGCTGAAATACATTATAAATAGTGAGGGGAAGGATTTTTTTTTTTTTTTTCATACAAACAGACACAAATGGCATTCTTTCCTACCAGAGAATATGGAAGAATTAAGGCTGATCATGGTGGTATAATATTGTAGGAGATTTTTCTTGTCACACTTAGGCCATTAGTACTATCTGGGCATCTTTTAAATTCCATAGCCTACTTATAGCATCGTTGCTGAACATTTCTATCCCTTTATGACCATAGTGCGTTTTCTAATTGATACTGCTAGCATGATAATAAGGCTTAGATAAAAAAAAAATATTTAGCACAGCAATTAGTTTTACTTTACTCAAATGACTCCAGTGGTTACCAGATCTCAGTCCTATACCACAACTTTGGGATGTGGAATGGGAAACGGGCCTCATGTATGCGAACCCAACACACCTGCAATAACTTATTGATGCTAATGTAGATAAAAATCTATGAGATCTTCTGACACCTTGTTGATTCTGTGCTATAAGGAAGCAAGGCGGCTCAGAATGCAAAAGGGGAATCAAAAAATTTACTAGCAAGGTGTATGAACCTAATAAAATGCACAATCAGGTAAAAGATTTTACTACCCAATCAAAGATCATTTGATAGCTTGTCTTATACCCGAGCAACCAGGAAGCTGAAGTTCCCAAAGCTCCCTAGACTATCCCTTTGTCATACTATTAGGCTTGACAGGTCCCGAAGAGTTCCTGATGGTGCTCCAGTATTTTTTTGAACACACTTCAGGACTGTGCACCTATCTCTGTGATTCATTGTTATGACCCTTAGCTATAAATTTAGTTAAATATTATACAGTGCTTCGCTGCTGCTTTGGCCTAATAACTATGTCTTAAATAAACGTTTGAAAGCATTACCAGCACTGGGCCGGTCGTAAAGATCAGCTTGTCCATTGTGCTTTCAGATGTTTTATTGTCCTCTGCTGATAATGGCTCACAGTTGAAAGGCTGCCAGTTGTAGGACGCTATGCAGTGCTTGTGCACACACCCTGTTCTTAACATAATTCAAGATGATAATCTAGTCTTTGACTATATATAAAGATTCACTGTTTTGAGGCATGGCTTAAGTGCAGTTACCTATGATGCTTTTTCAGTAAATACCCTCTCCTACA
This sequence comes from Apricaphanius iberus, assembly GCA_028564705.1. Classification (NCBI taxonomy): domain Eukaryota; kingdom Metazoa; phylum Chordata; class Actinopteri; order Cyprinodontiformes; family Aphaniidae; genus Apricaphanius; species Apricaphanius iberus. The sequence continues at coordinate 1,250,845 of JAPXFQ010002338.1, read as the reverse complement.
GCAAACCATTCAGACTTTTTCTGTAGCATCAAGTCATAGTTTTAACAAAAAAGGCTGTAGAAAGTTTTGGATTAAAAGATTTTAACCATGTTGGAAAAGGCCGCATCAGTTGACAATGCAAAAGGATTTGTTTAGTTTTTTTGTGGTGAAACTCTTCTCCATACAAATAATGGGATGTATTTTGTTTTCAACCAGAAGCAAATTGTTTCTATTTTTTACAAGATATTTGTAGCTTTGTTTTATTGCCATAAATGTATTTTAAGTATCCTTTACTTTGAAATATTATTATTATTATTTATTTCAGACTCGAAAAAATGTCCACCATGAACATATAAAAGAGACAAACATGCTGAATGCTGAGATGAATTTTAAAAATAATTTTGCTAATATTATGTCTGACCACATAGGGGTTGTCTTAGACTGTCTAAGGCATCAAACTTTCATCCTTGGATGGTCAGGTGATCCATAACTATGGAAATGGAAAAACATTAGATGGTGAGATCACAGTAGAAAATAGTTCACCATCTTCTGATGCAGCAGCAGTCCTTTTACAGTCCTACCACTATAAATTCAGTATACGAAATGTTGCGTATCATTAAAAAAAAGAAAAAAAGATTCAATATAGCTTTCAAAAATGCATCTCGGTCCCTCTTAGGAGCATTTGTAAAATTATTTTTACTGTGCCCTGGAATCAAATTCAGAGCCTAGAACTTGTGTGTTGTGTTGCTTAGATCATTAAACCGTATATCTTGGGCTGAAAGGAGAAAACAATAAAAAAGATTAAAATCATAAAGGGAATTACAAGGCATTAGTAAAAATACAGTTAGGTGTACAGAGTATCTAGTTGGATTAACTATATGCTAGAGGCAGTTAAATATCGTTGCAATTCTTTAAATGTTGCTTTTGCAAGACAATGCTGCGATAACATCCCTTTCTCTGCTTTCCATTTTCTCAGCTTTTAAAATTGCAGCAGCTTGCATCACTTAATTCCTTTTTTTAATCTAGCATCCATCATAGACTAAGGAAAGACTGAAAACATAAAGTTGTCTGACTGTATGTAATTTAGATGCAAGTCCTGTATCTTTCCACATTCTACTCCTGCACCTTATCTGTAAAAAGACGGTAAACTAGCAGTCCTGTCATCACAGATCAGTACAAAAAAAAGAACTTTAAAATGAACCACGTCTGTGAACCATTACTGTTCACTGTTTGAGGTCCTAAAATCTTTTGTATCATGCAGACTTGTTGATGCATTTAAGTTCATATTGTTTTTTCTGTTCTTCATGTCTAAAGTCTAATATTCTGAAACCACCTCACTAATTGTCTTTGCTATTGCAATTTCCCCCCATATATTATACTTTGAACTGTAGCCTGAATGTTTAATTTCAGAGTCTAAAACTAGAGTCTAGTTTTTTTATGGTTTCTAATCTCTTCCTATTGTATAAGCAGTGACTAAAAAATATTAATTTACTTTATTTTTTCAACAAGGAATTAACTTCAAGCTATGATGCTGTCATGTCATCCCAGTTTAGAGTGTGAAGTCACAGACCTGAGTGAGTGAATGCACGTGTTTCTTTGTGTATTGACATTATCTGCTTTCTAATCCACTGCCTGTGGCTGTTTTCATGCCCATGTGAAATGTCCACAGAAAGCAGCTGGTGAAACCTGACATAAAGTCAGCTGCCACACGAGCATGGTTTGTGTGAGTGGGTATAAAATAATACAAGTTTAAACACGAGGGTGGTGGAGTTTGAAGTGAGTGTTTATTAGGTTTTACTTGGCAGAGTGCAGTATATTTAAACTGTCCCATTAATCATCACAAACATGGTTTTTAGACCGTGAACTTGTAGTCACAATATTCCCTAAACCCACAGAAAGCAGAAGACAAACAATTTTGTTTAGCAACGCTCGCCTGAGAGAAGATAACACTTCTTTCTTGGTGTGTTAGGTTTTGGTTGCAAAATAATACCTTTTGGATCCTCAGCATGAATAACTTCTTGCATCACAGATCCGCAGACATTAAACTTTGAAGCCATCATCCTTCTAGATGAAAATGCAAAACAAGGGAGTGCTCTAAATTAAGACTGATGCCCCGTATTGGTGTAATTTATTTGTAGACATATTAGGACAGACCACATTGTTATACCAATGCAAAAGTATTCATACCCCTTAAGATAGACTTGACTGGGATTTTATGTGATCAGACCAATACAAAACAATTTTTTAATGTGAATAATGGATAGTAAAGCAATTTTTTTTTACAAATAATTGATCACGAAAGGGTGATAATAAAAATCTCAATCACGATAATCTCATGGTATGTTTTAATCCTTCTGCCAGCTGACCAATTCAGTCGTAGTTCCGCCTTCTTGTCAAGCTTATTGGCCAATCAAGTCACAGAAAAAACTTGCGGTAGTGAGAAGAAGGAGGTCCCTGCTGGTAGGTAAAACAAAAGTGCCTAGTCAAGAGTTAACAGCAGGTGAAGAGGAAAGAAAAATGGACAACAGAGGACAACGATAAAGATAAGATTTTTATTTTTATTGTTTTGATTAGACAAAAAACTAATTGAAAATCAAGATTGTTAAACATAGTGAAAACTAATTGTGATTATTTTATTTTCATAATCGCGCAGCAATATGTGTTTGTATTAGTTGCTTTCTGTTTTTCAATACCATCAATTAAATGCACATCTAGTGATTACATATTTTGTCAATTCCTCTCCTGGAAATAGCTCAAGCTCCGTTTCTCCGATTTTCTCTACCCCCTCAGCTTGAAATGCCCTCCAATAGGAACTACATCTGTCAGACTTTGTTTTAATGGAAGCCCTTCCGCTTTATATTAGGAAACCGGCAATGGAAATCCTTGAAATGGTGCTTTCAATCTTAAATGCTTACTGTAATTAAATTGTTACTGTAAGAATAAAAGCTGCTTTTTTTATTTTTTTAATTGTTCGCACTTTCTTTTTTCAATTTTTGTTTTTGTGTTCTGTCTTGTCTTGTCTAGATTTGTTGCTGCCTCCCTTGGCCATGTCACCCTTATGAAACAGGTCCTAATCTCAATCGGGTTTTACCAGAGAAAATAAAACGTCTAATGAAAGAAATAATAAACATGTTTCCCCCTAAAACTGCTCTTTATTTTGGGGATTTGTGATTTTGAAATACAAATTCTGTTACGTTGATACTTAGTCACCTGTGCTCTCATGAGACAGACATGTAGCATAAATATTGTCCCAACTGAATAAATGCTCCTATGTGATGTTACGTTTGTGAGCAGATGCTGATGCAGCTAAAGAACCTTGCTCTAGAGGCGGAGACAGAGCTGGAACGGCAGGACGAGGCCCTGGACGTCCTGACAAGCTCAACGGACCGAGCCACCATGCACATTGGAAAGCACACGTGTCGCATGAAAAGACTGCTGTAGTCCCTATTGTTGAGGAAGAAGCTGGTCGCTCCACGATGTGCCTCAGATGGCGGCCTTCTGCTATAAGAAACCATTAAGGACTGACACATGACAATGATAGTTCCTGAAATTTTGTGACACTTGATGTAACTGCGGGGAAGTCTCTTTTCTAGGGCGGTACTGATGTGTTCCCACAAGTCTAGTTTAAGCATTAGTTGCTGTGAAAACATAGCTTTGGTTCTTTAGAGCAATCAGGCAAGACATACCTTCCAAAGTTTGCAATACTTCTTCAACAGATCTAAGGCTGTTTTAAGCTTAACATTTAATAGTTAAAATGTATCTATTTCTTAAAAAAAAAAAAATAGAGCTGCTGTATATCAAATCAGTGTCTAACATTTCAAAAGCATTGCCTCAAGCTTTCTGATCTCTTTTTTTTTCTGATTCAGAAGAATACACCTGATTTGTGTCATCCCAGTAATGCATTTGCTCTAAATTATGTTCTGTAACACATTTTTTATGTTTCTCAGGTTATATATGTTGCCTATTCCTTTTTGAAAAGGTATATTCTGTCAGTATAACTTTTTATTGTACAAAAATGAGCGAAAACGTTATTTAAAAACTCAATACATAGCTGAACACTAAGAATAAAACTGGAAACGTATAAAAAAATTTTTTGCACAAGATTAGATAATAATATAATAATAGTTGATACGTTAATATTACTGTACATTATTTACACCTATTACAATTTACATTCTCGGTTTTTGTTTTTAAACGACTTTTAAATTTGACCCTTTTTCAGTGGTAGTTGGATCATTTTTATTTCTTATTTAAAAACTGACTTAAAAAGAAAATTGCGAGTGCAGGTTGTTTGGGTGTATGTGTTTGTGTACATGTTGTAGGGTGAAGATCTGACATTGAGATGATTTGCAACTTAACTTGAGCATGTCAGAAATTGTTTCTGTAGGTGTATTACTGTACATTTAATGCATCTATACCAACCTCTGAAATGATCTATTTCTGCTGTTAATTTAATCTGTCATTGGATGTAAGTAAATAATTATATCAGTAAATTGCATCTAATTTTTCCTACTATTTTATGCACTGAAGGAATCTGTAGAGCATATGTGCAATAAAATTGAAATAAGCTTAGCTGATATACAGTTCTATCTTCTTTTGACATAAAACACCTTAATGTAATTTTTGTTCATTTCAGTCTTGGGTTTTGCTGAGCTTTATAGAAACCAACTACTTTACTTCAATTCTATTTTTTAAAATCTATGCAAACTGTTAGCATATATTGTAGCACCACTAATGTATTACTTTGGGCTGCTCCAAATTGTAAAATTTTAGTTGCCAAATTTAAAGATTTAATTTAACAAACTATTTATTATATATATATATATATATATATACACATTAGAAACCAAAAGTTTACATACACTATGTGGAAATGCACATATCCTTTTTTTTCAAATTGTCCAACATGCAATCGGAATAAACTTTTTTGCTATTCTAGGTCAATTACACTTAATACAATTATTTCTATTTACTAAATGTCAAAATAAAAAGAGGAGGATTTTTTCAGAAATTTTTTTATCACTTTTTTCAAAGTCAGAAGTTAACATACACTAAGATCACTATGCCTTTAAACAATTTGGGAAAGCCAATATAATGATGCCATCTCTTTGGAACCTTCTGATTAATTGACCTCATTTGAGTTAATTAGAGACACACCTGTGGATGTATTTAAGGACAGATTTTAAACACACTGCCTCCTTGTGAATCATGGGAAACTCAAAAGAAATTAGTCAAGAGATCAGGAAGAGAATTGTGGACTTGCACAAGTCTGATTCATCTGTGGGTGCAATTTCTAGATGCCTGCAGGTGCCACGTTTATTTGTTCAGACAATAATACGCAAGTATAAGCACGATGGGAACATCCAACCATCATATCGCTCGGGAGGGAGACGCATTCTGGGTCCCAGAGATGAACGCAGTTTGGTCCGATGTGTCCAGAACAACCCAAGGACTAAAGCAAAAGACCTTGTGAAGATGCTGGCTGAAGATGGTTAAAGTGTTTCATTATCCACAGTGAAACGAGTACTGTACAGAAGAGGGCTGAAAGGCTGCTCTGCAAGAAAGAAGCCTTTACTCCAAAGGAAACACAACAAAGCCAGACTAAAGTTTGCTAATGCACACAAGGACAAAGACCTTATTTTTTGGAAACATGTCCTGTGGTCTGATGAGACTAAGATTGAACTGTTTGGCCACAATGACCATGGTTATGTTTGGAGGAAAAAGGGCGAAGCTTGCAGGCCTCAGAACACCATCCCAACTGTGAAACATGGGGGTGATAGCATCATGTTGTGGGGTTGTTTTGCAGCAGGGGGGACTGGTGCACTTCACAAATTAGATGGTATTATGAAGAAGGAACACGTTGGGGAAATATTGAAGCAACATCTGAAGACATCTGCCAGGAAGTTGAAGCTTGGGCGCAAATGGGTCTTTCAAATGGACAATGATCCAAAGCATACTGCCAAACTGGTTACTAAGTGGCTTAAGGATAACAAATTCAATGTTTTGGAGTGGCCATCACAGAGCCCAGATCTAAATCCCAATGAAAATCTATGGGAAGAACTGAAAAGAAGTGTACGAGCAAGGTGATCTACAAACATGGCTCAGTTATACCAGTTCTGTCAGGAGGAATGGGTCAAAATCCCCACAAACTATTGTGAGAAGCTTGTGGGAGGATATCCAAAACGTTTGACCCACGTCATACAGTTTAAAGGCAATAATACCAAATACTAATGAAATGTATGTAAACTTATGACTTTGAAAAAAGTGATAAAAAAATGTCTGAAAAAATCCTTTTTATTTTGACATTTAGTAAATAGAAATAATTGTATTAATTGTAATTGACCTAGAATAGCAAGAGTTTATTCCGATTTCATGTTGGACAGTGAGAAAAAAAAGGATATGTGCGTTTCCACATAGTGTATGTAAACTTTTGGTTTCGACTGTATATAACTGGTACTCTGTGTTCTTAAATAAACTTCCACGGTGGACTAACTTTTTAGCACCAATATAACTCGGCATGTAATTGATAATTCGCATTATTATACAAAACAGCCTCACAAGCTTTTTTATGCAGTTTATGTTATTTGTTATGATGTAGTTGTCATGCTCATAGGCTTGCACTATAATTCTTGCTCCAATTTAGAGAAGAACACGACTCTTACCCTTACTCCTATTCTCGCTTACCAAGTATAGATTGACAGGACTGCTTTTAATGCAGGATTGATATGTATGAGCCTTGTTTATCACGCCTCGCTTGAATTAGTGGGGACTAAATCCACTTGAGCTTCATTTATGGAACCGAATAAGCCTGATGAACTGTTAAATTGACTAATTCAAGCGAGGCTGTTACAAATGAACATTGAGATATAAATATGTATGTGTGTGTGTTCCGTTACCTTGCTTCATAGAATAGCCCAAAAGGTAGTTTTTGTGAAAGTAAACCATTTTAGGCATTTAGTTTCTCCTCCCCCACCAAATACAGTTCAGTGCAAAACCTTTTAGCCACAGTATTTAAACTAACTTGGCTCAAGGGGAAGGAACGTGCAAAAACGGAAGAATACCAATGTTGCTTAGCTGTTTTTTATTAAACCGAGTACTTTATAAAGTGTTTTTTATAGAGTTTAGGGAGGGTTGTGGTTCTTGATAAAGCTGAAGCCAAAAGGTGATGGGGAGAATCTACATTGATATGGGCTGCAGTTTCGCCAGCAGATGGTGAGAAAATGGGCTTGACACGGGCTATAGCTTCAGCATCTGGGACATCGGAGAACTGAGCGATGGCAGATTTTTGAGGAGCTCAAGAAGAATGGAGCTGCAATCAGAGCTGCGGGGGGGGGGGGGGGGGTGTTATAGCCTTTTGGTTGAGGCAGGCTCTAGTCAGGTAGCAGTAGAACAGGCGTAATCAGCACGTGACAATAAGGAGAAGCCGCGGCGAGCATGCTGTGTCGGGGAGGAAGAGGGCTGATAGCAGTAGGGTAGCAGGAGGTCTCCATAATGATCAGAGAGCTAGTGTCGGCTAGATTGGGTTGGAAGGCCCAAAGGGGTGCGCGAATTCAGGCAGGGGTGGGGGGTATGGTTGCAGATCTGTGCGATTTCCAATTGCATTATCTGGGTCCCTCCAATTTCTGAAACCCCAGTTTGGTTGGATTTAAGTCATACTAAGGTGACTAAGGTTATAATCTGATTTTCTCTTGCTGCATGTAATCACATTGAATGTGTAACAAACGTACATTCTGTAACAGTCCAAAACATGACTGTAAGGTTTAATGGTCTCTCTAATTTTCCCTTTGACATGAGGTTATGTGTGATATGCTGATATCCTTTCTGAATCAACATTTTGTAACATATACTATACTTCAAAATACTCCCACAAATGTGGGCCATTGATTGCAAACATGATTTGTTCATTTGCACACACAAAAAAGTGATTTTCCTAACAAATTCATTCAGGCCCATGTTGCAAAAATGAGCACACTGCAATAATAGTCATAGGAGAAAAGCCACATTTAAGACTACAAACTTCTAATTAACAGGCATTCAACCACAGGTGAGTCTATTGATTCATTTAAGAGGTTTCCAGCAGACAGGTGACAATAAAAGGGTATTACTTTACAAAGAAAAGCCCTTCCCATTTCATGCTGTCAGTAATGGCTCCACATGGAAGAGAACTCTGAGAAAGGGAATTATTTATTTACAGAAAAAAAGGTGAGGGGCTACAAGAAGATCAGCAATGCTTTACATATCAGTCAAAATACTGTAGCAAAAGTGATCCAAAAATTTGAGAAAGATGGAAATGCAACCATCTTACAGAGACGTTCAGGCCGTCCACCGAAGTTAACACCTCGACAGGAGCGTCCTCTGATGAGAAGGGTTGAAGAAAACCGCCCTGCAAGTTCACTGCAGTTAGCTAAAGCAGTAGAAAGCCAAACTGGAGTGACCGTTTTCCGGGACACCATACGTCACATACTGCAGAGACTACTGGGACTCTATACTCTGGAGTGATGAGACCAAGATCACTGTTTTTGGAACTAATGGTTTAAAAACTGCATTGTGTCGTAAAGGTGAGGATTTCAAAGAAAAAACATGGTGGTTGCAGTGTCCTTATGTGGGGCAGCATGAGTGTTGCTGGTGTTGGGGAGCTGCATTTCATTGATGGTATCATGGACTCAAGAATGTACTGCTCTATACCAAAGGAGAAGATGCTCCCATCGTTCCGTGCATTTGTCGTCGTACACTTTTCCAACACGGCAATAATCCCAAAACACATCTAAAGCTACTGTTGCATTTCTGAAGCAGAATAGGGTGAATGTGATTGAATGGCCAAGTTTGTCTCTTGATCTGAACCCAATCGAACACCTGTGGGGAATTCTGAAGCGACAAGTTGAGAATCCCTCTCCATCCAGCATCCAGGCTCTAAAATAGGTTATTCTTGAAGAATGGAAAAAGATAGATGTTGCCTGGATTGCCTATACCATGCCTAGAAGACTTGGTGCTATCCTTAAAAATCATGGTGCTCATACCAAATACTAGATGTAGTAGTTTTTGTTGCAGGGTGTATTAATTTTTGCTTCAACCAATTTGAGTAAAACTGAAGATTTTGTGATCTAAATTAGATTATTGACCTTAATTTCATGTTTTGGAGTTAAATAAGTGTTCAATAAAACTGGGCCTTGTGGAAAGTTTGGAAATTGTTCTTTTGTTCATTGAGATACTGATTAAATTCATACTTTTTAAAGGGGGTGTTCTCATTTATGTAGAGCACTGTATATATATATATATATATATATATATATATATAAATATATATATATATATATATATATTATATATATATATATATATATACTAAAGGCCAACAGTTTGGACGCACCTTCTCATTCAATGCATTTTCTTTATTTTCATGAATACATTGTAGATTCTCAATTAAGGGCATCAAAACTATGAATGAACACATAATGTATGGAATAACTGTATGCACTTAAACAACAAAAAGGGTGAAATAACTGAATACATGAGTTATATTTTAGATTCCTCAAAGTAGCCACTGCTTTGCATTCTCTTGAGGTTTAAGAGATAGTCACCCGAAATGGGTTTCCAACAGTCTTGAAGGAGTTCCCAAAGATGCTTAGTACTTGTTGGCTGTTTTGCCTTCACTCTGCGGTTCAGCTCATCCCAAATCTTCTCGATTGAGTTGAGGTCTGGTGACTTTGGAGGCCAGGTTTTTTCTCACTTTTTTGTAAAAGTGGGCTACTACATAATTCCATATGTGTTCATTCATAGTTTTGATACCTTCAGTGAGAATCTATAATGTAAATAGTCATGAAAATAAAAAAATCGCATTGAATGAGAAAGTGTGTCCAAACTTTTGGCCTGTACTATATATATATATATATATATATATATATATATATATATATATATATATATATATATATATATATATATATTAGGGGTGTCACGATTCTCAAAATCCTCGATTAGATTTAATTTTCGATTTTAGGGTCACATTTCGGTTCCATTTTCAAATTTTTTTTTTTTTTTTGGGGGGGTTGAAAAAATTTCCTTTTACAGTATGGAAATTCATTTTTACACTGGTTTCATTCATTAAATTTTGTAAAGTAAATCTTGGTTTAATAGACAAAATTGATGCAATTCTTATTATTCTTGTGTAATGTATAACATTAGGCATTAATGGTCAAATAATTAATTTACAATAAGTGACAGCATTGTTTAATACTAACGGAGGTTTGCTGCCATCTAGTGACCCCTTGTTTAAAATGCGAATGTGGACTTAACTCGCTAGGAACTCCAAATTACCTCACCTGATGATTTGAGACTAGAAAGAGCGGCTTTAGCTCTGCTCCCGCTGCTTCATCTATCCTAGCCGCGAGGTTTAGCTTAGCTTTAGCTTAGCTTTAGCTACTTGCTAGCGTCAGCTAATGTGTGTGCTCTGATCCCGGGGGAAGTGATACAGGCAGTTAAAATGTTAACTGTTAAGAGTTACTTGTTAGGGAAAATGCAATGTGTGGTTCCTTGTGATTTGATGGGTGCCTGCTAATTGTTGCTACGGCATATATATTCCTGGTGATTAGCAGACAGACAGGTCTCACAAGAGTATTGAACAATCTTTTGTTAGGTGCTGTTTTTGAGATCTTCAAGTCACTTCTTTTTTTGTTTTTGTCTCATTAGGTCAATAGGCATGTAAATGTTCCCTTTATGAATTCACATTCACACTTGGTGTTGCTTGATACGTTCGTCTTGGGTAACATTGTCTTCTGCACTGATGCCGGACTTTAAAATTTTGAATGCAACATTCTCACTCCTCTACGAGGTTTTCACTGCCTTATGCTTGCTTTTTTCAGTCTGGCTGTTTATATTTTTCTTTTTTTGGGTATGAACATTCATATAACTATTTTAAAAAAGTGATATATTAGCACAAGTTAGTGTAGCCAACTTTCTAATGCCAAAATGGCCTGCAGCTCACCTTTGTGTCACACTGTTTTATATTTATAAATCCCAGTATGAAATATGTATGTGTTGAATGTATGTACATGAGTGGTGTAATCTACTGTTGGAGTCAACATAACAGAGGTTGGATTTGAGTGATTTGTGGTCATTGGCATTTTACTATTTTTTCATTATGCTGCAGTTGTTTAGCTTTTATATGATGACAAACTATTAAATGTTTTTTTTTTTACTACATTCTCCCTTTAGAAACTATTTTTATTTTAAGTATGATTATCATTTTGTGTCAGAGGGCTTGGTTATAAATTTGCAGGTATTTAAAAGAAGGTTGACAGCCTCATTCCAGTCTGGTCCCAGTTAACATAAACTTTAAACTTGTATTAAACATTGCCTGCCATGAAAAATTTGATCCTGAAAACACTTAGCACAACACAGAGCTCTTACCCTTAGGTGACACTATAAATCTTCTAGTCCAGATGAGGATGATTTAATTGTGGGCCATTTATTTTGTTGATTCCACTGATAAACAGTGAAATGTTTGGAAGTTCCGAACTTCAGAAGCACGGCACATGGTTTCTTGAATTCCAATCTTAAAAAAAAAAAAGGGTTAGGGAAATAGACTACACGCTGGTGTGGTTTTGAAACAGCACTCGCAATATGAGGAAGTGGTGGCGGTCCCGTCTGACCACAGATACATGAGATCCGGCTTTGCCTTCTAAGCGGATGGTATGGAGACACAAGGGATTTGGTTGGCCTTGACTTCCAAGCCTATTTACATGATAGTCATGTGGTGAGAGTTTTCATTCAGAGAGACATGTCTCCACTGAAGGCACATCACTCAGCTCTTACAAGGAAAAAAACAGCTCGAGACTGTGGGCAACGAGGGCACGAGGGTTGAACTGCACTCCAAATGATGAAGTCATTTTTCTTCAATGGGTTTTTCAGTGTTTATAAAAATTTCTGCTCTTTCCTCATTTTCCAATGGGCCTTGTAGGATCACTTCAGTTTAATTTATAGATAATGAAATGTATTATCACACATCTGAAAACATAAGCTATGTGTTAATTAAGCGATATCTAGAATGCATTAGTAAATCATTAGGAAAATCTCCTTTTTTTTGGCCTGTTTGGCTTCAACTGAGTATAACATCCTGATTCTTGACTCACATCCTGGACAGACTCTCACTACTGCAGGTGTTGCTGCGTTTTCTTTTGCTGTGGGAGTTTCTGGTTTCAGGAAACAAGGTCCTATGCTTAACATTAGTACTGGGAGAATACATTCCTGGAAAGAAGGTGCCTGAGCTATACCAGGGCGTCGAAATGCACTCTCAAACAGAAAGTGTTTGACTCTTTACATGAACACTTTCTGTATTTCTCGGACTATGGGTATGGGAATAATTACTCTTATTCTTTTTTCAGGTAAAGTTGAACAAACTGAAGACAGGACAGCATGTAGATTTATATTGAATCTTGATTTTATTTAATATCCATCACTGCGAATATGCTATTTAGATATGATTCTATCTTCTATAAACTCATGAATTTGCTCAGCATGGTTGTTATGGTACTTTCCCAGATATTGAGCTGCGTGCTGAAATCATACGCTGTTGCTCATTGTTATGTTTTTGTTCGTCTTTCAGTGGCTGTATTCTTGGTTTTCTGGCCTTTCCCATTTCTGTGCAACATGGATAACATTTACAGGGCCAAACCAAACTTGGCTGCAGTTTTGCTACAGCAGTGTCAGTCTCCAATCCACTCCAGGTGAAATCTGACATCACAGCCTACCTGATGTCTGCTTAGTGATGATGTGAACAATGTTACCCTTTCTGACGTTACTATTTTTTTTTTGTGTGATATGCCTTAGACAAAGCTATTGTTGTGACACAAAAGTTAGGTTTTGGCTTTGAATAATTGCTTAGGGCAAAAATTAATAATTTTCTGTCAGAATTACCAAGTTTTGTGCACCATCCTTGGATCCAGGAAAATAATAATAGTCAAATAGTTCAGTCTCAGTTACTGTTTATGATTAATTTTCTGATAAGGCTGAAGTAATTAAACAATAGACAAAGGAATAAGTATATTTCACGTGTATACAGATTTATAGTTTTTATTTCTCAGCCGAGGGGAGCAACAAGTTTTCAATTTCTTAAAAACAAACACTGATTGCAGTATGATCTTTTGACGGTCAAAACTATTGTGCTTGAAATATGTGTTTATGGCTTAGAAACATACTATATCTTCACTTTTTCCATTTCATGCAAATCAGTCAGCATATGTGGCTTCTTACAGTGAAAATAAATTGATAGCCGTCTATCGATGACCTGGTAAGACATAGGCACAACAACTTTTTTTTTTTCTCTAAAAAGCTGTGGTTAATGTTCTTTTATTTTGTTTAAGGGGAGTGAGACCAAAACAATGCAGAACCACAGCTTGACTCTGTTTTGTGATAAGATTGTGCATTCATCAAAAGTCCATCTATGTACACCTCATCCAAACAGTTTGTCAGGTCATCAGCCAGATCATGCGGCATTGGTGCTTTTACAAGCCGGCCCCCCAGAAAACCTTGACAAGTGTGTTTTTAGTGGCTCTTACTGCAAATGGAAACACTTAACTCCCACTATAAATTACCGACCAGACTGTTGCCACACTGCAGAGCCCCGGCTTTTGGAGCTATGGATTTATATTTAATTACAGTGCCTTTAAATCTGCAATGTTGTAATGACTTTGGTTGAAATTAACTGATAAAAGGGCAGAAAATAAAAGAGTCAAGTTAAGGTTGTCGCACCAGCCTGCAGGGCTGGATGTCTGATTAAAGTTAAGGATGTGTCCCCTAGTCACCTCATTCCCGGCTGACACTGGGGTCAGTTGAGGATAAAAATGCACTTTTTTGGTTACTTATTTGCTGTGGTGAGTAAACAGTCATTAGTATGGGAGGCAATTGATCTCAAGGACAACACTGGCATTCAGTTTAAACTATTGTTTATACTGTAGCAGGGTAATTAAAAGGGACGGTTGAACAGCCTGTGCCATTTAATAGTGGATCAAAAAAAACCAAACATTAATAATAACACAGCTCTTCGGGTCAGGGTCAGACACCACTTAAATATGCAGAAAAGCATAGAATTTTTTTAAAAATTATCTGTATTGAATGTCAACCCTTGTTAGGAAATAAGAACCTCATCTAGGAGCATTGCTAGCTGGAAGCCTGTTCAATAATCCTAATTATCATTCCAGCAAACATATGTATTTGACCACTGAGTGACGTAATCACAGCTGACTAAACAGATTGTTGTTGAAATATTACCCTGCTGTTATAGGTACGATGTGACAGTGTTGTATGTTCACCAAGGGCTCCTGGAAGCATAACAAACACAGCTGAATCTGGGGTTTACATTTCAGCAGGATGGCGGCACATGCAGCGTTTGGGTGGGACAAAGGAACTGTAGCCATGGACAGCAGCCTGCGTTGGCCCTTTGCCACTATGGTAACAGACCTTGTCGGCATTAGCCGGGAGGTTAATGTAAACATCCAAAAGCTTCTAAATACAAAAGTTTGTGAATGCACTTGTAACCTCTGTTGAATTGTGTCATCTAACAACCACAAACAATTTATTTCAGAAGGAACAACACAAAGTATGCATTTAGCTTGCAATAATCTGAATTAAATTAGGTGCAAGTAACAAAAGAAGAAACGTAATGATTTAATAGTCGTTCGGTGTAATCTCAGTATAAATCTAATTATACTGTTGAGGCCTAGAAGGTAACTTGGAAAAAAAAAAATAATCAAAGAAACAGCTAACAAGCCCATGATGAGTCTGAAGAAGCTGCAGAGATTGATAGCTTGGGTGGGAAAATCTGTTGACAGGATAGCTATAAGTCATGCACTCTACAAATCTACTCTCAGTTCAAGAATGGCAAAAGGAAAAACAATAATAAAATAAAGCTATAGAGACATATCTTTAGGCAATTATAAGGAAGATGCTTTGATCAAGTGAGACCAAAATAAAGGGTCCCTTTAGAGTAGGACAATGACCTTAAAGCTAAAGAATGCTTCAGATCAAAACGTATTTATGTGTTAGAGTGGTACAATCAATATCTAGACCCAATTCAGGGCTAAAATTGAAAATCTTGGGCATTAGTTGAACATTAATGTTTTCTGATACTTTCCTTCAGATCTGACTAAGACTGAAAATTTTGCAAATAAGAGTTACTATAACTTTCAGTTTCCAGATTTGTTATAAACTGGTAGAGACATAGTCCAAAGCTAGTAATGCTGGTAAGGACATATCCCAAAACATAATTAATTGGAGTGAAAGAAGGTTTCGAGAAACTATTGAGTTGGATTAGCTGAATGTAAGCGCATCAGGCTATTCAGATTTTTATTTGCATAAATCATCAAAACCCATGCCTTATATATTTTTTCTTCTCCACAAGCATGCATTTCATTGTTTTGGACTATCAAAAAAACAAAAAAAAGTATTAAGTTTGCGGTTGTAACACAATAACGTGAAAAAGTTCAAAGCGTACTTCTACAAGACTCTACATATTTTAAAGGATCTCTGCAAAAGTGATTCAAAAGTTATGCCAGTACAATAGACTGCATCTTTAAAAAGGGTGTGGAAATAATTTTCTTGTAATAACTTCCAAAGCTACGCAGGCAGCTTGATATCATGGGCTGTGACTGTTGAAGTCAATGGGACCACAAATCAAAAGGATAATTGTAATCATTCTTGGTTTGGGAGTTTGTTTAAAGGAGAAACTAAGTAAAAGTTATGTTTTGATCTTTGATCAAAGAATTATTTGTGTCTTTCAAAGCAACTAAAAACATATTTTTCCCTAGCTGTCTTCTTATTTTTTTAAGGAGGAAATTAGCGACAAAAGAAAAACACGTTTGTATAATACCCAATGTCACATTCATGTACCCATTTGAGGTTTTTTTTCATCCTTTCAGCTCTTTTCATGTCTTCTCTTTTAGTGGGTTTGTTTCCATAACTGCACTGGATTTTTGAACAGCACCTATTTTGTGGAGTCTCCTTCTGCAGTCCCAAATGGTTTGTTCTCATAACCTCAGTTGAGAAACCAGCAACTATGTAATTGGAGAAGATTGAGTACACACAGCAAAACCATAGCTTGGTGAGCTCTTGAGAAGCAGAAACAAAGATTACCAGATGTTTACCCTGCCCTTCCACATGTGAAGGGAATTCTGGACTTACCCACTGACTGCAAGAGGCAGACGGAAAGAGCACAAACCTTTGATTGACTACTATTGGTTAGAGAAGCAATGATGCAGCTTTAGCATCAAGCCAATGCAAAACAAGGACGTGTTAACTTGTTTGGTTTTCGTCTAAAAGGAAATCTAGCGTTCCTCAGGATATCACTCAGGAATCCCCATCAACTGGTGGAAACCATGGAGCCGTCCAAAAAAGAGCACTGTAATTCCGCTGTCTGGTTTCAATTAAAGGATATTAAATATCAAAGACAATCACTCCCATTTTTAAGAGCAATTTTTACGTGTTCCTGGTTTATTTTGATTGGGAATTTGTGGGTGGAGCACATGCTAATAGATATGGAAAACTTGCACCTGTGGTAGAGCAATGTTTTGAGTGTCAGAAACATTGACTGTTTGCATACTTTTCTTCTGAGAGGGAGCCTGGCTTTATCCAAGGAATAATTCCAGACTGTGTCTGACCTGTGGGATTGTCTGGAATAAAAGTCCACACAGTATTTGTAAGCTAGAGAACTTTGACTTGCTGTCTGTAATTTATAGCACCAATCATTGTTACTGACCAGCTTATTAGGCAGCAGATTCTTTGATGTCAATTTACCCTTGCATAAAATCTGAAAGGTTTTCCTGAGGAGAAACTTTACATTCATGTCACACATCAGAATAGGTGAAATTATAGTTTTCCATTAACGTTCCCACAACAGTACACTTTTGCGGCTCTTTTCAGGATCATAGACCAGATCCAAAGTGAAACTTATGCAGAAGTTCACCAAATGTCAAATGATATTAACAAAAAAGCAAGACTGTGTTTTTCCAGGTCCTTCAGTATTACATAGAATAACAAAAAAAAAATAAAAATAAAATAAAAATAACTATAATTCTTACTTATCTACTTAAACTATTTCATGTCAATTTATTTCTCATTGCAGTCGGAGTATTTTCCATAACTTGTAAAATTAGTCATAACAAATGCTCATATGATTGATTATGATCCCCAATCAATCCAAAATGACTTTGAGAAGTCTGCTGCTGGTACATTTTTATTTGAATCAGATGACCCCATTTTAATTAGAATACAAATTGGTCTATTGTAAACTTTATGTGTCAGACAGCTTCATTTTGTATCTGACAAAGTCGAGTACAAAAAAAGTAATTAATACAAAAATGGAAAAGACAAATTAATAGCATCTGGTTTTAGTGTTTAAAGCTGGAAGACCAGTGGGATTCCCTTTCGGAATCATAAAGTATTTTTGATGGCCAGCTCCCTGAATTTATTGCAATTTATAGGGTTCTTAAATATCTGCTTATTTGCATAAAAGTGTGATGCAAACCATAGATTGGACAACATATATTTGTAATACAAAGGACAAGGTGGATCTTTTTAACTTATTACCCAATATAGTTTTTGGAATATTGTTGCACATTTCAAAGTCAAAATTCCAATCAATTGAACAAAAATCAAGAAGGATCAGTCCAAGGGTGAATGTGCAGTCTACTGGCATTGTACTGAGTTTATTTTTTAAGTTCTTTTGCGAAGCTTTTCCAAAGAACTATACTGACACGTTGCATTGCTCTGCCACATGAAGTAATATTGCAGACTCAGGGGAGAAGTGCTTGATGAAGATTGTTGATCTATTCAAATACTGTTGTAACGTGCTGACTAATATTATATACAATGTGGTATATACAATAGCTACTAGAAGTACAACCTATCTAATGAGAAAAGTGCATTTAAATGGTTTTCTAGAGCAGCTTTCGGTGTGAGCAATGTTGGATGTAGTTAATTCTTCTGTTGTGAAACTAAGAAACACATATTTTCAAGTTCAGTTGGAATATACTATGAATTGTCTTTCTATTGAAGATCATAAATTCAAAAGTAGCAAATCTTAAGCTAGAAAAATATATATTTATATTTGTGCTTATTATCTGTATCCTATCAAAATGAAATCCACTTAAATTAGCACAAGAATGATATCAGACCACTGCCTGTCTCATTATGTTGGGTTTGTTTCTCTGTGCGTATGCGTGTGTCGGGTGGATCTTTTACATTCTTTCCATTCTGGTGAGTGAGAAGTGCAATCACTGTGTCTATATATAAACACAACAAAATAGAGTTACTCTCCACCCTCCTTTGTGGTTTTTAGGATTTGCAGGAGATTCGTATTTTGTGTGGGCTTCTTTCATTTGTGGTAAGCTTTGATCTCAAAATTAGAGAGTAAGTGATTGAGTATTGCTTGTATATGAAAACAGAAAGGCATATAATGACAGATTCCCTTTTAATAAAAAAGTGTTTCGACAAAAGAATGCACACATACCCTGGAGTTACCTGTTTTTATTTAGTTTGGGTAATAATTAGTCAAAGAATGATCTTCAACAAGCAATTATAGTCTACTCATACATTCCTTATATACTTGTAGATTTATTACCTTGTCAAATTTTCTCTGCAAGTCCCAACTTTAAAACAGCACTACACACCTATTTCTTCTTAAACAGCTTCAGAATTACTTGATGGTACACTGACCTGTAATTTATAGAACTGCTTCTCTTGCATGCTTTAGTCATCTTTTAACACTTTTGTGGTTTGCTATTGATCACATCACATGTAAGAAAGACAAACACTTTGCAGCTTTATATCATGCAATTTGTGTCCGAATTGTATAGAAATAAACTTTGCGATGTTTGTTAATGTTATAAAAATAGGAGAAAAAAAATATTATCAATATACAATGCCTAGAAGCTGGGAGTCTAGAGAAAAACGGGCAGAGGAAGTGGGAAGCTAGGGAATAGCAGTTGATAATGTGTTTGCAAATATGTTGAGTTACTTGTTTTTACTAGAATTATTAACAGCGAAGGCAGATGATGATAACTGTCAGAAAAAAATGATTTGTGGTACTTTGAGATGAGATGTAAAGCATCTAACAGTTTAATTAGAATTGCAGGTATTCCTTCAGAGGTGGCTTCTCTGGCAGGAGTAATGGTTGCATAAATTCAAACAAAGGAACACAGATTTTAGCATGTCACCAGAGTCTCATGCTGTTGCTAACTTAGCATTTTCAAACATGTAGTAAGAGTTTAGTGTTATACTTCCTAGGCTTATAAATTTGTTTTATTTGTGGACATCTGCTGTATCTGTACAACTTTTTCCAGCGGCTGGATTTATGATTTCTACAGCAAATAACTCACTCCATTTGATGGTAGCCAATTGGTGTAAAACACAAACTTTCAATTCCCGGCATTCTCTTCAAAAACATCTTTTTATGTCAAGATGAGAGGCACTCTTTGATGCTCTCACTAAGACACACTAAAATGTAAAAAATTTAAGGTAAAATTGGAAGGTTATTTTTTTGGCGATTAGCTTTTGGAGTATGTCAAGCTGCCAGTTGACTACGTATAAAGTTGCAGTACAGTTTTAGTATTTCAGGGTCAGAGAGGCTGCTGTTGCTAAATTTAACGGACAAAAACAACTCCCAAAGATCTCAGTTTATATTCACTGGCAATGTTGTCAGGATTATTAACACGATATATGGGGATTTCAGGAGTGAAGTTTTGTGAAAATAACACAAGATGCCAATATCTTATTTAACTGTCTCGATAATAGCCTCCTCAGAAAAACTGCAGTCTCAAAAACATCATAGCAGTTCATGCTAACTTGTTTTCCTGAACCCTTAAACCGTTGTCATGTTTTCTTTGTACACAAATCTTTGATTATCTACACAGAAAAATAGGATGTAAGAGGCAGTGAACCACTGAACAACTTCCTGTGTGAAACACATACAAAGAACTGAGCATGTCAAATCCTTGGAATCGGAATAATGGTTTGTCCTATATAAAGGTCATGTCAGCATAAAACGTCACTTAATCCAGTATATTTTTGTGTTTTAAACGTTTCGCTTTAAATCTGACAATTTTCTATGTAAATAATCATAAAGCCTCTTAAATAATAATCATCTAATGCACAGATTTATTAAACAGTGCGGAAAACGTTTTCTCGGTTCCCGAACCAACTAGTCTGAATAAAATACAAAAAACAAAGTTCGTAAAATCAGTTTCCAAAGTTTATTAATTCATTTTCAGTAACTTTTTTGTCTCGACCCAAAAGATATTTCGTAAAGGAAATTGATGTTTATATTTTTGCAACTAGGCAAGGCAAGGCAATTTTATTTGTATAGCACATTTTCAACACAAGGCAAGTCAAGGTGCTTTACAAGATTTAAACTAGAACACAAAAAAGACAGCATAAATAACTTTGAAGATTAAAATACGAGAAAGCATTTAGAATAAAACAATAATCAAGACAAAAATTTGTATGAAAATTAAAAACAAGCAAGTAAAAAGCAATATAAGGATCAGTTACTCAGCGTGAGTCTAAATAGTTTTAATTTAGAGTTAAAAGAATTCAGTGTCTCTGCAGCTTTGCATTCTCCCGGTAGTTTGTTCCAGATGTGAGGAGCCTAGAAACTAAAAGCTGCTTCTCCATGTTGGGTTCTAGTTCTAGGGATGATCAGTAAACTAGAGCTGGAGGACCTGAGTGATAATTAATTGTGCAGAAATTACTAATTTTGGGGAGTAAAACTGTTCAACTATCCTAGTCTTCGTGGAACACAATTATTTTTGTTGATTGTTCTCTGACAGTTTAATATGTCTTAAACTAAGTTGGAGTTACAATTCTTGATTACAATTTATTAAACTGACCTTGGAATTTTTTTTTTTCACAATATCCATTAGACTACAAATCTTTGTGTTGGTGGTCAGAGAGACCGGTGGCACCTGTGCATGGCAGCCTTGCTTCTGTCAGCCTCCCCAGGGCTGCTGTGGCTACAATGTCATCCATCTATCATCTTTTACTTATCTGACATTGGGTCAACTGGGTAACAAAGATATCCTTCTCCCTAGCAACACTCGACTGGCTTATCTATGGAGATGTCAAGATTTTCTAGGCCAAAAAAAACCCATAGTCCCTTCAGTATGCTCTGACTTTCTCCTAGAATCTGATCCTAGTTGAACATGCCCAGAAAAACCACCAAATGGAAACACCTCTTTCAAATTGAACAATCAGCCTCTCTACTACATCAAGATGATGGAGCTTCTTACTCTAATTCTAAGGCTGACCCCAGTCATCCTTATTGAGTGAGTTAATTTCAATCGCTTCTATCAAGAATTTCAGTTTGTTGATCATAGTCAATATTTCTTGATCACAGATGAACATAGAGAGGGCAGAAAATCAGGAATCCTTTTTTTCTGCTTTGCTCTTTCTGTACCATAACCAGAGTTCCTGTGAGCTGCAGATGAGGCCTGGTTGCATGTATCCATCTCCTTCTCCATTGACTTTATGTGGCCTGAAAATATGGCATTCCATAGGAAAAATAATCGTATGACAGTTAAACCATTTTGGACTCCAAAAATATATTTTTTTTCATGTGTACAAGCCACATAAGCCTCATTGCATGATTGTTTTAGCTTTATAAGTCCACTGTGTGGTATTACATTTTTCCAGGTGTCATTTGAAGTGATTTCATATAAAAAGTCATTTGCTGCGAAACTGTTATGGTTTTTATACCCACACACCTGCAGTTGATATGTTATCCTGCAGGTCTGTGGGGAGGTAATAACCACCATCGATTTAATGAATTCTAAGGACACATCCTGCATTTTTATGGTCCACTGAAAAGGTTCTGAGAGCCTGTTACCCTTCTGAGGCAGTAAATGATCATATAACAATGTCACCATGACAATTTTTGTTATTTCTTTCATATGTCAGTTTGCTTTTTTAGAACTGGTTGAAACCCAGAGCATTTTCTTCTCTTGCGCATATTTTAAAGTAACTGTTACAGTCAGATTTTATGCTTTCAGTAGATTTTTCTACTTGGATGCAACCCAACTTCTTTATTTTCCTCTTGGTGATCCAGGGATTCACTCTAAGTTTGTTTTTAACAAGTATAGAAGGATTCCCTTTCTCCTTTTAACATTTCAAATAATGAAGTACCTTTTCACCTATCAAACTGTAGCTACATCTGGCATAACTTCTCCACGGTAATGAAGGCACAGCTTGCAAATTATACTTGGAGCTTGGTTCCTTTGATGGTGATGGTGATTTAGGCTTTTTAAAATTTTTGCTGCTTATGCAGAGCTGACAAAGTAAAGTTTGGAACTAGGTAGATTCCTTAACTCCAAACTGCAAAGTAAGTGCAATTATTTCTTCTTGTGAATTAAGATGGACACAGTCTGTCATGGTGCATTCAGTTGGAACAGACTATTTTTAAAAGTGAGGTGTTTGGAATGTAATTTTTTTCTGTACACCAGTGGATAAGGCCATAGAATATACTTTACATGCTTCATGTGAGGCACATTTTCGAAACAGGCCCTCTGAAACTCATGTAACTCTAATTTTTACTATCCTTTTACTCCTATAAAATTCTCTGTCAACTTGTGTGTGTGTGAGTGATTACAAAAAAAATTTGAAGGAAAAAAGAAAATATGAAAAGCACCTTGAATGGCTGAGCTGAAATGACATCATCACTAATACACCAATCCTCCTCGTTATGGATGACTATCAACATAACTACCACTGTGCAAACATTCTTATGTGGTGTGTGTCTGCTTTGACATATCTACATTCTTCATCACACTGAAAGAAAAAACAACACTTTTTAAAATATTTGTCTTGTAATGAGATTCTCTGCAGGGACCGGGGGGTTACAGAACATACTTACAGACGAGTCATGACATGAACACCAAACAGCATCAACAAAAATGTGCCTGATGTTAATGACACCATGTCTCGAACATTAAAAGTGCAGACATCCGTGAGAAAATATCAGGCACTGATTAAGCATTTCCTCTGAGATATGGAAATTATCAAAATGTGTTTTAAGATATACCAACAGTTACGGAAAGATTTTACAGTGACAAAAATTAGCCTGATCACTGTTTTGCCATAAAAGCTATAAACATTGAAAGTAGGAAATATAAGTAATTCATTAATCAGCCATTCTAGTAGATAGGTCATTTCAAGCTTCTTTTGACAACAAAAAAAGCCTTTTTAGCAAGACCTTTCATAAAACAGGAAAGAAGCACCAATCATCAAAGATGGAATGCCAACCTGGGTAGAAGTGTCTGACAGACTGTTTTGACAATAAATATATCAAATAGATGTAAAGTCTCATTTGCAACACAAAAAAAGACATAGTTGACAAGTATTTAAATAAAACACAACTGGACCTCTCTTGTTTCTTAAAGGTGTTTCGTCCATTCAAATGGCTTCTTAGGCTCTCAACAGGCCCATAAGTAGTCAGAACAGTCACACTAATAGAGGCACTAAAGCCACTAATGGGGGATTTAGGACACAGGAGTCCCTGGCCTTATCCGCAGTTAAGGCAATAATTAAAACCTTGGATTTAGGGTAAGGGCAACACAAAGCTGAGGAAAGAGTAAACAGCATAGCTCATTCCATGGACAGGACAGGGACAGGGAGTAAACAACCAGACTACTAAGGAAACTGCAATGGCTGTTTGTGAGCATAAAGTTTATCAAGTAAGAAAATGATTTATTTTAACATAGTTTGTACTCTTATGTATTTACAATCAGCACAGAACTTCTGCTGATATCCATAGATCATGCAAAAACTTTAACCATTTGTCAAACAATCCGCCATTATATTTTGTGACAATAATTAGCATTTGGAACTTTTTCCCCCTGTCTCCATGTTTAACCACAGGTGCACTCATTAGTCCTTTATCCATCATACTTGTTGTGACTTTTCAGGGTGAAACTGCATGTTTTCATGTGATAGACAGACAAACTTTGTTAAATATTATTTTGACAGCTACTTCACTGCGATGTAGTTAAATGAAACCACAGCAAAAAATGACATCTATTTAAATATTGCCTAAAAATTACATTTTTGTGAATCCCAGTTTTTGTTACAAACATCATCATTCTGATTGATTGCACGAGACTTTTCAAGTGCCACCATAGAATCCCAGTTTATTAGGTCTCCCAGCTGTTGGTCTTAGACAACATTTCCCCTGACTTCCTTGTCCATCTGCACATAAATAAAAATGAAAGACTTTGGTGCCATAAATGTAGTTTTGGGTGGACATTACATTATTCACTGTTGCCCAAGTTTGAGGTTACTGATGTGATTTTATCACTTCTTTTTTTATGTTGTTTTTTCATATTAAATTTTACAAACTCTGGTCAGGTAAAAAAATATTACAATACAAAAACTACAGGTCTGAAAACAATTGAAAAGGGAAAGTTGTGAAAACCATGATAAATGCCCTTTAATGAAATTACAAAACTGTCCCCACTAAATCACACATTTTTATTTATCAAATTTTTTTCATCTGTGACTGGCAATGTCAAACATCACGCTGGTTGATTTAAAAAAAATTAAAAAAGTCTGTTAATGGCAGAACATTTATTCCACTGTGGAGGACCCGCAGGAGGATGTGCTGGAACAATTCAGCCAAAGCGCCTGGCTGAGATTCCACAGAGCTGTGTGTGGATAATTGGTCGAGCAGCAGAGGAATGACCTTAAGTTTAAATTCAGGCAGTTAGGAGACCTTGGAGACTGTCTTGATCCCCAGGCTGCCCCTCACATGATTCTGCATGAGTTTGTGCTTGAAACGTTTGCCACTGGAGAAGACCACATAGGGCACGAGCACAACAGAAGTTTACATGTTACACAAGGGTTGTAAAATTAACTTTATCCTTTTTTTATGGCTTCCCTAGTAATTCTTTTTGTAAACAATAATATACGGATGATAATGGGCCCTCAGAGATGAACATCACACAGTTTAATGCCCTACTATCCACTGCCAACAAGGAGCTCAGTGGCAGAACCAGTCTTCCCCCCAAAAAACCCTAAATATTCAACTCTAGAGTGATTGTAAGAGCAGGGAGCCCCTCATTGATCAGCGGTGGAACAGATTCCAGATCCAGCCAGCTGGGGCTGTTAGCTGGGGAAGCAACGTTCTCCGGACTGCAATGAGGTAATACTTCAGACATCTGCAGGAGGTTCTAATTATGCCAGAACAGCTTGGTGTCTGGCTGCTTTTTTGGCCGGTTGTAAAGCCAACACAAGCATTCATTCTCGTGCATATGACCAACGGGCCAAGGGGATGCCCCGTCTCTGCTTGGCTTGTACCTGAAGGCTAATATGAAATGTTGTTGCTGTCTTGGTATTATGAAAACTAAAACAGCTATCTCACAATCTCTTAGCTTTTTCATCTTTACAGAACTCACATTAAAACCCCAAACTATAGTGTTCAAAAATTTGAAATGTAAATTAATTGATTCATGGATTTCAATCTTTTCCACTACATGCACATCTTCTGTAGTGTGTTCCCATGGCCGTGTGCACAAGAGCCACCTAATTAGAAAATAGTGTCCACTTGTGTGTAATGTAATCTCGTTATACATACAGCTATTCTGTAAAGGCCTCTGATGATTGTTTGAGAAAATATTTGAACAAACAGCATCATGAAGACCAAAGGACAAAGCAGACAGGTCAAGGGAGGAGTTGTGGAGATTTTTGAAGCAAAGCTTGGCTATGAAATATAAAAACATACAGCCATGAAATGATTTAGATCCAGCCATATTCATGTGTTAGAATGGCCCAGTCAAAGCCCACACATAAACTTAAATGTCTGTGGCAAGATTGAAAGTGTATGTTTACAGAAGAGCTCCTTTAAATCCGATATGGCTTGAGCTATTTTACAAAGGAAGGATAATTTGGTCATGGGCAAAGAGATAGAGACATACCACAGAAAACTAGCAGCTGTAAGTAACTCTGATAGTAGATACAATTGCACAGGCTTTCAAAACAATATCTTCATTTCCTTCTATAACTATATATATATATATATATATATATATATATATATATATATATATATATTTACGACATAATGGTGGTCCATCACATAAAATTCCAATAAAATCTATTATAGTTTGTGGTTGTAAAAGATGTCATAAAATGATTTTATGCTTCTCTGACCATTTTCTTGTACTCAAACTGACATTGCATTTTCTTGAAAACAATATTAGACTCCAGCCTCTTCCAGACTTTCAATCTCTGAATGTACCTAACACAAGGTGGTGCTACTGTATCTTCCTGCTTAGTTGTTAGGTGACGGGGTGTTTGCTAACAAGGTAACAGCCATGTGTTTAAGGCATTAACTTTTTTATAATTTTAGCATATATGTCCACATCCTTCATGTGAGAACTAAGCAAATGTGTCACGTAAGGGGGAAAAGAGGCACTTGTTTCATAATTAAGTAGGTATTTCCTTCCATGTGAAAAATGACAGGCATATCAACAGCATCGCAGGCTTAAAATAAAAGGGCAAGGAAAGTAAAACAGCATGTTGCAATGAAACCCTTTATTTGTGTAAACTGTAAACTCAAAGTTAACAGAGATCAACACAAAAACATTGGTTGCCATAGTAGCATGCCTCTTTAAGCAGGCATACCTGATATTTAAGTTTGCATTGGTTTTCTCTGTGTTCTACTGAATTGCAATGACACACAGCTATAAAGCTAACTATTTGAAGCTGAGTAGATATTGTGTAGATCACTGACTAAGTGGGATTTATACACTGAAACTATTGGGATGTGCTGCGGTATTTAAAAACAGTGAATTCTGTGTGTTCATGATGGTGCAACTGCAGATTTAGCTTGTTCTGAGGCATTCAAAGAACCTTAACTAAATTAGAATCTTAAAGTTGACCACAGTTGACCACCACTTCAAGTGACCGCTTTTTAGTAGGCTTGCAGCTGTTTCTTTTTTATTTCCATTTTTAAATGATGAATTGAACCATGCTCCCTGATGCGTTCAATGTTCAATTTTAAATGTTCAAAATCCAACCCTGCTTTAAAGTTTTTCATAACATCGTCTTTGGTCTACATCAGGGATTCCCAGCCAGAGTTATTGAGATCTACTATCCTACAACTTTTAGATGCAACCGCTCTCATCAGAAGTTATTCAAATCAAGGACTTGTTACCAGACTTCTGCAGAGCTAACAGACAGCTGATGAGAGAATGGAGCTATTTGTTTGAAATTGTTGGAACAGGGATACATGTAAAATCTGCAAAATGATAGATCTCAGGGGCTAGGGTTGGGCATTCCTGATCTACATAATACTGTTTGTTCACTTAGGCCTAAGCTTACCGACAGACATCACGAGCCTTCCCAGAACTGCATTTCTACTGAGAGATATTTCCAAACATTTGAACTGTTTTTGTTTAGTTAGTACAAAAAATAATTGAAAACTATGTAGTAAATATCAATAAGGTACTCAGCTGTGTTTATGTTGTGTCTATCACATAACAGGCAAAATGAACACAGTGTATTTTCAGTTGTAATGTGACATAATGTCCAAAATGGGGATAAATACCCCTTCAAGGAACTATATAAAACCACAATCCTTTCAAATATATCCTTAACATACAGAAACAAATATGTGTTAATGCTTTATAGATAAATCTATCTCTCAATCATCTCTCAAAGGTGTATTCCTTTTCTACACCTGCTTCTCAGGATTGCAGTACATGTATATACCTAATATTAGAATGTAATACATGAAAAATAATATATCAAACAAATTACCACTCTTGGACAATAACATATTTCAAACAATTAAGTTCAACATTGATTGATTGATTTTGCATATACTCTATATCAGTAGTGTCAAACTAATTTCCATTTTCGGCCACATCAAGCGGATTAATATTCTTAAAGGGCCAGTTGTGGAGAAAAGTATTGATAAAACTATAACAAACCATTAAAATCAGCCTCCATATTCCAAAAATACGTCTTAAAATTAAGTAATCCTGAACAACTTTACATCCATCCATCCATTTTCTGAACCGCTTATTCCTCAAGGGATCGCGGGGGGGCTAGTGCCTACCTCCAGCTGTCAACGGGCGAGAGGCGGGGTACACCCTGGACAGGTCGGCAATTCATCACAGCAACTTTACATAATGATGTGATTAAAGACTGTTTAAATAAACACAGATTTTATTTTACTAATAAAATGATATTGGAGTGCACAAAAATTAAGCTTACATTTTCTATCTGTAGGGTTCTCTAGAGTTTAGAGGGCAACATAAATGGCCATGGAGGGCCCTTGAGTTTGACACGTGTACTCTATATACATTTAAACCTTCTTGTATTAATAACAACAACATTGAAACTATATATCAGAATACAATTTGATATATATATATATATATATATATATATATATATATACATGCATACATATGCTTGTGTGTGAACTTGTGTGTGTATGTCACAAAGGGTGGGATTGCAAACAGCCAAAAAGGCCACCCACCCGCTCCTCTTCGGCGTCTCCAGGTGGCCCAGCACCACGCCCCTGACTCGGCCACTGCGTAACAGAATTGGAACGGTCCTCTTGCGTCTTGGTGCGCCACGTCCTCCGTAATCATTGCCGCCTCTCCAACCTCCGTCTCCCAGCTCCATATTGTCTGCCGCCACATCGCCAGTTGCTGGGCTGCGGGTTCATCTCGTCTCCTCCAGCTGGGTCTCCACAGGCGCGCCCTGGAGCTCTCACCAGTTAAATAAAAGGGTGACCCTTCCTCTCTTCTCTGCTCCCCATTGGCCCAGGCTCATTAATCAGAGTCCCCACACCTGTGGTTAATCAGGGAGGACGCACAGGTGAAAAAAAAAAAATACATGCAACCAAATCATAATTTTTAAAAACATGCAATAAAACCAGTCACAAGAAAACCACCTTGTGACATGTACTCATATGCATTCACAGTTATAAATCATAAGCTTGTGAGAATTGGAAAGTTTTGAGTTTGTTTTTGAAGGGAGACCGCTGTAATTGACCTAAGGTAAGGAGGCAGATTTTTCCAGAGAGTGGAACCACAGTTTAG
Organism: Apricaphanius iberus; assembly: GCA_028564705.1. Classification (NCBI taxonomy): domain Eukaryota; kingdom Metazoa; phylum Chordata; class Actinopteri; order Cyprinodontiformes; family Aphaniidae; genus Apricaphanius; species Apricaphanius iberus. Next base: position 1,221,776 of record JAPXFQ010002338.1, on the reverse strand, counting down.
TAAAGTTGGACACCCATCACACTTGGAATTGCTTCTAGGAACAGCCAAAGCACATTTGATAACCTGAGATCTGTTTGGGTCATAGTTAGTGAGCAGCTTTTAAATGTGCTGAAGAGACGACCTCAAAATTCCTTTGTGGTATAGTAGGATTTGAAAGGATATTCTAAGATGTAGTGGGCTGTAAAAATTTATCTTTACAGCAGAAGTTATATTTACATTTCTGCCTGTCAAAAAAGTTAGTTTCCTAACTGCTTTAATATATATTACTTTAAAGATAACCAAAGGAGTCATCACAGATACAAAGGCTTAAACATCTTTTACTTACTTAGATGAAAAAAATACATACTTTCTTTTTCTTTTTTTTACTTTTGATGAAGTGATGAAATATGATAACTGGTATGACCAATAGAAGTTATCATAAAGGTCTCACTTGTTTATTATGCTTTAGAGATGGCAATGACATGTAACAAATTTTCGTTCTTTCTGAGTAGACAAAAATAATTAGAGGTTTATCTCCATTTTCCCTTCAATTTCTGAGCATTTGGCAATGTATTCCACCGATAAAGTTGACCAATTTTGTCCAAAAACTACATTGTCAGAAATTTGTGGTTTTGTGCATATGTAATGTGTGATGTTCTTTGATTTTGATGATGGTGGAGACCTATAGGTTAAACAGAGGTAGACTAAATACTGCTGCCTGTGGAATCTGAGAAAGAGTTTTGTTTTCTCTAGTCTGAAAATGTCCAAATAGAAAATAAAAAGAATTCAGCTATTTAGGAATTAATAAAAAAATGCAGAATTTGGCATGTCAAATATCACACCTAACACATTTGAATGTGAAAATAACAATTAAGAAAAGTAAAACTGAAGTGTGCTGTTATACACTGTTGATTTTAAGGTATTTACTGTGCTCACCTTACCACAAACCAATTCCGCAGGCACACTTACAAGACTGAAAAAAGGCAAACCAACACTTTTTGTTATTGGTTGGAGATTAACAGCTACAACACAATGTTTTGCTATAATTCTACCCATGGCAGTAAGGCCGACGAGACTCAAATCTCCCAGTTGTTGGTACTGCAGGAGATGAGAGAAAATATTCTGCAACTCCTCATACAGGAATAGAGTGGTGACAGTTTAATGCTCTCTGAACTTGGACCACCACACCCTTGCCACTCTGCAGTATATAAAAGACCCCAGTACCACTACAGCTATTGACGTCAGGGGCTTGAACCTGCTCTACAGAGGTTGGTGTTAATCAACAAGGGGGGACATTCTCTGAAAGGGGTTATATTTCTGTTCGAGACCACAAATGGAAAATAATTTGCCCTAGATCAGTTTCAAGAGTCCTCATGTTAACATTAACTTAACAACTTGATTGTTTCTCGTGTTGAGATGATTTGATATTTATTATGTCCAAATAATGAAAACTGGAAGGACTAATGCATTTTTTTTGCTTTGGGAATTCATTGTCTGTTTAAAGAAAAACTCATTGTGTTGTAAAAAAAATGTCAACACATGCTTTTGTCGTCTGTCCTCGCTTAATATTCATTAATTTACTTCTTCAAGAAGATTTGTTTTTTCTCAGAGTTAACCACATTTTCCTACAAGTTCTAAACCATATGTGTAAGAAATAACAACTTACATACTTTCTGTCTCCCTAAACCCCTATTCCACAACAAGGGGACATGATTTAGACAACTGCTGAAAGTTAGCTAGGGCCGCAAGAGCCTCCCAGGCTTGACAGAAAGTGTTTTTCTGTGATATACTCCAGATGGGATCCCACAATTTAAGCTGTCCTTACAACCAGTGGTACTGCCAGAATCATAAGTGAATACCTCTGATGTGACAGAGAAGGAAGGGGTATCATTAATAAACATAATGAGGCAGAAGGGTGCTCTAATGGGGGGCTGGAGTACACACTGCGGAGTCAGTTGGAGGTTATGGCATTGAGTTTCCTTATCGGGAGAGGCTTGGATGTAGAAACCGGATGCGTTGGTGTTTATGACACTGAATGAGCAAAATAAACACACCAGCAGACCTTCTCAGAGATCAGCAAGTGAATACAAGTTTCATCACTATTTGAGGCCACATAAAGAGTTTCCCACCTGCAACATGACAAGCAATGAAAACAAATTAAAGGAGAACAACATTACTTACCTCTGCATTCCTGCAGCAGTGCTGGACTGACAACTGAAACTGAAGCAGGAGAAACAGAGACGTTGTCTTTGTTTTTACACACATTCCTCTCCTTGTCAACACCTTCCACCTACGGTTCACTGAGGAATTTGATTCTGTTTAGTCGTCTCTGCTGATGTGTCTTGTGATCACAATCAGAAAAAAAGAAATCCATCTTTCCTTTTCCCAAGCTATATAGCCTATACATTTAGACCTTTGAAAGAAAACCCAAACTTGAAGCCACAAATTATCTGCGTCACTTGATTTGTGTGGTTTTTTTTAGAGTTTTAATATGTTTTCCATTCATAGCTTTTTGAACTATTTTAACTGATCTTAATTGTGTGTAATTTCTTGTTTTATTGATTTTACTGTGTTCTCTAGTTTCTCTTCCGTACATCATTTGGTTTCGCAAATGATGACCAGATATATTTTATAAACACTAATCAGTTCAATCTGAGGATGCTAGCAGGTGTTTCTATAAGCCAGGGGTCAGCACCTTTCTAATAAAAAGAATATGTCTAGGGACTCAAAACCTACACAATACCTTTAAAAGAGTTTAGATGTTTTCATATGATTGGTTAATTAATTAAATGCCTATGTAATATTTGCTTGTTACTAGGGAAATTTAAAAATCATGGTTTATTTTTTGTTCTAGAACAAACACTGAGAAATAGAGAGAAGAGGAATGTTTATTAAATAGAGTGTTCTATTTTTATAATACACCATGAAAACATCATTAATTATTTGCACCATCCGACCCCTATTTTTGGGCTACCTCTGCGTTGGTCCGAAGCATTCTGAAGCGACCCAACACACCCACCTATGGATAGATGGTCTAGTTATGTGATATCCCTCTCACTCCTACCTAGCAGCGGTAGCCACTGATTGGCGTGGAGTTGTTCGTTTGAAGTGATGTCTCATAACAGTAACAACACCAACATCATAAATGTTTTCCATAAAATTGGAAATATTCAAAGTGTCAGAGGAGGTTTTATTTTTCTTTGCTTAAAAAATTAGTGCTTTTTTAACAGTTTTATAGCATTTAGAGAGGTTTGTGGTTTGATAAAGCTGAACACCAGGGGATAATCTACATTGATATGGGCTGCAGCTTTACTTGTATCAGGGGAGTGAGCTGGCCCTTCTTTCCCCGGGTTTCCCAGGCTGGATGTCGCACATAGAAAGATCACGTTATTCTAGCCAGATCCTCCCCAGTATACAGCCAAGGTGTTTGTGTAGCTCACATTAGCTACTTAAGGGGAGAAAATGCCAACCCCACACAGAAAGGCCCTTTCGCTGTGAGTGGGTGCCGGAGAAGCAAACACACCCTCAGCTCCCACAGTGTCCCCAGCGGAATCAAACCCAGGACCTTCTAGCTGTGAGGTGACCTGTACTACCAGCTGCGCCACCGTGCTCCCAGTAAAAGCTGTAAACTTTAGGTAGTCTTTTTGGGAAGACCAGAAAGCATGGCATTACAGTAATCGATTCTACTGGTGATAAAAGCATGCATTAGCGTCTCCGTTGGCCAGAGAGAGAATGGGGTGGACTCTGGTGATGTTCTTAAAGTGATAAAAACCTATTTTTGTAATGTTTTCAATGTGGGGGATAAAAGTCAGCTCAGAGTCAAAAATCACGCCCAGGTTCCTCACTTGTAAAAAAGGATTAAAAGACAGTGATTGTAGTTTTGGTAAAAGCTTCTCTCTCTGAGCCTCAGGATCGATTACTAAGATTTCAGTTTTGTCCAGGTCGAACTGGAGAAAGTTTTCTGCCATGCAGGATTTGATGTCTAAAATGCAGTTAAAAAGTGCATCCATTGGCCGTGTGTCATCAGGAGACATGGAGATGTACTACTCTGTATCATCAGCATAACTGTGGAAGTTTGGTGTCTTCTGATGACACCACCAAGAGGGAGCATATACAGGTTAAAAAGCACTGGGCCTAAAACTGAACCCTGGAGCACACCACAAGTGATGGATGTCTGAGTATGTGAGGTGAATCAAATGTCTTTGAACTTTTCAGAGGATCTGTGTTGTCATGATGACTTTGTGACTGCTTATTGCTGGTGCTTTTGTTAAGCTAAGCCCGCCCATGTCCTCACACACTACCATACTTCCAAGATGGTAATGGAAACACAACCTACACGTTCTATACCGTTCTGTACCATTCAAGTCTGAAGCAACCCTAGTGGAAAAGGGACAATAGTCCCTCCAGCATATCCTGGGTCTTCCTCTGGGTATTCTCCCAGTGGAACGTGCGCGGAACACCTTACCAGGGAGGCATCCAGGAGGCATCCTGATCAGATGCCCGAACCACCTCAACTGGCCCCTTTCGATGTGGAGGAGCAGCGGATCTACTCTGAGTCCCTCCAGGATGACCAAACTTAACTCCACTGGGAGAGCCTCTAAAGGAGAGCCTAGACACTCTGCAGAGGAAACTCATTTCATCATATTGGTTACATAACCAATACCATGGCCTGATACTAAAAATGTGGGAACTCTACAATAATTTCACCAAAAATGTTTATTCTTCACTTAAATTTTAGTTTTGTGGTTATTTTTATTTATATTTTATTTGTTTTCTAATTCACCATCATTTGTTGTAACAAGCAGAGGTAGAAGTATCGGCATTAGTACTTAATATTGGCGAGTACTCAGACCCAAGCATTGGTATCCTTAAATGCACAACTAATAACTAACTGTCTTCACAAGTCACATCGGTAGTTACAGAATTCATCACTGTGTTATTTAATCTCAAAATAAAAATAGCTTTTCTGTGAATATGTCATTAGTTTTTTAGCTAACAATAGTGAACACACATCATAATGAAGACCAATATACAAGGCAGCAGGTCAGGGATACAGTTGTAAAAATGTCTTAAGCAGGGTATCGATCACCTGTCAATTCATCATCCAGAAGTTGAGAGTGACAGGCAATGAGACCAATAATCCGTCATTGTTGAAAGAAAACCCGTAGAAATCTTTGCAGTTTCCCAAAAGTCTTGTAACAGACACAACAAGAATGTGCACTTGTCAAAGAACATTAGAATTTAACATGTTAAATGAAGAAACATGACAATCCACATTGGACTGAACACACTCTGCAGTTTGTTTGCAGGTCGCACCATCTGAAGAAACATAGAGTGGTGAAAATGGGTCCAAATTGAACTTTTTGACCTAGACGGAAAAGAGCCTTAACATTACACATAATCTTGAGAGCACAATCGTCAAAGTGAAACATGGCAGAGTCAGCATCATGCAAATGGAATGATTTTAAGCAGGCTTGATCATGTAAGCTTCTTGGAGTTAAAAGCAAGGTGGATCAAGCTAAATAGATGACAATCCTGGAAGAAAAGCTGATAGATTCTGCAAATAGTGTGACTGTTGTAGAGGATTAACTTACAGCATGATAACAAGCCCAAACAAACACTCAAACAGTTCAGATAAGATTCACATTTTAAAATGGCCCTGTCAGAGTCCAGAACTATATCAAAGCTGTTTAGATTTTGCCCATTCATTCTGACCATGCTTGAGCTATTTTGCAAAGAAGACTGTGCAAACATTTCAGTCTGAGCCAGTTGGTGTACAGATATTAGAGGCTTTTTAGATTTTTATTTTTAAAGAATGACGTGTCTTTTTCCTTCTGTTTCACAGTTATAAATCACTTTGTGTTAGTTCATTGCCTAGTTTTTGATTGTAAATAATAAGTGACAGATGTGACTAAATATAAGCGGGTATTACTATTTTGCAGGCATTATATCTCATCAAAAGACTTGGTAAACCCCAACAATATTAATGACAGAAAGTAATTTAAAGAGATTAAATGCTTTGACTGATAAATAAATGTCCTTAGGGAACATATTTCAACCCTGAAAAGGCCTGTCTGCAGTCAAATTGTGTATATAATTATTTCCTGTGTATCAGAACAGATAAATTCTCAAATCACAAGATCAAAAGCATTACTTTTGGGAGATTATGAGAACAAACCTTACTGCTTTTGGGCTCTTTTCCCAACTGGCTTCAACACAAACTTAACTGGCGTCGCTGTTCTAGTTTGCCGGTGTGTTTGACTGAAGTCTGCTTATGATGGACAGTAATGGACAGCTTATCCTTCCAAGTGCTTTTTAATGTGCCAGTTCTTAGCAGAGTTTCCACACATGACTTACCAGATGGTTCTGTGTAAGAAACCTTCGTTGTCAATTGGCTTTCATGCTTTAAGCAAAAATGGAAGCCTTCTGTAGCATCACTTGACCAGTTCTCGTGGTTTAGACATTTTAGATGCAATGTCCTTACACTCCTGACACCTTGTTTTCTTAACAAGTAATAATGCACTGGTTTTTTAAGAAGAGATGAAGAATAATTGAAAAAAAAAGAATAAAGTGATTGTTCCCTGACAGACGAACCAAATAGGCAGCACAGCAGATCTCGTTACACAATATTTCTTTAAAATTAGGAAAGTGCTTTTGTTTTTGTTCTGATTGTGAGGCAACCCATTTCTGTATTTTAATGTGGTGTTTCTCTTCTTATATTTTAATAGGAGAATTATTGTCACTGCTGGTGCCCACAACATTGCAGTCCCAGAAATCTTGCCTCCAAACGGATGTACATCGAGAGATCTAATACACCCCCATGGACTGGAACACATTACACATTTGCACATTAATGCCTCACCGCCAAGTAGAGCAAACTGGGAAGTGGGAATTACATTTTAACCTGGTGAAGTGCTGGATAGAATTCCTATTGCTCAAAAACGGTGTCAGATGGCCAGAACTGTTCTGGATCTTGTACTGCAGGGAATAAAGAAGCTGCTAAGAGGTGGGAAATTAATAATGGGCAAATCCATGCCATTGTATATGATAAAAGCAAGGAATACCAAAAAGCATGGATGATATAAGGATTCTAAGCATAAACACATGCTAGAGTTAGTTGTGCATGACCAACTTCTCTCAGTGGTCACTGAGATTAAGATAATTTTAGTTGCTTTTGTTAAGTTACTGATTTGACTATAATGTGTATAATATAACCTTAAATTTCAGTTTTCATACATATATTTATATGTAGTGCACAAATATGTGCTATAAAATGCAGGTTTTGAATGGCAAATTCTTAGGGGACTTAGATTGATGTGGGTACAACAAAAATCTTGATTGGGAAATTTCTAACTGATGTAATGATTGAAGTAATAGAAAAGCTGCACAGTGAATTCACAGTGAATTCACAGTTTTATCCCTAAGGCCAGGAGATAGAGCCCCCTGAGAAGGGAAGCAGCATGCTGATACACCCTATGGTCGTGGAAAAATGGGTCTGTGTGAACTGTCAGCACCAGATGAACACAGAAGCAGCTAATCTGCTCTTAGGCCACCTCACACTTGCATGTACTACTTGCACTTTTGCTGACTGACTTCCTCCATGGTCATACTGAATGAAGACGAGAATCTGGGTGTACCCCCAGATGGAAATCCTGAAAGCATATAGACATGCATGACAAGACATTTAGCAAATATGAGACACAACAAAATTCTGGGAAACACATATCCCGGTGAGCGACTCCCACTCAGAGGAGGTATTCTAAAAGCAGTTGTATGTGTGGGCTGTTCACAGATTCAAGACACAATGACATGTGAACCCAACTGTATTAGCTCATTCTTAAACTGGGGGAGGTGTTGACATGCAGCATGTGCTTTAATTAAATCTACCATTTTCCAGACAATGTATTATGGATCATTTAATCAGCCACTCCTTGCTGAATGAGAAGGGCAAATAAAGGATTGTTTGCTCAGTGACTAAAGATCTGGAGATGAAACAGAGATGGATACTTACAAAGGAGACCAAACCCCATGATATCATACCTATGAATGCAAATCTTCTCCCTAAACCTTGATTCACGATTCATTTGTGCTGAACAAGGTCTGTCATGTCATTAAGACCATTTAAATCCTTTCATTGCTGTTGACTGAGAACTAAGCGTTGGTTTGCATGAAAAGAGAGGTTGTCACAACATTGAACATCACAATAATATTAAGTTAATGCATGGTGTTTTGGAATAACGTGTGCAGCAAACTTTCTCTCCACCAACTTTTAGTCCTCTGGATGGAGAAGATTTCTTTATCTAAACAGGTGCTACCTGCAAAACCTTGCTGCTGACATAGTGATCCTTAGGTTGAACTGCTTTCAAGGTGCTCCAGGGGCTGCCCTGCAGACAGATCAAAGTGGAAATCATGCCCCACCAATAGAGATAACTACACACTTCCTGCCGTCCTTTCTACACTGGTTTTTCCCACACTCTGGCAAACTGTTATACTGAAGCAAGGCCAACTCAGGGGAAATGACAGACCACATCAAAAGGCTTGCTGCTGCATTGGCATGAGGTCTAGAGCACTAGCCCTCAGGACTCAAGGAGATGGTTTAGTTTTCCCTTGTGGAATGCAAGCTATTATATCACCTCCAAAAAATATACATTGTACATTTTTGCCTAGACAGTGAAAGACTCTATACTGATAGAAATTCAGTAAAAATACTAATAAAGCCATACACTTTTAAAAATCATTATTAGATTCTAAAAAAAAAAGCATAAACAAGTCTTGAGTCTGCAGGGGGCAAGTCCCACGTTTTTAAGGGTTAGTTTTAACTCAGGTCTCAAGTATTTGAGAAGCAAGCCTGAGTCAAGTCTCAAGTCTGTCAGAAACAATCTCAACACAGGTTTTGATCGGAGCAAGTCCAAGGGAACACTCAAATCTTTGAGAGGCAAATCTGGCATTTTGTTTTTTCTGCTATTTTCAATGAATATGTTAGTCAAATTTAATAAATGAACCACCCACGTTCTTGAATACGGTTTTAATGAACAGTTTAAAAAAAATATTGATTACAGGCTGTATAGTCATTGTTGTGGTAATAAAAAAAGTGAAATACTGTATGCTTATAGAAAAAACAGGAGTTTCTTGAACACATGCCTAATGTTGGCCATAACACCTAAACATAACTCATTTATCACAAATCATAATATTTTTCTAATGACCTAACTCCTACGCATAATGTTAACCAAACAGGGACTGATATGAGCAATTAAAGACAGACGTAAAATCTTGATAGGAGTTTCAGATCAACCTTAGATCACAGTTTATATTGTTTGGCAGTGAGTTGCGCTGTGTCACAGAAAGAAGATTGAGGGTCAGCTGGATGATCTGGATTTGACATGTTCTGGGTTTTCTCTGGATTCTCTGATTTCCAAAACCAAACATACATTAGGGGTTAACAGGTGACAATAAATTACCCTCAGGTGAGAGGGTGGGTCGATAGGTATTGATCCACTGACATGTGCAGATTGAGCTTTTCAGCTATTAAATGCAGAGGAAGGGTCACATCCTCTCAAAACTCTGAGCAAGATTAAGCAGGTTTAAGAATTTTTTTTTAAGGATTTTCTTGCTTCCATTCCTGACAAACCAATGAAAAGGCATTGTTCAGTCAGACTCATTAAACTACTAATTCAACTCCACTTTCAACTATTAACCACGTCTCCAAAGTAGCTGACTGATGAACATCATTCCACTCAGTGACATATTACAGACAATTGTACTCTAAAATGAATTAGTGATGAATAGAGATTAATTTTACAGTCTATCAGGCTGCTGACTGTTGCTGAGCACTGCAGTGTAACACAGAAAATGTATGTTTTTATAACATGTAAATTAGACATATGATCTCATCTGAACTTTATATCGCAATAGCCCTTGGTGAAAATGTGAAATAATACCCAAACAAATACATTTTAATTTTGTTAGTTATTCCAGTATCCGTCATCATAAATTAGTGCTCAGAAGATATATGTTCTTTCCCTGGCGCTAGAAAACAGCATTCAAGAAACAGGCTAGTTTGTTTTTTTGGCTTTAATTCTTACCTGTTTCCTCAATCTACGCTTCCCAACAAAAAGCCCTCTCATTTTGAAGAGTACACTGAGTAAATCAACTCTGCCTTTTGCCAGAGCTTCACTAATATGATCCTTCTGAGACATGTACTTGTGATGGCAAAACATGACGGCTGCGAGGAAAATCCTCTCCTAAAGCAATGAATTATGTTAAGGAATTCCCTAAACAGCTGCTGCTTATATTTTCATAGGGGGGGATTCGCAAGGCCACCCAAAATAAAATAGTGTGTCATGTTACTACAAGAGAAAACACCAGATCCTTGCAAAAGGGCTGTGCCGCTTTTCCAGTTTTCTTCTGTGTTTTATGCTTCTCCGCAGGAAATACACCCATGCACATAAGTTTCTCCACCTGTTTGGAAATATCTTTTGAATCGTTTTGGGTCGCTGTAACGGATCATAAGCAATGCCCTTAATGAGCAAATAAAGTCTGGCAATGCCTCGCACACTATACTGGAGAAAGTGAATCATCTTCTAGATTCATCCTCAGCAACACCTAATATTGTTGTGATTCATGTAGAAATGTCAGAAACGAACCTGTGGGAGAATTGGAAAACTTCAACTAAATTTCCCACAGCTGGGTCCAGCTTTATTAAACCTAATTGAGTTTTTTATATTGAAATGTGCAGTTACATGCTGCTGACAGCTAGATAATATTCTTGGTGTTGATAATATTGTTAATACTGGCAATATTCAGAAAAAAAAACCTTGTTTAGAATTAATGGACCTATTTCAAACAAGTTATCTTCAGCTACACGTACACACACACACACACACGCACACACACACACACACACACACACACACAACTCAAAACACAAATATTACTTTCAACTGAAAATCACTCTTAATATTCAGTGGGATAAAACGTTTACCCGGTTGTTGTGATAGTTGAATTATTGCATGTAAGAAGTTTGAACAAAAAAAAAAAAAAAAAAAAAAAAAAAAAAGAAGTTTGAACAAAAAGTGTAACCCAATGAGTGAATGAAAAGTAAAAATAGACTTTTTAAACCATAGCACCTCTCAAGTTAAATTAAAGTAACAGTTAACAAAAGACATGGGCCTGATAAAAATGTCAAAGTATAGCAAGGTTTGAAAAAGTTACGGTGTCAAAGTCATTAAAACATTCCATCATATTGATTTAATTTTATGAGATGCGAGAAAAAGCCAGGAGCACGAGTTAACATAGCGGTCCCTTCCCCCTCATGTTGCTGGGCATCGTAGGTCAGTTGACTCAAACAAATCTGCTACACTTTTCCCTTATTTACTAATGCAAAAAACATTACCTTTTCTGGTCATGAAAAAACACAACGTGCCACCCATCACAGTTTTTAAGGTAACTCTGAGGTCACCTTAAAAAATCTTAAGGTGAGAGTTTAAACTACTGTATTAATCTTAAGAGTTTAAACTCCTAACTTTAACAGTAAAGCAATTTTAGGGAGGGTTAAGATTCTCCAGGTAAAGTGACTCTTAATTCTGTGATTGTCTTAAAAAGCTTACTCCAAAGTGTTGCAAAAGAAGCTCTGACCAACTGATGAATCTTGATTTCAGGAGGAACAGAGGCACTTTCCTTCTCAGCGTTTAACTGTAGACCAGATCTTTTAACTTGCAGAGTTGCTCTGGGGTCATTGATGTTTGGTTGTTCAATGCACTTGTGTTTTGTAGAAAAGCCTTGTGACGGTCTCTCAGGGAATCCTTTGGCAGGTACTACTGGACCATGGAGAGCCGGGGATGCTTTTGATGCCTTTTTGGTCCTTGTTTGCCCAAAGCAACAGCTTTGTCTGCATTCTTGAAATGAAGGCAAGCTTGTTCAAAGAGGCAGTTGGACTTTACCAAGGCTGCTACTTTTTTTTACTCATCCTGTTTGTGGTGTTTGTGGAAAATATCTTAAATTGTTATGGCAAAAATGGTGTCTGGTTTGGGAACGTCAGGTTTTCATCTTCACATTTTGCAGATGATGTGCTGCCTTTGACGTCTTGGCACCATGACCTTCAGGATGCACTGGAGCAGTGTGGAGCAGAGTGTGATGGGGCCAGGAGGAGAGCTACCACATCTAAGGAGGAGAGCTACCACATCTAAGGCTGATATCAGGGTTCTTAAACATGAAAAGGTTAAGCCTGTGAATATTCTCATTCATCCAGGTCATGGTTATCTCAAGGAAATTTCAATCAAACGCAACTGGACTTGGTAATTTGTCTTGGAAGACGTTTCACCTCTTATCCAAGAGGCTTTATCAGTTCATGCTCGCCGCTGACCAGGCTGGGACTGGTCCAACTAACTGGTGTGGAGACTCAGCTATTTAACCTCTTGAACAAGCATCATTATGTCATTGGATCCTTTGTGCTCCATGTCTTAACGACGGTCGTTGGCGTGCCGCCTATTGGTGGAGGTTAGGTTTCGGCTTCATTAGTGCCCTATTGTGTTATAACGACAGTCATTGGAGTCACAGTTGTTTCTGTTATTAGAGGCTAATTTGATTGAGTCTCCTTTCATCCCTCCTAGGGAGGGATGAAAGTGCAGCATTGTAAATTGGAGATATCTCCAATTTACAATGCTGCACTTTCTTGGAGTGTCCAGATTAATCTTTTCTTCCTTATCTTCCTCGCATGTCTTTTACCATTTGATATACAGTCTACAAACAATAGTATTAAGGCAGCTAGCACTTGTTTACATTTCCTTGTCGCAAAAAAGAGTATACCTATAAAAAATTTCAACATACTGTATGTTATATTTTGTGATCCACTGCTTCTTCGTAGTGATACTAGGTAAAATTACTAGATTTTTAGTACTGTACCCCATCAACCCCAAAATGATGGGTTTGTTTTTGTAGAGGGTTGAAACAATAGAAATAGATTAAAACATATGGATAAAAAAGTGAAACATGAAACAGACATGGTCATTTATAATTTAGTTTTATTCTGCCTTGCTGGCTATCTAGTTAAGGAAGCAACACATTAGTAAGAGAATTCTAAGAACAAAGTTACTTTCCTAAGTAATTAGTTACTTTGAAACTAATAGGTAACTTAAAGTAACAGAATTACTTTTGAAATAAGTAACTAGTAAAGTAACTAAGTTACCAATTTAAAGTAAGTAGTATTTCCCCCCCTTTTTTCTATACTCCAAAAGGCAGCCACGGTTGAGCCACTGTGATAACCCTGTTGTGTCTGTGTTTGAAACAAAATGTGAGTGACTCCTACTGTTTGACAAAAATGCAGGCTGCAGTCTGGATTTTTCTGTCCTTACTGAAAAAATTATTAAACTAACAGATTACTTTTTGAAAAAAAAAAAAAAATTTATACTGACATCAGTGATTGCTTAATACACGGAACTAACGCATTAAGTTAGACATTTCACGAAAATAATTAGAGTACTCTAACTCATTACCGTTTGAGTACTATAATTATTTTACTAGTAAATATTTACCAACACATGGGTAACACTGGTTATTGAAAGTGATTTATTTTCAGGTGAACTTTATCCAACATGCTGAATATAATAAATTATTTTCATTTTATTTACCTAGACTCACCGCTGCCATTTATTTAATCTGAAGATTGTTTTAGAAAAACTAAGTATGGTCCATACAGTACCTGGTTTAAGATTTTATTCCCATTCTTGAATCATGATTTCCACCACTAAAAAAACTCTCTTTTGCTGTCCAAACCGGGTGGGTAGGGTACAAAAAAACTGTTCTCAAGTAAGAGCAGTATTACTTCAACATATTTTTGTGAAAAGTAAAAGTAGCTGTCCAAGATATTATTTGAGCAAAATAATAATAATAATATGTAAAAAGGCTTCTCAAGTAGCCACTGAGTAACTGATCAGAACTTCAGATCAGCAATATTGACAAAAATTATTTAATCAGACAAACAAAAATCCAAAGTTATTATCCAAAGTTCATCCTCAAACGGTCGAAAGTTGACTTTTACTTTAAAACACAGCTGCTTGCAGACTTTGTAGTCCACGTCAGCTCGTCGCGTCAGTACATCAGCGAGCGAGCAGGGATTTCTCAGTTGCTAGCTGTTTACAACATGGTGGTTAATGTCAAGAGAGTGGCTCAACTTTATTTAATTAATAAAGCCAGACAATGTCGTTGTCGAGCGCATTTGCGACATGTGTGGATGCACCCCATTCTTCTGAGGCATTCTGTGTCTGTGTTTGGAGAGTTTCACCATTTACTCCATGAGCTGTGTATGGGTCAGGTCCGGTTGCAGTGCTATTTTGGTCTGACATCAGTACAAAGAGTCACTGATTGGTTGACAACCCGTGTTTGCTGCCCCAAAGTTCAGTTTTCCCAACTTCCTGCAGCAGCTGCTCGGATGGTATGTCAACATATCAGAGCAGCAGCTGCGTGGATGTGCTGATGCTCACTACATCGCCGACTTGCTGCGCTGCAGCTGATGCCCACTTGATAAGTAGGTACCATAGACTTTGCATGTAATCTAGCTGCCCTGCTACCTGGATGTGCTGACCGGTGTGAATGCAGCTTAAGGTTATTCTCTCTGTAATTATCTTATTATCAAATACTTTAATAATAGCTTCTGCTTTACATTGTGTAAATACCATGAATTTGACAAATTATGGTACTTTTTAATTAAACTTGATCATACTGTTCATTGATTTAACCTATAAAATCTCATTGAAGTACATTGACATTTTTTTGTTATGTCACAAATGTGAAAATCTTGTGAAATAATTACCTTGTATGCCATGTTTGATGTGAAGGACAAACATAAAATGGCCAATGAAAAATAACTGAACAGTAGTCAAATATTTATAAATAAAAGCTTTAATTACTGTGGGTATTACAAGCATTTTAGGAAATAGCTGTGCAAATGTCCTGTTATCCTGAGATTTCACACAATTTATAGCTTCACAGTGCAAAAGGAAGGATCAGATGCCACTGATTGTCATTGTTCTTCATCCCTCTCTCTAATTGCAACTCAGTGACCTAAAGGGTTTCATGTTGTGTCACTGTTTTTGTTAAAGAATTTCAAGAAACCCAGAGAGGATTTCTTTGACAAAAACAGTCAAACTTAAGAAATTGACAGAAGGAGAAAAAAGCAAGTGCTGAGGCTTTTTAGTAATTTGTTTGTTTATTCTCTTTTAGTTCATTTATGGCTCTTTTAAAGCTTTTGGCACCAAGGTATTCCGCCTGGCAACCCCTTCTTCTCTACCACACACCTTCCCTCTTGCCATCCGTAATTACCACACTGTTTGAGCCCTCGCCTGTCCAAAAGCCACTGCAGGTTTGATGTTTTTGGCTTGGCTTCTCACTGACATGCCTGGGAAGGGCAAGGAAAGGAAATGGGTGGACCAGCCGCTCTCTGTTCCCCCGAAGTAGGCCTGGGAGAAGCCAGCCCAGTGTTTTTGACTCTGCTGAGCTTGTAAGGCAACACAGCCCATCTGGTTCTAATAAATCCTCCATGGAGCTTAGCAACTAGAATTGCTTGACCTATAAGGGGACATGAACACCAACACAGTAATTTTGGAAAACAAAATGATAAGGCTTTTAGAACACAATATAAGGTCAGTGATTCAAAATTATTCATTATTTGATAGTATAAAGAAACTAAGCAGAAATGGCAAAAACTTACTATATTTGGTGTTAAATGTTGCTCATAATGGTTGCCATACTGCTACAAGCGATTCCTGCCAAAAGTGGGCAGTGTTTTATCATTAGATGACATGTGACTCTCTATCAAACTCAGAAATGGTGAGAATAACTCCTTTTTTCTAACTGAGTCTCAGGTAGTCAGTTTACCAGTTTGTAATACTATTACAGCCAAGGTAATTTTAGGTGGAGTGCAAAGATGTGAACTATTCATCTGCTAAGAAACTAACTATATAATTCTACTCTTCTTTAAATATCATTTGGTGGACATTTTGTAAAACATTAAAAGCAATATTTTCAGTTCAGTTGGAAATGACCATGCCCTCTTTTATTGGTATCACATTTCTTCTACTGCACTAAAACACTAAATCTATTTTGCATGAATAAACTGTAATACGGGCACACCGAGACAGCACGCTACACTGTGTAAAGCCTGCCAGATCATTAGGTCATGCACTGCTATGTTGGTAATGTCTGCCTCCAGATCCCAGGCACATATTTATGACCCGTTGGCTGCAAAAGCCCCGCTGACTTGTGTGCATGAAGTCAAAGCCATCGCAGTGACCTCACTAACAGACAAACAGAACATCTGTCCTCCTCTTTTGACACCTTTGGTGGTGGGGTTTCCTAGGACCTCCCTGCTCCTCCCTGTGCTTACTGACTTCTGACCGCAAACACTTTTAGTTCAATACTGGAATCAAAGAAGGCAGAATTTCCTGCCAATTGAAGCGGAACAGTTAATGATATTAAAGAGACTATACAGTGGTATTTTTTTTTTCCTTAGTAACAAATTTACCCGGACAATAAAAAAACAATATTGGATAAGGTGGTGCAGATTTTCCATTGAGACAACACTTTTAAAAAGCACAGGAAAAAGAAAATGCTAATCCTTTCTTGGGTGTACTTGGATTGATGGCATCACAGGGATTTCACAAGGTTCACAAGGATGTTCTGAACTACTTGAGTTGCAAGGACTTGACACATGTTTGAGCCAGAGTTTGATTCTAGTGACCCTCAAAACCTGATATTTGCTGCCACTGATGAGGAAGCGCAACAGTCCTGACATGGACAAAGATTGTCTTTAGTATATTCTGTCGCATAAATGATTTTATATTGCTGTAGTGGTGCACTAGATAGCTTGAATAGATAGCAGACAGATACACTTTTGCCTTGCTGCAAAAAGGTCCAGGGTAAAAATCTTGGCCTGTAGCCTTACCACCTAGACTTTGCATGTTTTCCTTCTGCATGCATGTAGTCTCACTGGGTACTCCAGCTTCCTCCCACAGTCCAGAAAATGACTCTTCAGTTTATTGGCTTCAACTTTCCCATTTTTTTTTACTTTTGTATTTATTTGCTACTTTTGCATGCTTTGCCTCTAGATGTTGCCTCTAGGGTCTATTTTATGAAACATTGTATTTTCAGGTAAATCTCCCTTTGAGATTTGAGGGTGAATGTACCAAATTATTAAACTGTCTTGAATATTTAAAAGCTTGGGTGGTATCATTAAAAAAAAGAACAAGTCAAAAACTTTAATTATTTTACTTGGTAAAACTAAACATTTGAATCATTTTGACAGTGTTCTGGTCCTTTAATCACCCACACTCTTAGTCATGCCAAAAGCCTCAGAGTATGGATTGATCATTTAAGGCAGAACAAGAGTGGTAAAGAGTGTCTTTTTTCATTTGTGACTGTTTGGTAAGATTAAGCCGTACCTGCCTAAAAAACAGTTTGAAAAGGTCATCTATCTCCTTATTATGTCTAGGCTTGATTACTGTAATTATCTGTAAATTGGACTACCACAATTATCTCTTTATCATTTCCAGCTTACTCAAAACACAGCAATTTGTTTGTTGAAGGGTGGCAGATGGCATGAGCATATTACACAAACAATTAAGGCCTTTCTGAGGCCAAAGGTGGTCCAGCTTGGTGGCAAGGTTTACCTAAGAAATTGGGTAATAAGCTTAGTGATGTGATTATAGAGGTTTCTCTTTTTCTGACCATGTGAAGTAATTTTATTTATTTATTCCCTCATATTGCTTCAAGTGATTGCAATGAAATATGTGGTACTGTAGTTGCATGCATGGTGGGGGTTTACTAATAGGGTAGAATTCATAAGTCTGCTTACCTGGCAATTTTCAAAGAAAGAAAATGGTGATGCATCTAACCTGCAAGAAACATTATTAGAATTTGAAAATGATTTCAATTGAATGCATCTTTAAGACCATTAGGTTTATATAACATCTCAGCTGAAATTGATGACAGATGATTTTTAATAAGGAGACATATGACGATGAAGAATGACTTAAGCTCAAATTTGGCATCTACTTTCTTAGGAAACCCACTGGATCTCTGAACAGTAGCAGTCCCTTCCCACACATTTTGGTTTTCATAAGTGAAAAGACATACCAAAAAAGAAGCATGTGATTCTAATGTAAATCATTTGCTTATTAATAATATTAGCAACAATAATGATCCAATATCCCACAGGTATTATCCTGTAATTAAATGGGAAATAATAGGATTTAGGTGGAGCTTTGGAGCAGGAGACCACACATAGGGTATGCTTGTATTGTACACACTTAATCAGATTAAAACTTTAAATGTGATTATGAAAAAGAGTGACACATACTTCACAGGAATGCTAACATAAACCGGGTTTGCAAGTACAGTCACTCTTGATAAGACAGGTCTTTTTGTTTGACTAAAACTCTCCTATCAGACATTTTTTGGAGGATTTAAAGTCAAGTGGGCCAAGAGAAAACAAGTAAGTTTCTTATATAAAGCTGATCCAAACATATGGTGAAAGCATCAGTGTGGGAGATTGATTTACATTTTTATGATAGTTTGTTTTCTCCATAGAGAAAAAGTTGTTAAAATAAATGTCCAGGTTTACTTTAATTTTAATAACATTCACTTCTTTATATGCTAGCAGATGATAATGTTCATGTTTGAACTTTCAAATAAAGCTGATGTTGCTGATATTGTGCACAGTGTGGGGGAGAATACTTTGTTGATGTATTTAGTTACAGAATACTGAATACCTGCTTTAAAATGTATTTTGTAACGTATTTGGTTACTTTGCTGAATCCTGGTACTGTATTTGAAATATTTGGAATACTTCACCTTAAACACCTTCACCTTAACAGCATTTAAGTCTATTAACCGCACAAAATACGCTGGTAGCTACTCCCGCAGAAAAATACAGGGCATACTAATACTAAACATTAGGTAGGCTACTAATTGGGAAAAAATTAATAAATAAATAAAAGCATTTAATAATTTCTGGCATAACACTTTTATCTCTCAGTGACCAAAAACCAACCAAACAAACAAACAAACTGGTCTTTAGCAGTAATATTTCTTTAGATTTTATTAGATTTTAGATTTAGTCATTTGAAATCAAGTTTCATTGTTTTTCAGCCACAGCCAATTAGGTTCTTTGCGACTTTCTGTTATAAATATCCAAAGTATTGTAAACTGACATTCATTGCACTCCAAATGGAAAGCTTTAATCTTTGTAGCCATAATTTTCGGGAAAGCCATCACAATAACATGTAATCAAGCTAACGCCATGTCAGATACAACCAACACCAACACTGTAACTGTGAGGAATGACCTAACTAACACGATACAGGCCCTGTCAAATAATGGACAAAAAAATGAAACAGTGGTAGAGGATTTTGTTTCGTTTTTGTACATCGTTGCAGTGTCTTCATTTTTTTAGTGACTTTCACATACCTTGAAACGCTGGCCAGTCGGATGCTTTGTGCAGCACATTTTCTTGAGACCCGCCAGCAAAGTTTTCACAAAAATTTACGAATTTTCCCACCTGGATCATCACTAACCTTTCCAAAAAATATTTTAGGTGGTAATACGAATATGCCGTTTCATTCATTGATACCGAGTTACAGCTGCTCCAGCAGTCACTGGAGTTTGCCTGCATACTTCGCAGTTTGTTACCAGAATTATTGCGGTGCGACTCGATGACTAGTGTTGCCAGATTTGATCTTTTCCCCTGTTTTAACCACCATGGTTTTAGCTGGGCTTTTTCTCAGGACTGCTTGAATGAAATCTAGCATCACTTGAAAAAAAAAAAAAACTGTGAGAGAGCGCCATTGAAGGCATCATTTCCGTCACTGCTAGTAGGTTTATTTGCTGCGGTTGTGGCTCCAACGCCTCTCCCCCAGCTCCGGTTATGAATCCATACTTGACAACTAAGGTTTACGTTTTTGTTTAATTGTTGGGAGTGTTTTGGCAATAGGATCTCTATGATTTCAGTGGCACGTTTTTTAGGTATATTATGGGATAGTCTACACAGCGCAGAGACACACATTTCCCAAAATTTAAATGTTCATCTTTCAGGTGGAAAGTGGAAAACACAAAACTATTCCAATGGTATTACCAAAATTACTGTATACTGAATACCATGTTTAAAAATAGTAACTGTAACGGAATACAGTTAATCATAATAAGTATTCTAAATACGTACCACTGGTACATGTATTCGTTACTCCCAAACACTTGTCGTGTATCACACCAAACAAAAAGACCGTCTCTTGCCTTGTTGGGCCACTATAATTTATATATATATATATATATATATATAACATGGAGGACCTTTACCATATTTTTCACACATATATATATATATATATATATATATATATATATATATATATATACATATATATATATATATATATATATATATATATATATATATATACTTCTTTTTTATATATGTCCTGTTTGGCAGTAGTATGAGTACCAAGTAGAAGCACAGCAGATTTATTTTCTCAAGTGGAAAATTACGGCTACTGTTATAGCACTCAACTTGATAAATATGTGTAATAAATCTGTATTTAAAAAAAGTTGAAAAGTTTTTTTCAATATTATGGACACAAAGATGGAAGAGGGGAAAAGAGAGAAGATGAAGAGAGGTAGGGATGAAAAAAGTTAAGAGGGAGATGGTGAGTTGAAGGTACAAGAGAGGGAATGGATCTAAGAAAACAAGAAAATATACCAGTCCGCCTCCACAACCACGGGACGGCAGAGAGCAGGGAATGAAAACAACAAAAAAACGAACCAAACAAGACAAACTCAGAACTATACAGCCACAACACATAAATAGATAAATAAATACAACAACAACATCACTGAAAAGCTCATGGTACAAATTATTACAATATCTAGTTGTGGTAACCTCAGCCCAAGAATGTATCCGTAAACAATGGAATTCCCACACGTGTTTGTGTGTGTATGAGCATGCTGGTGCATAGAAATCGAAATAACCCCAAAGGCACAGGAGCCCTAGGCAGTCCAACGCAGGGTTTACTGTACCCTACCAGGAGATGAGCAGAGAAGAGCCCCAAAGAGGGAACATCCAGTAGCTGCAATGGATACGACCAGCCCATGAGCAGATCTGGTCATGGAAGCTGAGACCAAAGGCCCAAAGGTGCCCCATCCCCCAGTAGGGCATCCCGTCCAAGAGGGGCCACAGCCAGCTGACGGCCGACAAGCACCAGTACCACCCCGAGCCAAAGCAGACATCCCAATGCCCCTTTGCCTCAAAACACTGACTCACTTCCTGGCGAGGGAACACTGAGTCAATTGTTGCTGCTCATCAAAGGGGTCTGTGGGATGTGCTTTGCCTGTTCCCTCACCTTGTACCAGTTTGCCAGTGGTGGAACGCCCCCGACAACTTAGCTCCTAGGATCATTAGGACACTCAAACCCCTCAACCACGATAAGGTGGCAACCCAGGGAGGGGACAGCTTTTATATTTTTGAAATTTAGTCATACTTTTTAGATCATCTTGGATATTTCTGATGGTGTACTACGTTTCAAATGTCTATGTTTAACCATGTGAGGCAGGTTAACTTTAGGGGGCACTGTTCAGCCATTTGGCAACTCCCCTTTTAAATTCAAATAAAAAATGTTCACGCACACTTGTGTGCATAGTTTGGTGAATTTTCGTAAATGTTTAGGCCTCCAAAATTGTACTTAATTTTGGGGGTAAAGAAACACTATTGATACTATACTATATACGGATACTATCGGATAGGTTTTTCAGCGTTTTGCTATCTGGGTTAGGACAACAAGACCGTGTCCTGATGGTTTTATACACTTTAGCTGTAGACATGAGCATCATCCTGATCAACTCATGATGGGTGTTTTAAAACTCCAGAGGAAACCCACATTTGTTTTTCAGTTAACATCAAAAACCGTCACTGTGACATCCTTAAATACGGCACAGAGGCAAATGCAAAACAGAGACGAGCAGAACATTGACCCATGTTTTCCATACATTTTCTGTAAAGTTATTCCGCAAAACTCTGTGGTTCTAAAACAGACACACATAAACTCTACCTGAGAGGCAGTGAAAAAATCCATCAAATAATTCCATCTTATCTGTTCCTTATCTGTATAGAAAAGAAAAGTGTCATTTTACTTCATTTTATTTAGTACACAGTTTCCCTGTCCAACATGTTGCAGAATACAAATCAGGCCAATTCATGCTACTTTTTCCTCTATAATACATTTTCTGGGCACAGTGGTAATAGCAGAAAAACATCTGAAGGCCACATGGGAAGACAAAGACTTCTTCCCCTCTTAGACAAAGAAATAAAAATGTATTTCTGCCAAAGGATAGTCCCGTTCAGTTTGAAGGGGAAAGTTGCCTCTTTCCCATGTAACATTGTGATATGAATTTTTTTTCCCCCATTTTCTCCCAGGAAAGAACTCTTTATCTTCTGAAGGCAATGTGAAAAGTATGCCACCTGGCATGTATCAGTAAATTGAAGGGAGGAAAGTGAAAGCCATATGTCCATCTTCAGTCTTCAAAGCAGCTTGAATGTGTATCTAAGTGGATTCAAAGACAGAAACAATCCAAAAGGGAAATTTATCATTGAGCGTAGATTTCGGGGCTTTTTGGATTTACTTTCATAAACAGTGGTTGTTAAATGTTTTTTAGCTCAAGCTTATGCCGTTTGAGCTCAGGCACTTGCAACTGACAGATATCTTGAATGCATTTGCCAAGGCCGTTCATGTATGTCGGCACTGATTTCAGCCAGGCCATATTTACCATATCTGTCTTTGAGTGCACCAAAAGGGTCTGGATTTCCCATTCATATGTCCTGACTGTATGCCACAGGCATTAATTTAGTTCTCCACAAGAGTACATCCAAACCATTAAAGGAATTGTTTGACATGTTGGGAAATAGTTTTTATTTTAATGATTTTCATATTAATGGTTTATAGTTCATCATAAAGCTCAGAAAGAAAGAAAAAACAAATATTATAAAAATGTAAAGAAATTATTTATTTAATAGATGACAACTTTAAAGATGTTCTGATTAGAGTCAGGACATCAAAGTTGGTGAATGAGTGTTTCAATATGCATAATTATTGATGAAACACAATCAGTGGGGAAATAAAAAAGCAGAGAAAAATGTGAATAAAAAGCCAAAAGTAAGCTACCAAAACAGAACAAAGTCATAAGTTTATGAACAATAACTAGGGAAAGTTTTGTGGAAAACTTTTACAAAGACTGGAGGGTTGGAACATCTATACTATATTGCTAAAAGTATTTATTCACCAATTCAAATAATTGATATCAGGTATTTTCTTTCAATTCATTGCATAAAAACAAGAGTGGGTACATACAAGTTTTTAAATAAAACATAGTCTCTAAAAATACAATACACAAATTTAATATAACATCCATTGAGATAATATTTCTTCAGTTATTTTCTCTGCCACTAGAGTGTATCTCCTTGACGCTTTAGTTTACATCATTGGTGGTATTTAAGAAAACATTCAAGGAGTTAATATAAAAAAACACACAAAAAACACAGAACAGCCAGGGATGCTCTGTTCTAACTCCATGTATTTGGATGTCAGTCCTCGTAATGGCATTTTTAAAGGAATTTTAATTGATTCTAAAAGACAGTCTCATTTAAATTTAAGCCAGGAATACTAACGCTTGAAGATTATTTAGACTAACTATTCCATTGTACTTCAAACTGTATTTTTAGGGTCCTTTTTCCACTGGAAGATAAATATCCACCCTAGTGGCCTTTTTGGAACTTCTGACAGTTTTATTTATTTTAGGGGTGGGACTTGATAAAAAATAATAATAATTAGAGGCTTTGTAATTAATTAATCTTAATTAATTGCATTTTGCAGTTTTTACCTAGGAAAGCACAATTATTTAAATATTAATTCCTTTTGGAGGACGACAATCAAATAAACGTCACAAGCATGAATACTGTTATTAAGAGTAGTGAAAGAGTAGTGAAAGAAAAAATATACATATCCTTGGCCAAAGCAATATATTTTTAGAACGTTGTCTTTAAATAAATAATAGTAAAAAAGATTATTAATTTAGGGTGACTATATTTGGATTTTTAAAGGATACTTTTCCTTGTCAGATGAGACTATGCCCAGTCCTGATTTTTGATTTTATTATTTTAAAGCATGCATTCTCTGTGGTTAGAAAGAATAGTTAAATAACAAACTTCTAAAAGGCTTTCATGAGTACAAAAGTGACTTTAAAATTATGATGGAAATAATTACTTACCTGAATTATGAATATAAAAATTTTATCAATACTAATGATAGTTTACTTTTTAATAAAAAAGTAAAAAAACTGAAATTATATTCTGAGTTTTTTTTCCATTCAGTTTAATAAAAATAAAAAGCAGCAGTCTCAGTGTTTAATTTTCAAATTCATCCTCCTCAGTCTATGTATAAATGAACTCTCACTTTGCCCAGCATTGTTACATTTTGCTTGTGGAGGATGGATCGTGGAGGGCTGTCGTTCTGCATATATCGCACCAGTCAGCTTAAGTATGGTCCCTCTGATAAACGATGAAAACCCCTTAGGTCCCAGAGAGCGCTTGAAAAGTGTATGGTCATCCTACACGCCTAGCTCTGACCTGTGCATCATTGTAATCTGCGTACCAGAAAATCAAGCGCGAACAAATGTTCTGCATTAATTGTAATGCAAACTACGGTTAAATGGATAAACAATTTTACCTTGCTAATTCTTCTCTAATTAATTAATTGTAATTAACGTGCTAAATTACCGCCCCTTATTTATTTATTTATTTTAAGAAATGGCCTAAGGAGTCCAGATCTCCTTCAACTCTAACAGATCAACCTGTTCTTATTGAAAAATAAGCACAGCATTATACTGCCTCCAGGTTTCACTATGGGTGGACTGCTTTGTCTTGGAAGGTTTACATTTCTCCCATATTTGTTTTCTGTAAACAGATTTAGGTGTGTTAGATGTTCAAAGCTTCACAAGTTAATTTAAACACTGACTCTTCTTTTAACTTCTCCAGAACTTTAACCCTGACCTCTTTATATGGAGATCAAAATAAAGTAAGGCTTTTTTACAATTAGGTGAC
Organism: Apricaphanius iberus; assembly: GCA_028564705.1. Lineage (NCBI taxonomy): Eukaryota > Metazoa > Chordata > Actinopteri > Cyprinodontiformes > Aphaniidae > Apricaphanius > Apricaphanius iberus. The sequence goes on along the minus strand of JAPXFQ010002338.1, from coordinate 1,196,662 downwards.
TTCTGAATTTTAAAGAGGAGCATCAGGCCCTGTTGGAGACAAAATGAGTATAGTTTCAAAACCAGAGTCTGTAAAAACAGCCCTGCAATAATTAAAATCTTTGAACACATGGATTCTCTTAAACCGATCAAGATGATACAGTACATACAGTATGTGCGACCCACTGGTGGTGCTCTGACACTGCCAGAGAAACACAGAAAGAACATTGAGCATGCGCAGTCAACCGGGTGATACAGATGTTAAATCTAGCTTCAACTAAGAACTTTATTCAAAAAGAATATGGTGTCTGTAGTTCCTCATATTAATTTTTTGCTGATGATTATAGAGGAGGAACATTAAATCATATTGTAGGATCCATAATAAGGGCAGTATTTGCTTTATTAGGACTGCAGCACTGTACGGTGCCATGTTACTTACTTTATCACAGAGTTGCACATGCACCATATACGAATGGGGCGTCGACGTCATCTACTCAGAAAAAATGCCGGAGAGCTCATAAGCACAGAAACAACTGAGCCGCCATTCTGAGATTTCTCCCCTGGGACCAAGTTCAAACATGATAGTTTACAGTGTCCTAAAACACAAGCTTTTTGTGGATGACACACCCATTTTATGAAATATCTTTGTTGCTACACCTTGTTTCATCTCCATGTAAACAGGGCCTCAGAATAGAGAGGTCGAGTACACATTTGAGGTTTTGAAAGTCATATATTATTATCCTTCAACCTTGTTTTAGTGTGACAACATTAAAAGACATAGGGCCTGATTTATCCAGATTTCTAATAATGACCGCAAAATTGTGTGTCATGCTAATAATTTGCAACAGTGGGTTGTCCTTCATTTGCGGCTGATACTAAGATTACGTGAGCAATTCATAACAGGTGCAAGGAGCAGTATTCGAATGAGAATTTTAAAGCAGTTGCTTTAAGCTGCGCCACAGCATGGATTCATGATGCGTCTTTGGCAAAATAAAGGAGAAAAAAACAACGTTCATATCAAGTCTATAGCTATTACAGAGTTATTTACTCTTAGGCAAAAATGTTGTGAATCATATTTCTTGCTTGTCAGTAATAAACTTAATGCGTACGTTGTATATTCGCATTTTGATGTTTACTAAATCCCACTGCACCTGGAATACCTATTTATTTGCAAGTTCTCCTCCCAATATTTTGCGTCTTCTGACAGATATGCCCTCAATGCATATTATCCATTAAGAAAAGCGCTAAAAATTAGAACCATCCTGTCCAGGAATGATGCTGAAAAACTAGTCCATGCCTTTGTTACTTCAAGGCTGGATTACTGTAACTGTCTATTATCAGGTAGTCCACAAAATACAATTAAAAGTCTTCAGTTAGTTCAAAATGCTGCTGCTAGGATTCTGATGAATATTAAAAGAAGAGATCACATTTCCCCTGTTTTAGCTTCTCTTCACTGGCTCCCAGTAAAATCTAGAATAGAATTCAAGATCCTCCTTCTGACATATAAAGCCCTTAATAATCTAGCTCCATCATACATAAGAGACCTGATTGTTCCATATGTTCAGAGCCTGACCTTCGCTCTCAGACTGCAGGTTTACTGGTAGTTCCTAGGATTTCTAAAAGTAGAATGGGTGGCAGATCTTTCAGCTATCAGGCTCCCCTCCTATGGAACCGGCTCCCAGGGTTGGTTCGTGAAGCAGACAATTTGTCTATCTTTAAAACTAGGCTAAAAACTTTCCTCTTTGACAAAGCTTACAGTTAGAGATATGTTTATAGGTAGTTAGAGTCAGGTCAGACAGGTAGATAGGAAGAGACAGGTTAATGTTAGTAGTCAGGCAGAGTGTCAAAAGTTAGGAAGAGATAGGAAGAGGTAGAGTAGCTAGGTAGAGATAGATTAATGTAAGCCAGGTAAAGATCCGGAGCCGGTCGCGGCTTACCGCCGCGGAAGAAATGTGCCCCACAGGGGCCAGCCAGCGCCGGAGAGAGGTCCCTCAAGGGGATCCTCCCGCACAGTGCGGCCGCCCATTACCTGCCGGGTTGAATCCCTGGGCAGACTGTGCGGACCCCACCCGTTTATCTCTTAAACGTTTCTCGCCCTCTTCAACTCTGTCCTCTCAGTTCTGTCTATTTTTCCTTAAGATAGTTGTCGACTATCGGTCTCGTGCCGGTATTTAGCCTTAGATGGAGTTTACCACCCACTTTGGGCTGCATTCTCAAACAACCCGACTCCGAGAAGACCCCGGCATGACGGGGGCCGTTACCGGCCCTACACCGTCCACGGGTCAGGAGGACTAAGACAGAGTGTTGGTAGCCAGGTCTCCTAGTAGCTAGGAGACAGGTTAATGTTAGTAGCTATGCTGCTTTAGGCTAGGCTGTTGGAGGACATTATTAGGGTCTGTTCCTACTTTCTCTCCTACTTCTCCCCAACTGCATGATGTGCTGTCAATTCAAGCACTAACCTGTTTTCTATTATAGTAGGTGCTCCGGATTAGCCCTGCTTGACGACCCTGACTAAGATGGCATTGCAGTGACGGAAAATTCTCCACGTCCTGCAACAAACTTGTGCATCAGTTCTATTGCTCTTTCTGTGTCTCTGTTGTATTCTCCAAGCCACAGACGGTCGCGGCAGATAACCGCTTGTGCTGAGCCTGGTTCTGCCGGAGGTTTCTTCCTGTTAAAAGGGAGTTTTTCCTTCCCACTGTCGCTGCATGCTTGCTCAGTATGAGGGATTGCTGAGAATTCCACGACGCAATCTTCTGTGGTTCTGTAATTTCTACACTAAACATTGTATTGTAATAACTCTTTTTGTAAAGTGCCTTGAGATGACATCTGTTGTGAAATGGCGCTATATAAATAAACTGAATTGAATTGAATTGAATTGAATTAAAAGATTGTGTGCATCTTGCATGGGCGCCGTCAGGGGGGAGAAGGTTAAGACAATTCTAAGGGGCCGGCACAGACAGGGGGCCCTTTGAGGGCTATCGATATGTATTGTCTTGTGTAAGTTTTTTAAATGAAATATTTCATTTGATCTGTTAAAATAAGAAAAATATATATGGTTGTGATTCGATATAAAACAAATCCTCGAATTATGAATGATATTATCATTTCACCCCTCTCCCTTACTGAATGGTATCGTCTGATACTGGCAGCGGCACATGCGAAATGTGTAAGCAAGCTTCAACCAAGTGAACGATTCCTTCCCTTCACTGCAGTGGAAGATCTTTTCTGTCAAACTGTTGCTCAATTTAGGTCAAAGTAGGATTAGTGTTACAACTTTTCAGTTTTGTGTGTCAGCTGCTGTGAGATACAGGAGGATGTATGGATGCTGAACTAGCCACGTTGCTACTGGATTGATAAGTAATAAATGCTTGCTCCTGGGTTATTTGGGCATGATGATACAATACAGTGCCATGAAAATTGTTTGATGGTTTACCAACTGACACGCTGTCAGTTTGATGTTTTGTTCTTTTGACTGTACTTGTACTGTAAACTTGTTCAGAAGCACTCCATAGAGATTCCCTCATCTGCTTCGGCTGTCGGCTCGGTCTTGCTGATGGCATCTCGATAGATGTCGAGATGCAAAGAGAATAAAACCACTGTATTTATGGTTGTTTATGCGTTTTGGTTCACTGAATGGTTTCAGCACATTTCGTAGTGAGTTACCGCTGCATTAAAGTGAGCATTATTCAGTTAAAGTGATGTTTTCGGACTTAAATTAGTGCTAACTCATTAGCGCAGTAGCTCTGTAGATCTTCAAGTCGTGGTGATGGGATACAGTAGCTTTGCTAAAATGTTTCCACGTCAGCTCAAGAACCCCCCCTTTTTTTCTCTGTTAACTTATAAATACAGTCAAACATAAGACGTATATTGACTATCAGTTGAACTTGCCTCTGTCAAAATTACGTCTTGATCATTCTGAACAGTCAAATACACATTTTGAACCTTTTGAAATATGCATATTAAATAACTTTGTCAAATTAAGTAATGAAGCCTTGTTGGTCCCTGACTTTTCCTAAAACTAACTATGTGAATTTTAATAATACCATTTTGAATATTTATCATGTGAATAATAATATGATCATTTCTACAAAGGATTTTGCGCTGTTTCAATTTAGTTTGCAAACATTCCGGATCAGATAATATGAAAGTATTCTGTGAAGGGTGGTGGGCAGAGATGGATCATACTGTATTTGACAACATAGGGGATCATGTAGGAACACAATCCACATAATCTTCAAGAGATGCACTGAAACCTCTCAAACAGCTAAAAGAAGTTTGTACAGTAGCTGGCAGAGGATTTCTATCAGAGCTTCTGCCTGCAAGGAGTTGCCTGCAACCAGGAGTTGAGTATAGATGTACTTTTTTATTACAGGTAAAATATTTAAGTCTTCTCTGGTTTTAGTATGTTTAGTTATAATCATTCCCAAAGATTTTACCTCATTTTAACTGGAATCCCATATAAGTCAGTTTGCTCCATATCATGTATTGACATAAGCTCACATTTTTTAAATGTAAATAGAATCCCAATGCTCTAGAAAATATTAAAATTTTATTATTACCAAAGGGATCTGGACAGTTTTTTTTAGAGATATAGCTAATAACTCAGCAGCTAAAATAAATAATAAGGGAGAAAAGGGACAGCCCTGCCGGATTCCACGATTGATAGTGAATCCTTTAGGTCTTCCTTGGGGGAGAGAAACCGACCTAGTAATATCCTCATACATTATATGTATCGCTTTAATAAACTCTGTACAGAATCCAAAATATTCCGACGTTTTATGATACATGTATGTTCAACAGAATCAAATGCTACGTAAAGATCCAAAAATTAAAATGAAACCCTTATCTTCAATCAAAAAATTATAATCTACTAAATCAAGGACTAATCTGATTTTATTATGTATAGACCTATGTTTTATAAATCCTGATTGTGTTTTACCATCTGTCCAATACCACTTTTCAAACAATTTGCAAAAATAAGATTAAATAATTTGTAATCCACTTACAATGCTAGTGCAAGCACAAAATAATGAATTTAAGGTGGTCTAGCAGTACAGAAGCAGTTATATATGATTCACATAGGGTCTGATTGACTTAAATATATGACAATGATAGTAAAAATACCGTAAAGTGCATAATTTTATGTAAATTAATATGTAAAAAATCTCAGCTGGTTTGGGGGCCCTGCCAAGATTCTTGTCATGGTGCCCAAAATTCTTAGCTGCGCCCCTGGCATCTTGCTTTGGGCTTAACAGGCACAATGCTCTCTGCACCACATTAGTAATTTAACTACAGCCTGTTTTTGTGACGCTGTGGGTTTTCGCGCTGGTTTTAAAAAGCACAAACCGTTGATGAGTCAGGCCCCTAATCTAGAGGTGAAATGTAAGATATAGTTTTTCTTAATTTGAAATTGGTCCCAAGTTATATGATAAAGCAAATCTCTACGTATCCCCTCATTTTGTTATATTTTACAATAAAACACGATGTACACAGAATATGTATTTAACATTTTATATCAGTATGACATATAGAAAACAAATTTTTTATTTTTAAAAGAAATAGTTTGAAATGTCATGTTTTTTTATTTATTTTTATCTTTTTCTTTTACTTTGCATCAATCAACTTTTCAATATTTAGCAGATGTCAAGCTTCATCTGAAGCTCCCCGTTGCTTTGTGTCAGTGCTGCAAGCATGACTGAAAGAAACTGTTAGAGCATTAGAGTTAATACAACATATGTATAGTCTGCCTCAATGACAGATTGATGTCACTATTTTACATCTGCAAATATTTCCATTGAGCTTTAGAGGTTCATTGAGCAGATTCCGAGATTTATTGGGTTACTACTTCTTTCTCTTCTCTGGATTCATGCTGTGCTGCATGAAATTTCTTTGTGACTTTTAGTTTCCATCTGTTTGTTCACCAAGTGTGATATGATGTTGATAGCAGTTTTAATGGTCTTCCTGTGTCCCAGGGTCTGTTGCCATGAATCATGCCCACCGCAGTATGGTCTCTAGACAGTGAGGTGTCACTTCATAATAAATAACATGTGCAGTGGTGGGGGATGAGAATGATAAGTGAGCAGAAAGAATCATCATTTACTGTGCTGGGGAAAACAAATACATATGGTGGTTAGATAAACCTCAAACAGGGACAGACATTCTCCAAGCAGAGAGCTGTTTTGCATGTCTCTTCGGACTCAAAAGGAAAGAGAGATTTGGCTGTGTTTAGAAAGCAGAAGGCCCGCCCGATAAGATAAATGGGAGATGTCTAAACAGAGATAAGCATTTGATGTGTTTTATTTGTTGTCTTTTGCAGTTCTAAAAGATGCACTTCTTCGCCATCTTTTGAAAATCGCTGTTGCAGTTCAAATATTTACATGGTACATTTGCTGTAATTTTCAAGTTTCTAAATACAGTTTTAAGGACTGTATCTTTCAATTTTCCAAATGTGCATCAAGATATTTTGTTTTTACACAGAATCTTAAGTTTTTGGTTAATTTTTAAAACTATTTTATGTGAAATTATATGTTTTCTAAGGAGTGTATAAACAAAAGAAAGATCCAATAGTTGTCCATTTGAGAAATAGCTAAATAAATCATGTAGCCTTTAGTGAGGAAATGGTAGAAAAAGTCTGAATATAGTTTGAAAATGTACTCAGGGACAAAGTCCTTACTTCTTTAGACATGTCCTGTGTTCTGATGATATTACAACTGTTTAGAAATAATAATCAATATAATTTTTGGTGTACAAAGGAGGAAAACTGCAAGCCAAAAAACATCATCCTATCATTGGAGTATGGAGGTGACAGCATCATGCTCCCTGGATGTTTAGATGCAGGAGGATCTGGTGAACAAAATAGATGAAATCATAAAGAAAGAATATCATGTGAAAATGAAGAAGTAACATCTCAAATTATGAGCTAGGAAATTAAAGCTTGTGCACAAATCGTTTTTTTCTTCTAATTGTTAATGGTGCTCAGTGTAAAGGCAAATTAGTTACTTTTTGGTGTAAAGAGTCAGTTACAACATTTGTCTGGAGGAATTGGTCAAAATTGTTGGAAACTATTGTGAGGAAACAGTGGAAGGAAAGACGAAATGTTTGACCCAGGAGTATTGATCAAATACTGAAGAAATAGAAGCATTTTTCTGACTTGGAAAAAATGTAAGACACAAACAAACAAATAAAAACACAACAATAAAGCACTTTAAAAAAAAATATCTTTCCTGTTATTCTGAAAAATTAGGAAATTGAAAGGATTAATTAATCTCACATAACCTAAAATAAAAAACTTTTATTTAGTTTATTGTCATACACTATGAAACAATACATTTTTTATGTAAATATGTGGTTTTAGCTTTAATCATATAATTTGGTAGATTTAAAAAAAATACATACATTTTTTATCATAAAATAAATGCAGCCCAGTTAACGTGGAAGGTAAAGAACATTCTTAATCAGAAATACTAGTATTATCAAGAATGAGGTACATGAGGTACTGGAAGTCATGACCTTGCTGATGGGAGCCCCCTGAATGTCCCAGCCAGTGTTGGGAAAGTTCACTTTTCATATGAACTAGTTCAAGGTATGGTTCATACATTTTCAAATGAACTTGTTCATTTCATAGTTCATAATTCACATTTTTTGAACTAAGTTTACAGCTTGATAAATTACCTTCTTTTCATTTTTATTTTATTTGTTTGAGCACATACAAGAATATTCTGTAATATATACAGTACATAGAAAAAACAAACATTAAAATAAATAACAAAATTTGCCAAGAAGAGGCAAGAGACCCGTTTGGGCATTTTGTGTGCCCCTACTCTGATATGATACAATATATGTAAAGACATAACTATAAAAATTATACAAGACTTTCAAAACAGCACATTCAGAAACTGATCAAAATAGATCATCAAATTAATTTATATCAGAATAAGGTCATGCACTCATTCACATTGTTCAATCATGTTCACGCATGCACACACACTTACATACGATTGTACATATTACTTTGATAAGAGTGAACTTTAGAATTCAATATACAGAAACTATGAAATAGTAGTGGTATTGAAGCTGCTCTTATTCTGCATTAGTATGTATGTATGTATGTATGTATATAAAAGTATATCTCTGGTATTTATTAATGCTGTAAATTATCTGTAATTTTAATGTTTTGTGTAGTGTCCCTCTGATCATTTAGCTGAGCAAACTATTTTTGCATTTTGAACTATATGTTGTATTCATTAATGTATTATTTACTGTCTCTGTCTGTGATAGTGTTTTGGCTGTATACTGTGCCTGTTGTATGTCCTATTCTTTCTGTCTTGACATCGACTTGCCATGGGACTACGGATGAGAATTAGCCTAAATAGCTAACTCTGGCACATTTACATTTTGAAAAAACACATGTTGATTAATACACACTGTCCCAATTCAAATAAAGTGTACCATAAAGTGTTGCAGAGTGTTCTAAATTATTCTTTGAAGTAGCTAATCATAAAAATAATAATTCTGCAATTATTAAATTAAGTGCTGGCCCAGACTATGTTACAGTATGACAAATATGAATATATTAAACTATAATAAAGAATTAAAATAGATAAATGATTTATGGTAAGTGAAATTCTTCTAATGATAACACATGATTTAGTTCATAGTACTATTTTTATTTTTTTATTTTTTCAAAAATATTGCGGTGAGCTTTTACCCTCAGTATAATGGCATTTTCCAGTTGTTGCCACCCATTCAGTCCACACTTGTACCCAGCTGCAGCTTTTACCCCATACAGTAAATTATCAAAAAAAGCTTTTGATAGATGTTTTTTTGATGAATTATTAAACAATCTGAGGTAGGGACCATGCTGGGATAGGAAACTGACTGTACCTCATAGTTCAATATTCAAAGTACAAAAAATTTCAATAGTAATTAACTTTAGTCAGTTTTCAATTTGTCTAAATGCAAAGAAAAAGTATAGAACTTGAGTTATAAAGTGCAACAATTAGCCAAAATAAATAAGAAAGGTAGCAATTCCTTACTTAATTTTATGAGCACTGGGCATTCCATTTTTCTTATGCGCTGCAGATCTCCTACAATATACTGCAATGGCATGTTGTCCAGCTGCGGCTGGGAGATAAGAGTTGATGCTAATGTAACTCGTTTTGATTGGTAGAGGATTATGTTTTGTTTTGGTACATTTTTTGCAGTGTCTTTTAACTTTTTTATTGACTGGCACAAACCTTGACAGGCTAGCCATCTGGATGCTTAATGTTTCAAGGTTGCTGTTGATGTTGTTGATGTCTGGAGTAATTTCTTGAGACCCGCCAGCAAAGTTTACACAAAAATGTAAGAATGGTCACACCTGTTTTATCAATAACCTTTTAAAAAAAGATTTAAGGTGCTCATACAAAGATGCCACTTTATTTATTGATGCCAAATTACTGCTGCTGCTGCAATCGCTGGAGTTTGCTTGCATACTTTGCAATTTGACTCCAGGCGCATATGTGGTGCGACTCAAAGATTGGTGTTACCAAATCTTTTCCCAATTTTAACCATCATTGCTTTAGTCAGGAATGCTCGAATGAAATTGGGCATCGCTTGAAAGAAATGAACTGCGAGAGAGCGCCATTCACAAACACCAGAATGAGTGTAGAGTGTTCAATATAACGTTAATCAGACCAAAAGTGAGTGAATTCGGTTCAAATTAACTAAAAATATAAGTCAGCTTATAATAAACCGTCGTTTATTAAACTCGTTCAGGAACAAGAGGTTCCAGCTTGGCTTGGCTGGGGGGCATGGAGTACTGGTACGGACAGTTTTAATCTGTCAGACAATAAACATTGGAAGGAAGAACAGAGTTTGAGAAAGCTGGATGTAGAGCTGCTGACGGAGAATATTTCACAAGTCTTTGATTGTTTATTGCTGAAGCATTAATCCTGACAAGATGGGCAGGCAGTTGTTGCACAGCAAAACAAATAGTAGCACAAATCAACAAGTGCCTTTTATCCAAGCGTTTGTACAAACAAAATCAAAATGGGATAAACAAACAATTACATGTCTACCCATTTTGTCAGCAAAAATTAAAATATACAATAAACTCATAACTAAACAGTATTATGCAAAAGCTGAAAATTAAAACAAACTCAAGAATAATACAAAAATCTAACAGCATAGTGATTACTAGAGAAGAATGTATGTACTGGTTTGTAAATGATTTAGAATAATTAAAGATATATGAAATATGTGGCAACATAAGGCAAATATTTTTACTAATACTTTGTTGGTATAAGCTTCTACAAGACTATAGTCACTTATTTGTGAACACAAGTCTGGTGAGATATTAAATTTTCATATTTAAAGTAAATTAATCTATTACTAGGTTACAGACAAAAAATAGAATGCATCAGTTCTGTAGCTGAGTTCTGCAAGAGAGCAAAAATATTGGAATGTTTCATTCTTATGGTTTCTTTAGTCTTATTCTTATTGGTTGTCGTTCAGACACAGTGCAAAGTAAAAGCTAATTTAGTCAAGCAAACATACAAACAAACTTATGGAAATCTAGAGCTCACAAACTCCTTATTCAGTAGTTTGTGTTTTCAGTTTGAGTCATATTTTACCTCCTGTGGCACAATTTGTACAACTGGCTCTAAATGTGGTTCTCCACCCTCCTAGGGACCTGCTGTCTACATAAGTGTCACCTGTCAAGTTTACACCACCAGATAGCATACTTTGAACCCTGAAAAGATGCCTCATAAGTCAGGTTGTTGTTTACCCTGTATTACTATGGAGCAGCAGAGAATTTGACATTCTGACAGACAGTGAGGGACTTTCCCTGGTGTTTTCATTAAAGAGCTGCATGTTTGTCGGGTAGGTGCACAATGAAAACAAACCAGAAACACACAGTAGCTTTACAAATGGAAAAAGGGTGAAAAGCACACAAAACATAAGATCACTGCAAGACCACCATGGTAACATGATAAACATCATGTCTTCCATTAGTCAGAATAAAGCAAATAAAATGAGTCACTGATCCTCGTTTTTCATCCCTCCATCCACCTTGCATCAGCAACATATATGCTAAAGAAAACAAGTGGGCCTGAAAGCTCTGGCTGGGTTTGTGCTTCAGTTTCAACTTTGGCTTCAAACTTGTGAAAAAGCTGTTAGGGGGAAAATGTGAGCTGAGGAGGCTCCAGCCAGCATCAGGTGAGTCATTATGTGTCACGTCAGGTTGCAAGGTCTGAACCACCCGCATCTTTTCATGGTCAGTATAGGTTAAACATTGTTGAGAGAGAGAAGGGAAAATTCAGGTGCAATAGAATTTTCCTCGTCTGTTGCAGGTATATTTCTGTTGTTGTTGTTTTAATTTAGTTCGTTTATACAAAACCCTCTTTTACAGGACAGGAGGAAAGTCTCGAGTAAAGCTGCCAGATGACAGCATGTGTCACTTAGGTGCTTTTCAGACCTTTTTGCCCTATGACACAGACCACACTAAAGTCTAGACTCTCATCTGTATGTGGACCAAATGGCAATTCAATCCCAGCTCACACCTTCTTCCCGGGGCATGGTCAGATGAGACTCAAACAGCAGAGGTACCTGATCTCATCTCAATGCAATAACAAAAGTCTTTAACAGTTCAATTCAAACAAAGAGCTTATTTTATGAAAAAGAGATGTTTTTTGTATTAGTTAAAATTTTATTGAAAACATGTTGCATATTATCAGCAAGTGATTTCAAAACGAAATTTTGGTAGTATTAGCCTAGCATCTTAATAAACATCGCCCCAATCAAAGATCCTCAGCTGAATTAGAAATGTGATCAGTGATGATTTCTTTTGTGCCTATTCAGACAATTCTTTAACAATAAATTATAAATAAGTGTTGGTAGGCTATCATAACACCTTTATAAAACCCAGCTAACTTTGTGTTGTCACAGCGACAATATTTCAGCTGAGTCCAAACAACTTTATAATTTATGGTTGAATTTCCTATTGTGCAAAAAAAAACTGTAGGATTAAAGTTTTTGTGTGACTTATTTTCATTGAAAATACTTACTGGTAGATTTGTAAGTACTTTACAAAAATACATTTACAGTGCTTTTCTGCTGATCTGCTAACTTCTGTTGATTACACTCATAATATGCTTTTTTTAACCCAAAAATGTTTTTGGTTTTCAAAAGATAACATTGTGATAATTAAGTGTGAAAAAAACTTAATTGAGGGAAAAAGAAAATGCAAAAGGGGGGTCAGCATGCTTTAAAATAGGTAGTGATAATATTATGCCACATCAGTATATCTTTGATCCATTTTGAGTATTAAAAGGGAACTAATGTTTATTATTCAACCTTTTCTTTAGCATGCATTACATTCATCTACTCAACCAGACATGTTTGGAACCACTTGAAGTCCTTCTAGAGATGTTTATATTCATTTCAGATCAACATATTTCTATATAATAAGAGTTAATGGGGTAACCAAAGTGCAGCCTCTAAATAAGGAATTATCTGCCATAAAACTCCTTTATTTCACCAATGTTTTGTTGCAAATCTCTAGCACTATTCCCCTGTGAGTTTGGAGCATCTCGGCAGTGCTGTGTTGTTCTCATCTATGTTTTTTTCCAACTTATACTAACCGGGAGTTTCAATGATGGGGTCCACCATATCAACTGTAGTCTGAACAGGTTGCGGAAAGGGAACCTGGGAGAACTTAGTCCACTTGGTAATTTTGTTTGTGCAAATTGGAAACATGCAAACACGAAACATGTTGATATGTAGCAAGTTCTTTCTTGAACTTGAAGCCCTGCTCAGACTACAACTGGCATGCCACACAGCTGTGACGTAATTGAAATCACGTGTTAGTATAGCTGGATTAAAAGGCTGTAAAAAACCCTGGAGACAACAAGAAAGCACCTCCGAGACGCTCTGAACTCACAAGGGAATAGTGCAAGCACTTCATAACAAAAAACAAAACACTGGTCAAATGTTGGAGTTTTGTAGTAAATTTATATAGATATATGCTGATCATGAATGGATACAAACTTCTCCCAAAGGACTCTAATTGGCTCCAAATTTGTCTGTGTGAGTAAATGAACATATTGCATGCTAAAAAATAAGTTCCAGGTGGTAATAATTGGTACTTCCCTGTTAATGTCACATGTTTTACTTTTTTAATTGTGTATGCTTTCACAAAAGGTTGGGACTTTTCAGACTTGCTAATATATATATATATATATATATATATATATATATATATATAACCTGCTCACAAAAATTAAAGGAACACATTTTTTATTGGGCCTGGCATGAAATCAGTTAAACCTGTCTGATAATTTTCTGGTTGGTCAAGCAGCTGAGGGCATCGTTAATCACTTTCAGCTGTATTGGTGTTCATGAACTTAACAACAGGTGCACAGCAACAATTAGAAAACCCTCAAAACAGGACTGGTTTTACATGTGGAGGTCATTTCAAGTTTCTCCCTCTTGATCTTTTTTGGCTGGTTTTGGCTTGAGTAATTATCTCTACTGGCAGTATGAGGCAATTTCTTAACCCTACAGAAGTTGCACAGGTTGTCCAACTTCTCCAGGATGGCACATCCACACGTGCTGCAGTAAGAAGGTTTAATGTGTTTCCCAGCACAATCTCCAGAACATGGAGGAGATTTCAGGAGACTGGTGGTTATTCTCCGAGAGCTGGATAGGGCTGTAGAAGGTCCTCAACCCATCAGCAGGACCGATACCTGCTCCTTTGTGCAAGGCAGAACAGGCTGAGCACTGCTTGTTCCCTACAGAGTGACCTCCAGAGGGCCACTGGTGTGAATGTCTCTACCCAAACAATCAGGAACAGACTTCATGAAGATGGCCTGAGAGCCCTACGTCCTGTAGTTGGCCCTGTGCTCACTGCCCAGCACCGTGGAGCTCGACTGGCATTTGCTCAAGAACACCAGTATTGGCAAGTCCGCCACTGGCGCCCTGTACTTTTTACAGACGAGAGCAGGTTCACCCTGAGCACCTGTGATAGACGTGAAAGAATATGGAGAAGACAAGGAGAACGTTATGCTGCCTGCAAAGTCGTTCAACATGACAGGTTTGGTGGTGGGTCAGTGATGGTCTGGGGAGACATATCCATGGAGGGACGCACAGACCTCTACTGCCTAGGAAATGGTACTCTGACTGCCATAAGGTATCGAGATGAAATCCATGGACCCATTGTTAGACTCTACGCTGGTGCAATAGGTCCTGGTTTCCTCCAAATGCATGACAATGCCCAGCCTCATGTGGCAAGAGTATGCAGGCAGTACCTGGAAGATGAAGGAATTTAAACCATTGAATGGCCTTCACGATCCCCTGACTTAAACCCAATAGAACATCCGTGGGACATTATGTTTTGGTCCATTAGGCGCTGCCAGGTTGCTCCTCAGACTGTACAACAGCTCAGGGATGCCCTCACACAGATCTGGGAGGAAATGCCACAAGACACCATCCGTCGTCTCATTGGGAGCATGCCCCGACGTAGTCAAGCATGCATACAAGCTTGTGGGGACCAAGATACTGAAATGCATTTTGAGTTGCAGAAATTACGTTTTTGAAATAATGGATTAGCCTGCCACATCTTCATTTCACTCTGATTTTAGGTTGTCTACACAACTGAGCCCTATGTAGGCTGAAAACTTTAATTTCCATTAAAACACTTGGCATCCTTTTGTTCATAAGACATTGCCCTGTCGTTATTTGCATAGATATCCAACTTCATATTGAGATCTGATGTATCTAATGTGTTTCTTTAAAGTGCTCCTTTAATTTTTGTGAGCAGTATATTTTTTTCTGACAGTTTTATTTTCTAAATTTCATTGTTTTGTTTATTTCTTTTTTACTTTTAGAAGTTTTTGTTATTACTTTTACTGTGTTATCTGTTTTGCTTCTTTGTTTGTCCAAACTCTTGTGCTATTCCCATCATTGCACCAAAAAAACTTCAAGGACATCAACAATTTAGTGGCAAAATCCTCTGGGTACTGCAAATGTTCACAAACGTTTGGGAAAATGTATTTACTTGTCTGGGTTTTGTTTACTCACAATTGCAGATGAAAAAAATTATCAACATTTTTTTTATTGCAGCTGTACTGCAAGTAAGATTAAGTTTTCACCAACAGTATATTTTCAGATATACTGTTGGTGATGATTGATCTCTGTATAACTGCAATCTTATAATGTCACAATTTATATAGGAAGGAGTCAGAAAAATCACTGCAGGTTATTAAGAGCTGTAACATGAAATTAATTGACAACTGTCTTTGAAAAAACAGAGAGGAGGAGGGGATTTTCCATCCAGATGTTTTTATTTCTAGACATTTGTATTTAGAATGCAGTGGTTGACCTGTGCTGCGCCTGCCCCTTTCCCTGCCTCTCCAATATTGTTTAAGCCTTTAATCAAAAGGGCATCTGGAATGCATTGAGCGTTGCAGAAAGAGGCCTGATTGCTGTTGAGCAGACCACGCGATGATGTCACTTTTCATTAATAATGACACTGCCCACAGCCGATGCATTTATCTTTTGTGTCAGAAGATACCGAAACCTCTGGCTGTGGGACATCACAGTGGCTCTCTGACCACTTTAGTCAACAACAGAAAAAAACATGCAGATGCTTCAAAACAGCTCTGTACTCTGATTCATGACAGTAGCCTACCAAAAAGAACAATGTCTAAAGCAAAATAAAGTTAAATAAAGAGGTTTATAATGTTAAATTTGTATCTCAATAGGTTTAAATAGTCTAATAGGTGCTTTTGTCACACTTTGTGCTCATCTGTTTTGTTCTGATGTTTCAGGCCAGGAAGTGCTTTCAACTTTAAAAATTGTTTCAACATTTTCTTCAACATCACTTACAGACAATTTAACAACAAAAATTTTAAAAAGTAAAAAAAAAAAACTCCTCTTTCTAGAATTTCCTTATAAATCAACTACTTTGATGTACTCACAAGCAATAAATCACAAGCTGCTTTTATGCCTTTTTTTCCATGCCATAATATGGAAAACTGCTCATGCCTGCTTTCTGCATAAAAAGCTTCACATGTGTATGTCCAAACAAATGACCCAAAAGTCTGTCCTTGATAAACAGCTCCTCACTGAACCTGTCAAATCATTTCTTTCTGTGTATTCACAACTCATTCGGTTCTGACAGTGAGGGGAGGGTTTGGTTTAAGACCATTGTTTCCACAAATCTAATCTGTTACTGTTGAGTCTACACCCTTTTCCCAGGATTTGTCATGACTGACTTGCATGCTGCTCAAAAGTGTCAAAGTAGATTAAAATCAAATCAGAAGAGAGAAAACAAAAAAGTTTTTTTCAGAACTTCTCAAGCATTCATCTCTGCCTGTTGAGCTTAGTGAAGAAATATATACGTTAGTTGCTTATATGCATTATCGGGGCCTTTGAAAATTTAGATAACTTGTAAAGCATGCCAATAGGGATGAACTTTACTACCTTGTGAGCCCAGTTAAGCTCTTACCAGCCAACTAAACTGCAGTCTCGCTTGGCATGGGCTAGTATAAGATTATCTAAACTAGGGATGCAATGATACCACTTTTTTCAAACCGATACGATACAGATACTTGAATTTGCTTACTTGCCAATACAGAGTACCAATACTGAAACCTCTACCACACAAAACAAATAAAAATGCAGTGAATTAGAAAACAGGTTTTATTTTTAAAAAGAAAAACAATAAAAATGATCACAAAACTAAAATTTCAAATGAAAACTATATATTTTTTTCTGTGAAATTATTGCAGAGTTTACACATTTTAAGTATCGGTTCATGGTATGGGGTCACTTTAACCGATATGATACAGTACATAAGAACGGTATCGGCCCCGATACCAGTAGCGGCATTGGTGCATCTTAAAATGTTGTAGTTATATAAGCCTGCAATAATTGGTACCAGCCATATGTGAAAATGCTTGTTTTCAACTGCTAACTACTCAGAATGTTGTAATTTCTGCTTATCTATGCCTTTAAAATTCCACAAGTATAACAAGCTGACATTATCTTGCCTTCTGCTGTTACCTGCTTCACTAACTGAACAATCTTAGTTTTAAAATGTGGAAATTTCTGTGGATCTCTGAGTTTTCACAATTTGGCCATCCCTGATTTTCAAAGAGCTAAACAAAATAGTGACAGCTCTGGACCTTTCTCGGGCATCACTTTGAAATTACTTTAAACCTAATGGTATGTCTAAACATGTTAGGGGTTTTGAAACTGTAACTTCTTAGATCCTTGGTATACTTTCATACCGAAACCAATTTAAGCCTAGCTTAGCCTTCAGAAATGTTGCTCAAATTTTTCCTAACTAACCGCTTGTAGTAATTTAGAGACAAATATTTGTCCACGATATTGCAGTTTGCTTCTAGTTTATGTTGAGTATGGTGCCATCTCCAGAATCCAATTCTCTCAATTTATAATAGCAACTAGCAATTTCTGTTGGTTCATCTTTGTTGGCTTTAGTTAAAGACCCACTCCGTAAATTGTACACAACAAAAACACATGTTTTTGGAATGTTTATGTGACACAATATCATTTTCGATCTGTTTACGGCACTATAGAACTTTTCACTTGTGGTCCGCTTCTCCGGATTTACTAAGTTTTGCTTTATGGCAGTACAGCCCCCATTTCGCGATTTAAAGAGTATAAAATTGCTGTATTTATGTTTGTTTAAGCATTTTGGTTCACTTTATAGTTTCAGCACATTTCGTAGTGAGTTACCGCTGTGTTAAAATGTGCAATACTCAGTTAAATTGATGTATTCAGACTTAAATAAGTGCTAACTCATTAGCGGAAGTCGCTCTGTAGATCTTCACATTATTTGGTTATGTTAATGTGATACAGTGTCGTGTTGTGCCAAGATAGTTAATTCTGTCAAAAATTGTATCCCTGATATGGAGAGCACATTCACTCTCTCCCTGTCTGCTTTCCTCCGCCGTTCTATGGTTTATCAACTGACATTACATTAGTTTGTTATTTTGTAGTTTAGTCTGGCTTGGGCCTGGAGTTTTGCAGATGCTAAAAGCTGCTCTGTGCTCTGCTGAAGCCATCCTTCAGTTTCCTTTCGCTCTGCGGTTGTTTATGATGGAGATAGCACATGGTAGACCTGAGTGTGAACGCGCATGATGCCATTATGCAGGCTGCCCTGGAAAGCAGTCGGGAAATCTGCTTTTTTGACCCACACACTCGCTATTTAAGTGAATTTACAAGCATGTAGAAGCAACCATGGTGAAAAGGCAAGAGCTCATTGTAATGTTTATATTTTTGTTTGTGGTTAAACCTATTCATAGTCCCTTTAAAGGCAGGATATACGATTTCATTTTAAAACACTTTCTTTACTTCGGTAAACTTGACCGAGTAATTTTCATTCTTTCTACAGTGAGAAACCCTTGGAAAACCTCATCCAATCAACTTCCACTGTCCGTCCAGGATAAGAGGCTTGTAAGCAAAGCTTCCGCGTTCCAGCACCTCCCCCTCTGCACGTCACCTTCGTGTGCACACAACGCTCGTTCTAGCCTGTATACAGGAAGTGAGCTCACGCTACCTTACCAATGGATAAATTGATTGCGCCAGCTGCAGTAGACGACGTGTTGCTTTGGTGAAGCATTTAGCATTTAATCAGCAGACAGATAAGCAAATTTTGTCAGTTAAGTCAACTTAATAAGAATTCTCATTTTGGGTTCTTTTCATTTTACTCAAGCTGATAGTTTCTAATAAGGCAAAATGTTAATCTCCTTTGAATCAAACAGTCTACTGTAGGTGTGTCTCGCATCCAAACACCCAATGGATTGAGGCGGTAAAGAAAGATGCAAGACATCCATGTATTTGTTAAACAAAAAGCCTACATGAATTTATAATGCCTAGAAACAAAACATTCTTTTAAGATTCCCATCAGTGAAAAAGGAGCTGAGGTCTCCAAATTTGGTCACTTTCTCAGTGTTTTAAGACATTCCTCCGCCATCTGCTTTTAATAGTCATCAAACTCTGCTTTCAATCAATGTTACAACTTGTTGCTTTGGACGGTCTGTTTTAGGACTTAAAAAATATGTCAATATAAAAATGATTTGTTTCTTAATAAAAAAAATATGAGTGGAACTACTTTTATTCCGATCACTGGTTTACACACAAACTGATGCTCTTTCTTCTTTACTGTTACATTTATTATGGCCATTCAAAAATAACTGTTAAGGTGACAAAAAAAAATGCGTAACCCCTTTTATCTTCTGAGCAATAATGCCTCTGATCTCCAAAGTTCTGTTGTAACATGGACTATTTCCAATTTAACTTGGGTGCAAACAAGAATGCACCGATTTAAAGTTTGAGAGGACATTAATGAGAGCACAGCGCTTGAAAGAGTTTCTCTGATTGCATTTCTTATCCCCATGAGGAGTGGGACCTTTCAAAAGAGGAAACCATTTATCTCTGGAGGGACAGCAGAGTTTGCCTGGAGAGCCTCACTGTGATGCTCTTATCATGAAAAACTTGAGGAGATTCAGTTTGTAAAGACACTCATTTGATCTCAATGGGTTGTTGGACTGTGTACTGTCAACTGCTGACCTTATCAGTTTTATATATCCAGGGTATTTCACCATCTCCCCAGTATGATTAACTGGACCATTATTATTTTGCAACATGTATGTTAAGACATGACAACAGCTTGCAGATTTAAGGTTGAGGACTCACTTGGCTTGTTGTAAAAAATCTGTAATTGTGTGAAAGGTTTTCACCCAGTAAAGTATTTCCATGAAAGCCTCTCCAGATTCAGCTAATACTGTCGCTTGAAGAGCAACGACTCACAGTGTTTATACACAGGTTTCTTTCTGTGGAGACTTATTCCCACAACTATGCTTCTAAAAAACATGAAAGACCACATCTGGACTGTCAAGGTGGCCCTTAGCAGAAACTTTTTATGCTATCTGCTCGATCTTCTGAAACCTCAAAGTGAAGGGGATGAACAAAAACATATGTAACTTGCTAGCAATCTCACACTGTAGAGGCAGGTCAGGTCAGGCTCCTTCCCCGTTTGTTTCAGGATATTTCTTTGAACCCTGAGGCCAGAAGTCTGCTAAGTCCATCATAAACACAACATTAATCTTTCAACCTTTTCCAGTACTGACCGCAATATCTGTCTAACTAACACTCTCAGAGTTATGTGTTCAAATATTTCTGAATCGATTAAGAAGTATAACTTTACGCCACGTAAAAATAGCTACAGATTTAGCTGTTTATACACAATAACCACAGTGAAAAGTCTAAAATCATGTTAAAGTGGTAGAAATATTTGGAACTGCTTATGATTTCTTTCACCGTCACAAAATAATCACTTTTTTCTGTGGAAAAGCAATCCCATTGACTAATACACAAACCACCATCTTTCGCTATGCTTGTGATGTTCTTTTTTTGATGCACACTTTTTTTGTACCAAGTTTCCCTCGTTGGATTGTTTAAATAGGTTTAATTTATATTAATCTGACCAGACACATAATTCTGTAAAGTTTTGGTACAATTTAGCCAGACCTAGATGTTTTCTTTGCAAAAAATGTCTCTGTCTTTCAACATTTCTGAGGTACAGACATATGGAGAATTCAAAAGACTGTTTTCCCACGCATGTGATCTCAGTAATTCCAATTCCTGCAGCTCTTTTGGGTTCCCTTTGGGACCTTCCTGACCAGTTTATGTGTCATATTTGAAAATAGATAGTACAAGTAAATATTTTTTTACCCTTCTCCTGAAAGTTTGAATACAATCAAAAAGATCAGTTTGTTTTTTCCAGGTGGATGATAGAAGCCAAATAAATTAAACAGAATATAACATGTGTTTTGAAATTATTTATTTTCGCCAGTTTAGCATGGATTTGTAGACTTTTTAAAGTCACTTGATAATGATGCAAATTCGAACAATTACATTTTTCTCAACACATCTTATCAGTGTATCCGTAAATATTGAAAAAAGTATGTCAAAAAGTGACATGGCCAAGATGAGAAGCAGCCCAGTATGCAAAGGCCAATGTATTTACAAGTGCAACCTTGTATTCAATTCAATTCAATAATATTTTATTGATCCCCAAGGGGAAATTCAGTTTACAGTATAACCTGTCCAAGATCATGACAACAAGCAACAAACAATACAAACAGAAGTAAGCACAGTGAGTAAGCACAGAAGTAAATGTTTCATATTTACTACAAAATATGAAACAGTAAATCATATAAAATTATTATAGCTATCCCGTCCAATGGTCTCTTTGGAACTCTTTAAATTCCACACCCTTGATTCCAATGCACAAGATGTGTTCAAACCAGAAGCGACACATATATTGTGCGTATCAGTAATGAATTTTAAAAGAAAGAAAAAAAAAAACTAAATCAAAACGAGTGTGGAGTAACCAACAGTCAATTTTGCAAAGTCAAAATATTTTTGACATAATGTCAAGGATTCAAGTAAAAATCTCTGAGAGATTCAGTTGTGGTTATGTGGTTCATAAGGGATTTGGTTAGTGGGAGAGCAACACTAATGGAAACACTAAAGCAAATAAATGAAGCAGTATGACAGAAAAATCAGACAAGTACCACCAAAATCAGCTTCGAACCTGCAAAAAAACCAAACATTGCATGTGATCATAAAGGTTCGTTTGCAACTGCAATTACTTTTGAATGCATATAATGCATTTTTGTATATTGAAAAATTTAGACGAATGCTCCAAACCCTACTCCAGCAAATTGAAAAAACAATGTGTTATCATGCTTAGCACACTAAGGAGCTTATTACACCCTTTCAATTCCTATAGAAGCAATTAACCTTCAAACAAAAACAAAAAAGCAAAATTTATTTTCAGTATACAAAAGAGTTGTAATATTTTCCATCGAGATTAGTAGCCTTGTAGTTACCATTTTTAAAACTCTATGAAATTAGGTAAACTCTAGTTGTGGTAGCATATATACATTTTTAAATGTATGAGTAATGTTCAGGCTATTTATTACAACTGGTATTAAATGTCAGCAAGATGAACAAATGTATGTTAAGGTACTTAAGAACTGATTTGCTATTTATTAGAAGTCTTTTTTTTATATATTACAACATTTAGAAATTAACAAAAAATTTTGGACAAGTGCACAGTTTGTAATTTTCCTTTCACAAATTACTCCAGTGATTAACAACAAATTGTAATGTGTTTAGGAAAAGGGTGATTTGAGACTCAGTTGGCTCTGTCCCTTCATATCTCTATTGCTGGCCTCCAGCGTCTCAGATTTTCTTTGCTTTCGCCCACTGTATGTAATTGTGTTATCTCTGTGGAGCCCTTCCCCTCCCATCTGGTTGGCGTAAGCCAACTTCCAACTGTTGGTTGAAAGGTATCCAATTAGGAGGAGACGTGTAGGTCCTAATGTGAACATTTCTGTCCTGACAACGCTGGTGGTCAACGAGTCCTGTTATGTGGTTGACTCTCATACTGTGGGAAGTGTACATGTTACTCTGAGATGAGGACATGACTCAGAATTGATTCCTTTAGTCATTAATAGCATTTTACACCAAGCCTTGCGTATATTGTTTTAATAGGGGAGCAGAGCTGACGTAAGGAGGGAGCACTCTTCTGATGGCTCAAAAGGGAGGGGAAACCAAGAGGTTTTCCAATGTCTCAAATGAAGTTGGCAGTGACAGTGCTTTACTTAGATTCTCACTGCATGCTGTAATTTGTGAAAATTATATTGATAACCTGCATTCAGCCTCACTTGTGTGTTTTGTCTGCTCTCTGCCTTAATAAGAAATGAGGGCATAACTGAGTGAAGCCAAAAGGAATAAGATTTCAGCCAGACACTTAAGTGAATCACCAACTGTGTTGCATGTGAAGTGTACATTTGCGTGACTAGCTGTTTATTGCCAACGTTCAACTTCGTGACTATCTTGCACATTTGTGCCAAGTCTGAGGCCACGTTCCCAAATCTCTCCCCTTTGTTGGTTGGGAAAGGGGCTAGTGTTCCTACCCTAGCCCTTTCTGTTCTGCTTCACAGTCACCTCATGTTGTAGGATGTAACATGTGAATGGACTGTGTATTCATTTATTTTCTATCTTCTTTTTCTTCAGATCAGCACAATACAGTCTCTAAGCTTTATAATAAAAGCTCTGAAATTATCCTTTGGAGCCTTTGTGCTCATACTTGTCACAAATCCTCAGTTTTGTTTTCTTCATTATTTTCACTGCTCACTCTTGAAACCTAGAAATGACAAGATGTCAGAGCTTGTCTGATACAAGTCACAGATGAATACCAGACAGGCTTTGTTCCCTCTTTTGTTCCAAAAACAGCGGGTTCATCCCAGTTAGCTCCAAGTTATCTCTCAGCTCTGTGAGAAATATCCAAGGCCATCTGGAAAACAGATTCGTTTTTAAATTAAATGAGACCAGAAATTAAGGAGTCTATTGAAAAAATATGGAGTAAAGGTGTCAATCAAACAGCAGAAAGTGACACGTAAAACAAGAAATTTGTTATAACAACAACGCACATTAGTTGGATTGCCTTTCATGTGCGTTTTCACAATATTGGGCTAGTTGGACCAGACAACGTTTTGGCTGTTTCAGTCACAACATCAAATATGCCAGATATTTTCTGCAGCACAAATCCTTGCATATGGAGATAGTGTCTTGTCACACAAACATAAACAGAACAACGTCTAAAATAGAAGTAAATACCTTGGATTTTCTATGAGTTTCTCTGTCTTCACTGTGATTGCAATGCATTTTTCTTTGAAATTCTATTTCTTGGTGCAGAAGAAAAACATGCATGCATGGATGGATGGATGGATGGATGGATTGATTTCAACTTGATCGTCCATGGCCTGTTGTTGGACAGCTGGTTCTCTTTATCACCTATGTGTGTCTGGCATTCAGGAATAGTTACTTATACAGTAAATCAACAGAGATACTTTCTTTTGACATATGGGTGAAATATTAAAACAATCACGTATCATGAGATAACATGGTCCAGCCTGGTGCATTTCTTCAGCCTTAAGCAGGTTAAGGCACATTTCCGTGAAACAGTCATCAGAATGACTAATCAATTGTCTCAACAATTTACTTTCCAGGGACAACTCCTCCTGTCTGCCTCTTCACCCCTCTGTTTTACCTCACCTTGAAGAAATTGTTATACAACGTTGTTATTTAACATTCAAACTTAACTATGTATTGGAGCATCTCTGTAGTCTTAAAAAGTTAACAAGTTCCCCTATAACTAGGGGATGAGATCTAAGGCAGTTTGCCAGGCACCTAACCCTAGTTGCCAATTGATGTTATTATCAGTGTAAGAATATGTGCACATTTGTGAGTGCAAATGGATGAATTTGGCTCCAGTGTAAAGTGCTTTGAGTGGTAAGCATGACTAGAAAGGCTCTATACTGTATAAATTCAGTCCATTTACCATTTATATGATCATATATACTTTGATGTTCACTCTCTTATTTATCAATGAAGCATTATTGCATGCTTGAGCAAACAAACCTCAGCTGCTGGTACCCATAAGGTCAAACACAGTTTCATAATATTTTTCTTTGTACTTAACCCATTACATTTAAATTTTAAAAATGGATCCTTAAGGTCATCATCAAGCATGAAATACTGTAGTACCACAGTGGTGCTTATATCCTGTTCTTTCTATGTGTTTACAGACCATGACCCTGTTTCTTACCAGAATTCTTACATAACACATATCAAAGAAACATTAGCACATTGTTTCACTTTACCCAAAAACCCTCTATCTTTCTCACACACTACAGACACAAGTGTTATGACTTAATTTTAATTGAAAAATGTTTCCTGGAATTGAACTATGTATCCAGGATCCGTCTTTGACAGACCCAGCGCTAACTGTTGGGAAACTCAAAGATTCAATCTTTTTCTAATCTGTGGATGCCCCCTTTATGGATCACTATCTAAAACCATCAGCAGGATAAGCATAGTAATGTAAGAGGCTTTGTAAAAGGAAACTATATATTGTGATGAACGGTTTTTGGTTCATTCAGGCAGAGAGCAAGATTTTTAGAAGATCACTAGAAGACTGTACGAGTACTCCAATGTTGCACTGTATTAACCTTTTGAGCTTTCAACCTTTGTCTATATATGTATAGAACATCATGTACTTGGAAAAGTTGGCAGCCTTTTGGAAAATGCAGAGTTAACAATCAAAATGTTGGAGGGAATCCTGAGAGAGACTGCTGTACATACACCCGTGAATTTATGATTCTGCTAAAAAATCTAAAAATCCTAAAACTCTTAAAACGGTTGCTTGTGATAAAGTAAAAGCCTCAACCAGAATAACTTTCATTTAATTAGTATTTATTTATATTTAAAAATGTCCCTTTTCACCTTTAATAATTGCTTTTAAATATACCTTTAAATTAAGCTAATTATGTTTTTTTAATCAAACCTTTGTTTTTTTTCAAACTTTTACTGTATAGCTTACCATCATCAGTGTGTGAACGGATGGGTGAATCTCTGATAGGGGCGTAAAGCGAGTCCTCAGAGTTGATAAGGATAAATACTATTCAGGCCATTGACAATTTTTAAAAATCTTTTCATCCCATTTTCTGCTCAGGAACTGATGCGCGTTTGTCCGTCTGCTGTATTTAAGGGCTTACAAATTTGTAATTTCTATCTCAGATTAAAGACCCTAATGCACAACTTGACCCTATTCACATCTGTGATGTATGGGTGACTGCAGTGTGTAAGCTTTCTAATATCTGGAGCAGACGCAGCACATCAGCAGACATTAGATACCAGCGTCAGGAGGTTTCAGACGACAGCGTCTGCAAAACTGGGAGGAGGTGTTCAGACAGCAACAATTAGGAGTCCCATCTGAAGAGGCATCATCGTCTCAGTCCTACTGTTATATACTTTCCCACAGCCTGTCCCCAGTCCGCAGGGACAGCTGATCTTATCAATGACCAAATGTGTTTACTTAAAATGTTAAAAGAAAAACATTTTGAAGAAAATAAAGTGATGGAAACCACATGAAACAAAAACTATTGACTGTGCCACTACAGTCAAATGTAATTTAGAAAGTATCAGTTTAATTTTTGGGTTTTCCAGAGTCACAGGAGACGACAATCCCCCTCAAATGTCCATCTATAACTGATACGAGTGGAGCTAATCCAAACACTGGCCCACCCTGTGATTGAATTTAATTACACGTGGCCTTCCTAACAGCTCATTTGCTCAAGAAGGCTTTGCATCTCTTTTTTAAAACAATTAATGTATAAAGTGGTATCTGTGCATGTTTTACAAAACCCATGACTTTAAGTGTAATTCACAAACTCCCTTTATAGTCATTACAGTATTGTTTGTCAATCCAGCCTGACCACGATTATGAGGTGAGGCTAAGTTCAGCATAGATCAAGGGGTCATATCCCTCAGTATTTGTCAAGTTGAAATATTGCTGGCAGCATAATTGAAAGGCACGAGGTTGTCAAACTGGCGGCACAGGCACTTTAGAGAATGTTGTTTTCCTTGGGAGCACAGTGGATCTCAGACTGCTTCTTTCTCTTTTTCCTGTATGGATTTCACATTTGCATGGAAAAATCTTTCTTGTGTGTTTGGATTTCCATTGTGTGGACAATATAAAGGGCACTGGGATGGGATGTGGGAAAAGGGAGTGTGCAGTTTTCTTAAGTGCATGTTTTGATGTCTGCATGACAGCCTTGGTCAGTGGCTGATGTCAGTGCATACAAAAAGTTAACTCAATCCTCTTTCCTGTTCTAAAATCCAATGAGGAAAACCATTGCAAGTCTGCTCCGGCAGATATCCCACAAAACAAAAAATGCTAAACACTTTCATTTTTCATAATAATCGGTCATTATGCAAAAACCTGGAGCAGTTTAAGCCAATGTAAAATCAAACATTTGTGGTTGCAGTGATATAAAATTGATGGAAAGCTACAAATTGATCAGGAATCCTTGTTATGTGGACTGTAAACGGGCCTGCCCTTTCATTTAAAAATAAGGGCTGATTTTTATATGCCAGTGGTTCCTTAAACACTGTTTTCAAAGGAAGTATCTCAGTCAGATGATTTGTCCTGACAAATTGTGGTCCCTGACCAATTGGGGGAAACTATCCATGAGCAGTTTTTACCAAAGTATTTTTCAAAACTTGGAAATAGTTTTTTCCCTGAGATCTATCCAGCTTTCTGTTTTTGCTCAATGCTAATTATTTGAAGAAAAAAAAATATAAATAAAGAAAGGGAAAAAAGTCATGTTCTCCTGCCCAAAGCACCAGCTATTAAATAAAACTGTTGCTTTAAAGTGGTTTTTAAATTGATTGTTGAAAACAGACAAGGAATTATTTGTTGAAACGTTTGAAAAATGTCTGTTTCATGTGGTTTACATCATTTTAGGTAAACATTATCTGTCCCTATGAACTGGAGAAAGAATTGCATCAGATTTAGGGATGAAAGGTAATCTAAATGACATGTTTACAAGATAAATAAAGGATTAAGTCATACATTGAAATCAAGATACATGCATTAAGTTGATGTCATGTTTGTGACTTGTCTCTTAAACTTCGATAAAGTTTGTTATGAATTAATTTGAAACAAAAACAGCCTTGCTGCTTCATTGCCTGAGCACTTCCTCATTTCTGCTCCATGCCCTTATATAAAATCTTTGACCTTCAGCTGGTGTTTTTTGGAGATAAAACTTACGAAAACAAAAACAAAACAGCAATCCTACTTTCCCTATTCTTCTCTGGGTTTCCATTTTTATTGCTTTTCCGTCTTTTTTCCCTGGTAGTCCAAGTGCCTCCATGACCATGAGGTTTTTAATACGTGTAGACATTTCCTTTGTTAGAGGAAACAATAAATCGCAGTTCATTATTTTAATAAACAAAAGGTTCTGCAATCTTTAAACAGCTAATGACAGAAAAGTGTGTTTGGCACATGCATGTAGCAATGAAACACTGTGCACTGATATCTTATGAATAACAAGGGAACCATAATTTAAACTGAATCTTTGCCAGAAAATGCTTTATTTTTATTAGTTTTTGTTATAAAAGAAGATGACCTGATATTCATCATTCAAAATTAGTGACTAAACATGTTGAGCATGAGGCAAACATCTGTAACTATAAAACAAATAAACAATCTATAAATAATTTCAATCCCATGCAGCTAGTTCTAAAGGCCTGACAAAGGTACATGAAGCCCCATTGGCATCAGGGGCTTGAATACCTTTCACATCGCCCTGACTGAAGTCACCCCCACAGGCTAAATAAAACCACACTGGATCTGGTTACACATGCAAGTGATCTAAAAGATTAAACTGTCAACTGCTCCCTAAAGTGAGTCAAACACCATAGAGCAGCTTGAAGTATCCAAATTACAAGAAAATATCCAAAGCATTGCACCTCTGGGAAGTTTTTAGCCCCTTCTCCATAATGAATGGGGAAATGAGCGAAACCAATATGATAACCAATATTACCTGTGACATTGAAATCTAATCAAAATGATGATAGCTAAAGTGATTACTTGTGCTTTTGGTAAAAACGTGGCTCTTTGCTCAACAGCATAGTTCTTTGTCTAAATCCCTGAAATGTGCTCTTCCAGTCATTGTAAAGAAGAATTTACCATCTTTGAATGGTTCCCTTGCTAATAGGGACGGAATTTGAGAGAGGTTAGTTTTACCCTGCTGATGAAATATAATTGTGATGGTCCAGAATAAGTTTCAATACACTGTCTTTAGAATCTATGGTGGTAGGTGTGGTTATGAATAACAGTATAGCAACATGACGCTGAACACCCAACAATACAGAGTCAGTCTATAGTATTTAGTATAGTTTGCTCAAGAATAAAAAGGAAAAAAGCTCAAGAATCTCATACATGAATGTTGAACATTTTTACATTTTGTTATGCAACAGCTACAAAGATCCATAATATTTCACTGGTATATTTTTGTTAAAAGCACAAAAGTAATCCATGATTGTAGAGTCTAAGGAACATGATATTTGATTTGAAAATAGTTTTGCAAATGAAAATCTTAAAAGTGTGATGTAGCCCTATATATAATTCAGTGCAACCAATCATCTGATTTGATGTCTCCTAATTAGTCCACCTGAAGTAGTTTAATTTCAGTAAAAATACAGATGATCCGTGAAAGCATTAGTAGTTTGCTAACATTTGGAGAAAAACCAGCATCATGAAGAACAAGGATCACACACTAAAAAAGTGACTAATTGGATTAACATAAATGATGGCTGTTTTCCCATCCAATAAATATATGCTGGTTCGACCAAATTCACATAGATCTGGAAAATTTTATTTAATGGACATTCTTTGAAGCAGCATATATTTAAAGGATGGAAAAACTGCCATCATTTAAATTGTGTTAATCCAATAGTCATATTTTTTTAACGGTATCAGTGATAACTTTAGGATAATTATTGAAGCAGGGTTAGGCTATATCCCAAGCTTATCACACAGAGCATTTTTAGTCATTACCTGAAAAAAAATAAAATAAATGTGGCACACACAGCCATAAACTTACCGAAACAAGCATCTTTGTCTGAGTGCCCCAAAGACTGTCGGGTAATGTGTTTGTGTTAATTTTAGAAGTTTTCTGTTGTATGTTATAGTTTGTGTTCTAAATATGGCTGTGCTCCTTAGTTATCCTTTGAGTTATGGGTGTTGTCAGTGTTTGTTTGTTGGGGTTGTTATAGTGATGGTAGATCTTCAGTATATTTTGGTGTTAAGCCATTCAATGATTTATTAACTAGAAATAGTATTTTGAAGTCTATTATCTGAGCTACAGTGTAAGGACTTAAGAACCATGGTGATGTGGTCCTCATTTCAGTTTCTAGTGAGGATGCGAGCAGCTGCATTCTGAAGCATTTTTTTTTATTTCAAAGTAGCAATTTAAATGACATTAATGCCCTGTTTACACAGAGACGAAATGGAAGTTCTGTCCACATGGCAGAAGCTGCTGTAGTACCATGCCGGGCAAATTGTTGGTGCTGTGACACTGTTACTGGTGATAGGGACAGTAAATCACATTGTAGCATACATAATAAGATCAATATTTGCCTTATCAGGACTGCAACACTGTACCGCGTCATGTTCGTTTCCTTTATTACAGAGTTGTGCATGCACGGTAAATATCAGAGTAAAGAAAAAAATCCATAGAATTTATAAACACAGAGACAACTCAGCCGTCAATTTCAGATTTATCCACTTTGGGACCTGGTTCCAGAAATTATTGTTTATGTTGTCGTGAAACACAGGCTCCTTGTGCATGAAAAACCTATTTGATTAAATATCTTAGCTGCTACACCTGGTTTTCGTCCCCTTGTACACAGGGCCTAAAGTAGATAAAACTATAAAACAGATTCAAAATCAACACAGACAGTACATCAGTTTTTTTAAAGCTGGGCCTGAACACCTTAGTGTCATTCATTTGAGCATGAATGCTTGTATTTCTCTAAACTGAACAAACAACCATAGGAAATCTACAACACAATATTTGAAAAAATAAAAAAAAAGTTAAGAACTAGTAATAATGACTTAAATAAATTGCTTCAATTGGTAACAAGTAATTGAATTAAGTTTATTCAATTAACTTTATTGAGTTTATCAGGTAAAGAACTAAATAAATGAAGTTTACTGAATTTAATTAAATTACTTGTTACTAATTGAAGCAATTTATTTAAGTTAGAGCTGCATTTTCTTTTTTCAGTGTAGGCGAAGTTTCTTGCCCAAGTACACAATGGCTTGTTGCAAGCGGAAGCAGGAGTTGAATCCACAACTTCCAGGTCACAGGCCACCAACGATAATGACCTCAATTAAGCCTTTGTCCACACGTAGCAGGGTATCTCACAAAAACTGAGATGTTTTTCTACGGTTTGGCCTGTCATCCACACGTAAACTGAGTGGAGATATGCAATTTCTCCATTTTCAGTATCTGCGTGTGGACGGACGAAAACAGAGTTTTAAGAACCGTAACATCACTATCCGCGACAAAAAAATGCTTAAACATCACATGTGCGACCCGTGTTTACTCTCAAAAACAGCATATATGACCTCAGAGCAGATAGGATTTTGGAGAACTACTGCCCCCTACAGGTTTGCCATGTCTATGAATGTGCTGAATAACGCACTTATCGGGTTATGTGTGGATGGAGATTTTTTTTTTTAAGGAGCAGAGGAAAATCGTTTTTTTTAAAACCCTGTCTACGTGTGGACATGGCCTAAAACTGGTTAAAAACACAGGTTTTTTAAAACAATTTCCTGCAACGAACTTAGACATGCACCCTGACATAATGTTAATCCTCTGATGGAAGATGGGAATGCTTACTATGGCAGAAAGGTGTTCTGAAAGGCAATTTTATTGTACCACTGGTTACAATGCTAATAAAGTATGAATTCATTCATAAAGACAACAACAACATTGCGCATGCGTCGGCGTCCTGATGCCTCCTGCTAACTCCGGCTCGTTAACACGGTTTTAACTAGTTTTAAATTCTTTTTTAACTGTTTGTTTTTCGTTTTTTAATCATTTCTTTTGACTAGTTTTAACCGTTTTTAACTTTTAGCGACATATCTGTTATCGGACGCGTTTTTAATCAGAGCACGGACTGCTGTTACTTCCGCCATGCCTCCACTCACCTGTAGCTCCTGGTGTGATGGTTGTGCCAGGCTAACCAAGAAAATCCAGGAACTGGAGCACAGGATCTCCAATTTACACCTGATCCAGGACCACGAGCGCGACGTGGACATCATCTTTGGCCGAACTTTCGCTGCTGCCACCAGCGCCCAGCTGGCCGACACGGAGGGGACATCCATCGCTGGGTCTCCAGGCGAACTCGGACAGACGAACGCCGGCGGAGGTACAACATCTACGGCAGAGGAGGAGTGCTGGATCCAGCAGGGGGCTAAGCCAAAAGCCCCCCTCAGCTGCACTCCGGTGTCCCAGGGTGCGTGGTCGACGGTCGGGCCTGGTTGCGGTGGGGGCGCCCGGTGCGGCTTTCTCCGTTCTCCTCCACCCAGCCGTCCGCTGTCGAACCGCTTCGGTGCCCTGGGGGACGACTTCCCTCCTCTGACCGTCCCTCCGACCGCGCCGAAGACCAGCAGCTCCGCAGGACCGCCGCCCATCCCCTCCCAGCAGCCAGAGCAGCAGTCGGACTCCGGTAGCCACCCACGTCGCGCCAAACCCAGGACTTAAGCCGGGACCCGCCGAGGAGTGCTTCACTACACCCTGAATCCATGGAACGAGCCCTCGGCGTCCTCTAAACACCGCTGCAGTCCTATGGAAGCCAAGCTGCCCAACGTCCAGCAGGTCCTGGATAACGAGAGGTCTTCTGCCCAGCAGCCTGCACACCATCCACCCAGCACTCTCATCATTGGAGATTCTATTATCCGGCATGTTAGGATGAGAGGAGCTGTCACCCTTTGTTTTCCTGGAGCTACAGTAAAGGATATATCTGAACAGATTCTGGACTCCATCCAACGTTACCCTACTGTGAGTAAAGTTATAATTCATGCTGGAACCAATGACATCCGTAAACAGCAGTCTGAGCTTTTAAAGCAGGATTTTATTCATCTTTTTAATCTTTTAAAAGACAAGCCCCTATCTGTTTTTATTTCTGGCCCCACTCCAACCATCAGCAGAGGAATAAATCGCTTCAGCAGGTTACTCTCTCTCAACACTTGGCTTTCCTCTGTTACCGTGATGCACAACATTGGTTTTATAGACAATTTTAACATTTTCTGGGGGAGGAGTCAATTATTTGGGGCAGATGGACTACATCTTAACAGACAAGGTACCCGCATGCTGGCATTAAGCCTGGCATACCCTCGCCCACCCATGTCCCCTGCACCGGCTCCAGCTGCTCCTGTCCTCTCTGCCCCATCCACAAAATCCTGATGTGCCGCTGGTCCTTGTTCCTATGAACTCAATCCTGATTTTAACAGTAACTCATATATCGGACTTGGACCTTACCCTACTTCATTCATACCTGTTATGGTCAGCAGAGCGAAGAAATAATCATAAACTAAGAAAATGCAACCCAAATAATCTGAAACAGTTACTAAAAATCCCACCTACAGTAAGTCATACAGTCACTCCATCATCAACCACTATTAATATGGCTCTTTTAAATGTTCGCTCTCTGCTGAATAAAACTTTTATAATAAATGACTTGATTTTAGATAATAACCTTCAGTGTTTATTTTTAACAGAGACATGGCTGAGTGCAGATGCCCCTGCTGTTCTTACAGAGGCCTCTCCACCTAATTATAACTTTTCTTATTCTACGAGGAGTAGCCAGAGGGGAGGTGGAACTGCTTTCATTAGTTCATCAACTCTTTCCGCCAAACCTGTTTTATTTAATAATTTTACCACGTTTGAATACACTGCCTCTGTTTTTAGCACTCCTCAGATTTCATGTGTCACAGTTAATAGGCCTCCGAAAAGGAATGCACTTTTTATTCCAGAATTTTCAGAGTTTTTATCAATTTTACACAACTCTTATGAGAGGATAATTTTAGCTGGTGATTTTAATCTACGTATAGATGACCTTTTAGATCCTTTATCAACAGATTTTTTAAATATTTTAAATTATATGGATTTTAGCCAATATGTTATGCAGCCGACTCACAACAGAGGACACACTCTGGACTTGGTCATCACGTATGGTCTGTCCACCAGTGTGTCCTCTGTTGTTGACTTGGCCGTCTCTGACCACTACTGTGTGTTTTTTAATATCTCCAATTTTATCCAATCAGAGACCTCTGTGAGAACTGTCAGGAAGCGTCATCTAACCCCTGAAGTGGCTGCAGGTTTTCTTGAAGTTTTTAAAAAGTTCCCTCCTGTACCTTTACCTGCCCTCTGTGATTTTATTGTTAATGATTTTAACAGTAGGCTCAAATCTGCTCTCGACCTGCTGGCTCCAATTAAAGTTGTAAACACTCATTCAAAACGTACAGTACCGTGGAGAAATGCAGCTATTAGAAAATTAAAGAGCAGCTGCAGGGTTGCAGAAAGGAAATGGAGGAAAAATAAAATCACAATAAATCATCAGATATACATAGAACATCTCAGATTATATAATAACGCTTTAAGAAATTCCAGAAATACATACTTTTCCAGAACCATCTCAGAACATAAAAATAATCCCAAAATTCTGTTTTCCACCATTGACAACATTCTACATCATAATTCTAATACTTTTCAGAAAACCCCCTCAAACACTCTCTGTGAGGAGTTTGCAGACCACTTCAGAGGGAAGGTAGACACCATCAGAAGTAATATTTTATTCTCTCAAACTAACATGGTTTTAAACAAGTCTGAGTGTCTGCCTTCACCAGAGGAAACATTGGACAGTTTTGTCCTGGTAGAAGCTGGGACCCTTGATAAAGTTTTCTCCTCAGTGAGGCCCACCACAAGCGCTTTGGACCCGATTCCCACCAGGTTTTTTAAGCAATTTTATGGTTCTTTTAAAGATGACATTTTAAACTTTAGGAATTGCTCTCTTTAGACGGGGGTTTTTCCTGCTGCCTTTAAAGCGGCGGTAGTGAGGCCCCTGCTGAAGAAGAGCAATTTAGATTTTAATGATTTAAACAACTACCGACCGGTATCTAACTTACCATTTTTAAGCAAAGTTTTAGAAAAACTTGTTTTTATTCAACTTAATGATTTTATTAACGCTCATAATGTCCTAGAGAAATTTCAGTCTGGTTTTAGGATGAACCACAGCACAGAGACGGCGCTTTTAAAGATTTTAAATGATTTTAGATTAAACTATGATGCTAAAAAGGTGACTGTGTTGGTTCTTCTGGATCTAAGCGCTGCCTTTGATACAGTAGACCACACTATTCTTTTAACTCGTTTAAAACAGATCGGCCTCTCTGGTGCTGTTCACAAATGGTTCACATCCTACCTCACAGACAGGACTTTTATGTTAAGTCTGGATACCTGTTCCTCTAAGGTCCCTAAGATCACAAGTGGTGTGCCCCAGGGTTCAGTTTTAGGCCCAGTGCTTTTTAACCTGTATATGCTCCCTCTTGGCAGTGTTATCAGGAGACATGGAGTTAGCTTTCACAGTTATGCTGATGATACACAGTTGTACATCTCCATGTCTCCTGATGACACACGGCCAATGGATGCACTTTTTAACTGCATTTTAGACATTAAATCCTGGATGGCAGAAAACTTTCTCCAGCTCAACCAGGACAAAACTGAGGTTTTAGTTATCGGTCCTGAGGCTCAGAGAGAGAAACTTTTACCAAAAATACAATCATTGTCTTTTAATCCTTGTTTACAAGTGAATAATCTGGGCGTGATTTTTGACTCTGAGCTGACTTTTATCCCTCACATTAAAAACATCACCAAAATAGGTTTTTATCACCTAAAGAACATCGCCAGAGTCCGCCCCATTCTCTCTCGGGCCAATACGGAGACGCTAATGCATGCTTTTATCACCAGTAGAATTGATTACTGTAATGCCCTGCTTGCTGGTCTTCCCAAAAAGACTATATAAAGCTTACAGCTTTTACAGAATTCAGCAGCTCGTGTCCTGATGAAGACTAGGAGGCAGGAGCACATTACACCGGTCTTAGAATCACTGCATTGGCTCCCCGTATGTTTTAGGATCGATTTTAAGGTTCTTTTAATGGTTTTTAAGTGTCTTAATGGTCTTGGGCCTTCTTATCTCTCAGAAATGCTTTTACCGTATGAACCCTCGCGGTCTCTGCGCTCCTCTGGCAGCCGTCTCCTTGTCATCCCCAAAGTCAGGACACGGACTCATGGTGAGGCGTCTTTCCATTATTATGGTCCTCACCTCTGGAACAGGCTGCCAGAGGATCTCAGGGCCGCAGAGAATGTTCATGTTTTTAAAAGCAGGCTGAAGACTCACGTTTTTAGCTTAGCCTTTAACTAATTATTATTTATTAATATATTTTTAACCGCTCAGCATGTTTTACCTGATTTAATTTTTAGTTTAGCTTTTAACTGTTTATTTATTAATCTGCTTTGCATTTTTAGTATTTGTTTTACACTTATTGTTTTATACTTTATATACTTAAAATTTTATAAACTTTATATTTTAACGTATTTTAATCTTTCTTGCCAGTGTTTCCTCTCTGGGGCGCCCCCTTCATCTGGGGCGGTGGTCGGCTGTGGCTGACTGGGTGCCCCCCAGGTAGCGCTTGGGTGGAGGTGGGGCTACCAGCCCTCCCTCCTCTGGGCGCCCTGGGTCGGAGCCTTGGATACTGCTGTTGATCTGCTGCTGCTGATGCAGATGGCTCCCATGATGGCATTTCCTGGCTCATCTGTACTCAGCCCGCTTTTTGTAGCTTCTAAGTGTGTGTGTGTGAGTATGGCTCATGGGTTGGGTTGGGAGGGGGTTGTATTTGCATTGATTATTTTATTTTTGAAGGGGGGTTGTGGTGTTATTTTAAATCTGTGAAGCACTTTGAGTAACTTTGTTTTTTTGAAGAGCGCTTTATAAATAAAGTTTGATGATAAAGTATTCATTCATTCATTAGAGACAGATAAGCAAGTGGACTCTCAATGCTTGACATATTGGCCTTATTAGAAAAATACAATGTGACATTTTAGCTACTTAATATAAAAATAGATCCAATCTAATCCTGAAACCTGGTAAATACTCTGAAATCCTGAAATTAATAACTTTAGAATGTTGATAGGATGTACTTATCTTTAATCAATCCACAAGACTGAATCACAGTGTCAAGTACAATATACAAATAGACAGCTTTGTAGTTATCAATAGTGTTTGTACTTAATATCAGAGCAATTCTAAACATGTTAATTCCTGATAGCCTTCACAGAAAAGAGAAATAGACTGGAAAGAGTCCAGCAATAAAAAAATAAATAAAAAACTGCTTTAAAAAACACAGTAAAAGATGAACAGATACATGCTTTCAAATCACATCAATACACAATAACTTCAAGCAAAAACCACTTAAATAAGTCTATCATGTACCAGTACCAAAGCTCAAGGCTGGATTTTCCAGTTGACGGACAGCTATCCTACCACTTGTTGTGTAAGCTTTCTGACCACAGTAACTCTGGCAGCAGGACTGCCAACATGGGATGGAAAGATAATCCAGGATCAAGATACAAAAGAAAATAGAAAATATGACATGGAAACATCTCAACTGTCTGGTTTTCCATCTCTGTACATTAAAAGCCAAACCAGCAAGGCAGACCCTTGAACCCAGGGTTTTTCTCTTTGTTGAGGGAACTGCCACTCATTCTTTTTTTCCCCATTTGCGTGATCAGGGTGACCACGGTTAGGATTCCCCTCTCTTCTTCAAAGTGGAAAATTACAGTTTGTCTGAACAACAATTCCCAGCCTCACGGAATACCCTGAAACTTGGAGAAAAAAAAGGAATTTCCTAGAGACTAGATAAAAAAGAAAGTTGTTGAACTCAAAACCAATCATGGTTAAATGTGATTATGTTAAATTGGTGGTGAAGAAACATTGGAGCGCCAACATTTTTGAAAACATTAAGCAACATTTCTATGAAAATGTAATTACTTTCAGACTACTTTCTTCTGTTTTTGTGTTTCTGTGATTCTAAAATGTTTCAAGTTGCCAAACATGTTTTTTAAAATACAAAATGTTGGTTTCAAATGATGATTTCATGTACTGGGCAGTCCCCAATCTCTCACTCTATTACCCTGGACCTGCCAACTTTGGGTCATTATTTACTGCAGTAAAAAGAGACTTAGATTTTTTTTCTCACAGCTTGGACCTGATTTGTAGAACATGGGTGCAGCTCAAGCAGCTTAGGCCACTGGTAGCACCTGTCTCATCTTCAGCGCCATGCTGGGGAGACTGCCTTACTACCCTTGATCCCAGAATCAATTATTTTCAAAGCAGCTGGGATTTGTATCACCATCATGCTGGCGCCTGTGGCACAGCAGCTCCCTTAGGATGCAGATTGGCGCTCGTTCCTTGTGAAAAGAGATTATTACTGTGGACGTGAGCAATGATAAAGCAACAGAAAAGCAAACAGATCCATCAAACTGGATTTGTTTTAGCTAATTAAAGTTTTTCGAACAGTTTTAAGATTTGAGATTTCCTATTTAAACTGTTCCACAAGTATCAATTAACATTGTGGAAGGGCCATCGTTTATCTTGTTTTTTTTTCATTATTTTTTTATTTTCTTTTTTTAAAAGATGATCTTCACTGAAGCCACATGAATTAGTAGAACAATGAAGGTGAATGAAAAAACATAGGGCAGATTTTTATAAATTGGTTTGATCTAAAAAGTATGACTGACGGGACATATGAGTTTGACTCCAAAATATTTTTTGTCATTAACTTCAGAAAGTGGAACTCGTGTTTTTATCTAGAATTGATACACATAGAGTGAAATATTTAAAGCCTTTATATATTTTTATTTTTATTATTATGGCTCACAGACAATTAAAAACTCAAAACTTGGTGTATAAAAATATTAGAATATTATATACGATGATTAAAAAAAGGTATTTTAAGAGGAAGACAGGCTTCTGGAAAGCATGTTAATTCCTGTGGGCATAATACTTGATTGGGACTTTTGCACTGATAGCTGCATCAGTGTGCTGTGGAATGAATTTGACCACCCTGTGGTACAGCTAGGGAGTAAGTTAAACCCTGGTTGCTTTGATGTTGACCTTAAAGTGCAACTCACACCCCAAATAGACTTTCCTTGCTGATAAACTGTATAAATGAGACTCTACTAGCGCTGTCTGCATATCTGGTCATTAATTTTTGTATTTTATTGGTAAAAATCTTAATTTACTTCCAAAATCTATCAGTGGAGTGCCCTCTTCAGTTTAAAACTTTAAAACTGCAGTTGAATTTCAGTCAGGCATTGCTACCGGCTTACCCATTATTGCAGACATCAGACTTTATTGCTTATGACAGCCACCCTGCCACTGTGGAGTATAAAATAAGTCCAGTATCAGCCACGCCTCCATTGTGAGTTGGAGTTGACATAGCAAGGAAGTGTTGACACTGCCCTATACTCCCTCACGTGTGTCCCTTGGTCTGCCAGTCAACGCCTCCTTTTGCTGCATTTTTCAAATCAGAAATGTAGCTGGTAGAAGACTCTGTTAGAGAGTGAGTTGCTCTTTAAGTTCATCTGCATAATTAGGTCTGGTGTCTCTTATCTGCCTCTTTACAGTACTCATTAAATTCAGGTGAGGGTAGTTTGTTGGCCAAACAACATCATAGTCAATGAACTAGCCTTTAGTAGCTTTAGCAATGCGAGTTGGTGCAGAGTTCTCCTGGAAAAAGAACTCAGCATGTCCTTGAAGCTCTTCAGCTAGAGGGAGCATGGAGTGCTCTAAAATTTCCTGGTAGATGTCTGCTTTGAATATGGACTTTAGAAAACGTAGTTTTTACACCTTTACGCCTTTACACTCTTCATCCAGACTGTGAGACCTTTATTTCTACCCAAAACGAAACTTTCCAATCATCTGAAAATAGGAATTTAGACCACTAAGCAAGAGTCCAATTATTTTTCTCCTTAGCCCAGGAAAAATCCTCCTACATCGTCTCCGTTTCAGGAGTCGCTTGATGCAAAAAATTTGTATTTATGTATTGTACATGTGTAGTGGCTTTTGTCTCAAGCTTCTGTTCACTCCCTGTAAAACCCCATTTAAATCTTGAAAGGATTTTGCTTTATAAATCACATCAAGGCTATAGTTATCTAGTTTTCTGGTGCAACTTTCCTGACCACATTTTCCTTTCACTAAACTTTATATGAATATAATTTATTTCCAGAATAGTCAAATTCTTTAACACTCTTAATTTGGGGTTTTCATTATCTGTGAAACGAAGTAAGTGAAATAAGATGAATTATCATGCCAGTTTCTCAATATGACATTTCTGCCTATGTTTAGAAATGTAAATGTGGACCCAAAGACATACCTGTACTTTGAATACTTTTAGTTGACTGAGAAATTATGACCAACTTTCTGTAAATTGAATTTAAATAAAATGTCTGACCACGCAGCACTAGTTTGAATCTCTAAACTACATACTCGTGTTTGTGACAGTGCAAAACATAGATCATATGACCTCAGATGCATGCAACTTTGCAAATGATCAAAAGGGATATAAAACCAATGACGAACAACGTCTTTTGTTTCTTTTTTGTTTGTGTGACCTAGAATCCTTTTTTTCTCTTTGTACAATTGTTCCTTACTGGTAGAGTCGTTAACTTGCAATTGGATGATTATGAGCTCAATTCCATTTGCTGCCTAACACATATTGATGTACCCTTAACCCTAAACCCAAACCAGTGAGTGAATAAATGTGTTTCAATGTAAATGGGTGAATGTGGCTCCAGAGTAAAGTGATTTGACAGATCAGCATGACTAGAAAAGTGCTATATGAGTTCAGTCCATTTTCCACTTAGGTTTGTCCAACTGACCTGTTTACAAAACAACTGGACACAATTAAGACTTTTGCTCAGATTTACTCATACCAGTGAGTTGAGGCACAAGGTGTACATAAGTTTCCTCAACTTCTCTCTAGGTATTTTCAATTTAACATGGGTTAACATAAACTCAAAAGAAAGTAGTAAAACTGATCCGCTGTTTTAAAATAGTCTTTGAATTACCTTCTTAATTAATCGTGATTCACACAACACCAGTCATCTGGTACTATGCTTTTTCTTTGTTCTCTTCACCTTCCTCACCATCAGTTCCATCCTTCAGACCACCATCCTATGCTGTAGAGCTACACTCACCTACCACTGCCTTGCAGTCACTAATCTCCTTCAGATCACATCTACATTAGATGTTGTCCACCCGAGTGCTCCTACCTCCACTCTTATAGGTCACTCTATGTTCCTGCCTTTTCTGAAATAAAGTATTCACAACTGCCATTTCCATTCTTTTCATAAAGACTACCAACATCTATCTTTCTTTGTTCCTATCCCTGATACCAAACGTGATCATCACTTTCTCATCACCCTGTTCCCTTTACCAACATGTCAGTTAAAGTCTGCACCAATCACCATCCTCTCAACTCTTGGGATAAACTGCATCAATTCATGTAGTTCACTCCAGAATTTCTGCTTTTAACTTACATCCTACCTGTGGGGCATAACCACTAACAATATTGATAATTATTAACATAACTACTCAAATTCTCTTTCCGTCTACATCATGATGAACTCTTTGAACCCTTCTCCTAAGCTTCTATTCTTGCTACTTTTCCGCCTGGACTCCTGAACACTTTCCTTCTCTGCACAATGTCTACCAGCTCTTTAGCTGTACCTGTCATTGTCCCAACATTCAAAGTACCTACTCTCAATTCCAGACTCTTGAATTTCCTTTTCTCTTGCTGCCTACCAACACACCATCCTCCTTTTCTTTCTGACCAACAATAGTACAATTTCCACCTATCGCCTTTGGATCAACAGCACCGGTGGTGGTTGTTGTTAACCCGGAACTCAACCATCCGGTATTGAGTTCATATTTGTGATTTGCATATATTATTTGACATACTTTTATATCCGATGATGTTCCTGTCACAACCCTCTGTTTTTCTTCAGACTTGGGACCAGCACAGGAAATCACTGGCTTTTGATCCCTTATGGTTGCATTTGGAGAAGATGTGCTACTGGCCACGTGTTATCACTATACTATTTTTAAACACTTTTGCCCCTTTCATCTGAAATAACCATCCGTATAATTTCTGGGAGATCTTTTAAATTGTTTTTTATATAAACTTGATATTATTTTGGCTTTGTTTATATTTTACAGGAAAGCTATTGTTTCAGATCGTTTTAATTACTAACCCCCCAGCAACCTATCATGGATTAGCAGCATGGATAACAGATAGATGCAAGATAGTAAGCTAAGATAAATATTTCTAAAATTGTTAAATTAAACTCCTTAAAGGAATACTCCATACAAAAATATATCAAAACAATTGTTTCACCTCTCTCCACAGAAATGTATGGGAGAAAGAGACGTAAAGTAGCAAAACAACATAAATTCCTAGCCTTTAATAATCAACCAGGTAAGCAAATATGAAACCAAAGTCATTTATTGGCACTTGCCCAGAATCCTATGAATCCTTCTCCCCATCCAGGATGTAAAAACATACCTGCTTTTAAATAGGTGAAATGCTATGGTTCAGCAGACCATAAAACACACAGGAACTTGAACTGTGCCCTTTTCCATAGAGTGGCCTATTTTCCATGATGTTTGTTTTTCAAGTCAGTCTGGATCATTAATTTTAAAAGCTACTCAGGACTTCTTTGATCTTTTGTTATACATTGCACTTAACATTCCACATGCATTTTTTTTTTTGTCCAGAACCTAAAATGATGACAAATAAGTTCTGTCCCACAGACTGCATTGTTATGGACAGTCCAAATAGTGAATCTCCATTTGTACAGTAGACATATATAAACTAACAAGTGTTGGGAGTAACAGCGTTTAAGTATAACAGCATTACTAACGGGGTTATTTTTCATTAAAGTGGTAACTCCCTCCAACATCTTACCAAAGAACTGATAGATACAGGAACGCCAAAGGCTTGCTCCTGAAGGCGGTGTTTTTGGTTAGGGTGTTGTTCTTGTTGATGCTCAGCACCCAAAGAAACCTGACAGACCGATTTATAAAAAAATCCTGAAAACGTAAGTAATATCTGTAATAGTTTTTAACATGTTACTCTAAATACTTGATTTTTCTTCAATAGCTTCAAATTTATGTGACCGGGTGACCCAAAATTAACATAAAATGTCTTACTACATAGAAAGAAGAAGACACAACAGTTTATTTGGTATTTGAATACATATCATATTTTATATCAACATTTTACTGTAATATTTCAGATATTCCTTCAATAACTTCCTGGTCATGTGACCAGGTGACACAGAATCAGTCTTAAAATTTCTTACTACAACCAACTAGATAGTGATCTGTTTACTGTGCAATATTAGAGAGATTTCCACAACTTAATGGACAGTTTTTGTCCATCTTAGCTTTGCACTTTAGATTTTATTTTTTATTATTATGTATGTCCGATATTTACTTTTTGGATATTTTATTGTATATTATATTTCTGCATACAGCTTTGCTTATTAAATCAAGTTCAAATACCAAATGTTCTATGATACAGTATATGGTGTTACAGATTATAAAACGTAACAGTGTTGGGAAAAATAGGTTGAAATTCGCTTTAGTTAAAGAATACTGAATACCTGCTTTATAACATATTCCCTTACTTTGCTGAATCCTGGTACTGTATTCTACATACTTGGAATACTTCCCCTTCAAAAAAGCATTTAAGTTTATTAAGTGTCACAAAATGCGCTGGCAGCTACTCCCGTAGGAAAACAGAAAACATTATTCCTAAACATTAGGTACTGACTAGGGAAAAATAAATAAATAAATAAAAGTATTTAATTATTTTTGGCACAACACTGCTACCTCTCCATGACCAAAAAACAAACAAACAAACAAACAAACAGTTTTTTAGCAATAATATATTTTTACATTTGATTAGATTTTATATTTTGTCATTTGAAATTAAGTTTAATTGTCTTAGTGGTCATCACAACAACAAGCTAACGTCACGTTAGATACAACCAACACCAACGTTGTAACTGTGAGAAATGACCTAACTAACACGATAAAGGCCCTGTCAAATAATGGACAAAAAAAACAAACAGTGGTACAGGATGTTGTTTTGTTTTTGTACATTGTTGCAGTATCTTTTAACTTTTTTTAGTGACTTTCACATACCTTGAAAGGCTGGCCAGCCGGATACTTTATGTGTCAAGTTTGCTGTTGACATTGACGCTTTGCGGCGTAGCTTCTTGAGACCAGTCAGCAAAGTTTACAAAAAAATGTAAGAATTTTCAAACCTGGATCATCACAACTTTTGCAAAAAATATTTTAGGTGCTAATACTAATAAACCACTTTACTGGTATTATTTATCTCACGGAGCTTGTGTGCGCATCCTTTTTTGGTATGTGTGAATGAAATTATAGTAGAATGCATGTGTGATATTATGAATTTTGAGTAAGTAAGAGAACGCTATTAGTTGTGTATGCATGGTTTTACTGGGTAGAGTGAGATGGAAACATACATTTTGCCCTATACAGCACGTCATAGATCTTTCCCCCGTTTTAACCACCATTGCTTTAGTTGGGCTTTTGTCAGGAATGGTCAAATGAAATCTAGCATCACTTGAAAAAAAAATAACTGCGACAGAGCGCCATGAATGCATCATTTCCTTCACTGCTAGTAAGTTTTTTTGGTTGCGGTTGTGGCTCCAACCCCACCCTAGCTCCAGGTCTGAATCCATACCTGACCCCTCACTTTTACGTTGGCATTTGATAGTTGGGAGTGTTTCGGCCATGGTATATCTATGGTTTCGGCGGCATGTTGTTTAGGGGTTTTATGGAATACACAATGCGGAGACACACATTTCACAAAATGTATATATTCATCTTTCAGGTGGAAAGTGGAAAACACACAATACT
Organism: Apricaphanius iberus; assembly: GCA_028564705.1. Taxonomy (NCBI): domain Eukaryota; kingdom Metazoa; phylum Chordata; class Actinopteri; order Cyprinodontiformes; family Aphaniidae; genus Apricaphanius; species Apricaphanius iberus. The sequence goes on along the minus strand of JAPXFQ010002338.1, from coordinate 1,152,170 downwards.
GGTTATAGAACATAATGTAACTGCATTATAGAACACAACAATAATGCAACAGTTACTTTGCTGACTAATTACTTTTAAAGTTTAGTAACTGAGTTACCAACTCAATTGCGTTTTAGAAAACGTAATCTGCAACTATAACTATTTACTTTTTTAATCTAAGATGCCCAACAATGTAAACTGACACTTCCAAAAACTTATACCTGAAAGGCTGTCAACTGGTTGAAGTTATTTAAGTGTAACTGAACCCCATGAAAAAGCATCATCCCACCCCCAGGCAACATTTGAAAAACTCTACCAAAGTGGGGAGGACCAGGAGACACGGAGGGGCATGGCCAAGTATGGAGGATGAGCGTGAGGGTGGGACGCGGGGTGTGTGGTCTGTAAGACAGTCACAGCTGAACTATGGCATGCGGCCACCAAGCTCTGTAATGCCTCTCTTTACCTCCAGTGAAGGGAGATATTAGGTCTCTTCTCTGCCATCCACCATAGGTAAAGAGAGACTCTATGGAGCGCAGCGGCCGAACGACGTATCATTTCAAGCCTTAGGCTCAGGGCGCTGAGTCAGCGCTGCCTGAAGCCGACAGCTTGTATAGCAAACAAGCACACAGAACCTAACGCTAGCATCGATGCTAAGTACCTTCAGAGGGAACTACCTCAGCTTTTGTTTCCTTATTCACGATATGTTTAAAACATATAAGTTATAACTTACAGGTTGTGGTCCTCCAAAGTGCGATATACAGATTTCAGCTTCCTTTGTCTTTTCTCAGTATGCTTCTGTGTGCACATGTAGCACACAAAATGAGCAATTTCAAGATGGGGCTGGGTTAGCGTGTCTGAGAGAGGGAGGGCGTCTCTATGAAACCATGCCTGTGACATAGGCATGGTCTCTCATGTACCAATCTCAGCCTATCATAAAATTCCAATGCAGTACCACTCAATGACCGTAAACAGCAGCAGTAAGACGTTTTTAGACCAAGAAATTCGGAATTTAACAAGTTTACACAAACATGTCAAATATATATGCCCTTAAAATGAAAGATTGCTTTGGTAAAAACACATTTATACAGTTTGTAAGCAAAAAAAGTGGTTTTGGGGTTTAGTTACCCTTTAAAGAATGAATTAATACAATTGAACTGCTAATATAATGGACAGATTTTTGATGATCCTCCCACATAAACACAAAGCAGAAGATAAAACATCACCAAAGAAGCTTCTAAACCAAATTCCTTCTACGCCAAATAGCAGAAAATGTGACTGAGCATATCTTGCCTCTGGTTTTGTCACACCAAACACCTGAACTCATACGGTTTCTCATGGTGTAAGTGTGAAAAATAACACACAACTGAAGTAGATTATTTTACTTCCCTGCACTATAGGCATGGTTAAGATTCATAGCAGAGACCAGCAAAGTATAGCTTATTCCTCTGTCCAATAATACCATCTACAGATGCATTTATGAGATCTCAATAGGAACTTTGTAGACATTCTCATATGGGGAAAAACAAAACTATGGAAGGGAAACTAGGAGGGATGCAAGCGTTCATGAACTGCGTCTCCCCCCTATATTGCTGTGCATGCGCTGCATTACACCAAGACGTACTGGAACCCCAGTGTCCAGTGTCCAGCAGTCCCAAGCTGAATGATGTTATGATCTGTCAGATTTTTTTTCAGCCCTAATTTTTGCTGTATTTTGGGTAAAAATGAACTTCGACAGAGCCATTCTGCTTCACAACCGAGTCCCAATAACTGTCATGTGGAAAGATGCTGTCCAGAGTCTTTAAATTGTGAGATGAGATTCAAATCTTTTTGACGGAACATGGCATGGTCTTGGCCACAAATTTTAGTGCAACAGTTTTTAACGAGACTTGCATACAGTGGCATATTTCTGAAAGCAATGAACTAAAGTCAGTCAGTACATTACAACATCAGAACATCAGAACTAAGCTTTTGCAGTAATATGACTAATGGCTTATCCAGATTTAAGGGTCGACACCCAGTTTAACTGTCATTCAGAAAATCAAATTATTGAATGAAGTGTGTTTCACTCTGTGACATTAGGTGGCGACATGCATGCTTTTGTAATGACATTCTCCCCTTGGACTCAAATCACACAAAAAGTAAACAGATACTAAAGTCAGTGAAACAGACTGAGTAAACGGAGGATATGCACAGTGAGCAAAGAAATTGATGACAACATCGCTGCAGCACAGTACATTTTGTAGGTACTGCACTGTTTGACGGTATTACACTCATTGCTACGGCTCGGTCTGTTGTTGTTGTTACAGCTTCCTCAGTCCCAATACTTGCCACAGGAGGAATGCCCGGGCTCCCAAAAGCTTGGCTACTGCTGACGGCATTTACATGCACAGAAATGTGATTCTCCAATCGCGTTATCTAGGTAACTTAGTCCAATTTCTCAAACTCCAGTTTGGGTTGAATAAGTTGAGCTAAGGTATATACATGCATTTGAAAAGTTCAATTTCAGTATGACTTAGGATACAATTCTACTTTCTCTTGCTGGACTTAAATGTACTGAGTGAAAAAGAGCACAATTACGCACCTCCACCTGGTGGACATCACAGCAGGCTCACACCAGTTAATAAAAGGTTGTTGTTATTTAAGATCTCCGTTTTTTTAAAACAAACTTTACAGTTTTTTTTTTTATCACATAGTTCTTTATGTTTTAAGCCAATTGTGCTTAGGTTGCTATTTAAAATGTATAGAAAGATATGTTAGATTTTGCTACACACTAAACATCCATCCATCCATCCATTTTCTGAACCGCTTAGTCCTCCAGGGGTTGCAGGGGGGCTGGTGCCTATCTCCAGCTGTCAACGGGCGAGAGGCGGGGTACACCCTGGACAGGTCGCCAGTCCATCACAGCACACTAAACATATTAAAATAAAATAATTATGACTAATCAATATCAACAATCATTTATTACTTACACCTTCCATCCATTAGGTTGAAAAGGAAATGTATTTTACTTGGTGCTGGCAGGGGTGCTGTTCCTTTTTATTGCCTACAGGTAAAAGGGCTTAAAGTTATCCCCTCTGCATCCCAAGGGGATTCTAGAAAAACAAACCACCATGTTTGACCTTTGCAGAGACTGTTGTAGAAATCGGCTCCTCTTACAGCTCATATCAGTTTGCAGTGAAGTACAAACAAAGGCTCAGAAATAGTAACTAAATAGAGAAGCTGAGCAGGCTAATGTCTTCTGGGAAATTTGAATGCAGACCAAATGCAGACTGTAAATCAGTCAAAATGGAAGAGCTGGTCTTTTTGACACACCAATCTAAATATTTTTATGGAAAGAATGTGTTTTTTTGATAAAGTTAAATCACTAAAACATTTCCCATTAACAGTCATATAGTTCTAAGTTACACTCACATTGACACTGGAGGAGATGGTACTAACAGGAGAATAACCCATTACTATTTATTTTATAAATATTCAGGCTTAGCCACATTAAGCTGATTTTGGTACTTTACTCTGCTGGTCTGCTGTGAACACTTGAGTATAAATCAGCTTAATTTGTTCTGTGCAACTCTGCGCAAGCATTGCAATTCCCCCAAGACATTACTATTGAGTGAATTTGCAGTTAAGACATCATGAATTTTATCTCCTTTAAGACATAATTCATGGGTCTAATGTGGGGGTTTTCACTTTACCACAGATGACAGTTTATTTGACGATGGTCTGTTGTGTTTTAAGCCTCTCAATAGGAAAAAAAAAGACTTCCCTCACCAGCTGGGGAAATCTCTGCAGATCTTTGATAATTGATTCGGGAAGGAAAGACCGACAAAATCCCAGAAATTGTGAGTTATGGGTGATGAAGTATCCAGGACCAGGTTATTGTGGCGAGACAAGCGGAGATATTGTGGTCAAGGGATAGGCAAAACTCTCAGAGTGAAGAGTAGTGATCCCTGTGACTGGCTGAAAGAACAATTACAGGAAGAATAAAACGCCTTCGAAGACAAACACGATCATCATTATTAAGTACAAGAAATAGAGATGTTTGTTTTTCCACCAAATCCTCTGCTCCACTTTGGATTTTAGACATTTTTGTGGAGTTTAGGATGCCAGGCAGAAGTCTGGTATTCATCTCTGACCCCTGCACTTAAGGTGCTGTGTCGAGCGCGCTGTGAAAGGGAAATCTGATTCTTCTATAAAATTAACCTAAAAGGATGTGTGTGTGTTTCCTATGAAGACCGTGCCATCCACTACAGGTGATAACAGACCACTTGTGCCTGTTAGTTTAGAGCATATGGAATTAATGTTTACTCGTTATTTAATATAGGTGGTTGAGTTTCAGTCTAATTAAAATGCTTGGGAGTAAAATGCTTAAACTGAAGAACTTGAATGAGATGAAACTGAAATGAAACGCCTTAGCTTTCATGAGAAGTTGTACGGCAGAAAACCAACACTGCACATCACCCCACAGTATCTCCACAGTAAAAATTTGCGAGTGAGTGCCTTTCCTCAACAGGGACAGTCAGTAAGATGACAGCTGCAGAAGACATGAAACTACTGTGGAGGTTCACTTATGAGATGGTTAATATCCATAAACATCCATAGCTACTGTATAGTAGATTATTTAAATCAAAGTAAGTAATTTGTTTACTTATTTAGCGTCGATACTAAAATGTTCAAGATTTTAACTTGTTAGTGAAACTCCCACCCTAAAAAGTTTATAAAAGTGTCAATTGGCATCAACTGTTTTCCAGCATACTAAATTTGTAAAACAAGGGGGAGTATGTCAGTCTAATAATAATAATTAATAATTGCATGTTTATGTTTCTGGAAAAAAAAGTTACAAAAATATTTGTAATGATACCTTTCATATCCTCCTCCTTCTGCACCCGCACTGTGATTCAATCTTCCGAAAGCCTATTGACCTCGTTAGCCTCTCCCTCACTATCTTAGGCAGAATTCTTAACGCAGCCAATGACAAGCCGGTCACACAAGTATTATGTTTTATGTTTTCCCCATTGCTGTCTAATGTTTCACATTGAGGTTGGGACCATCAAGTAAACTACAGCTCACAAAAGAATGGGCCCATTGATTCTCTGAGGAATAATTTTAGAGGAGGGAGTATTTAGCATGGGCTCAGCTAGAGAGAGCTATTAGCTGCTTCTCCAGCTCTGTGATCCATGACTGCAGAGCCTCAGTGTGTGGAGAGAAAGAGGACCTTGCTTGGCACTGCATTCTGACTCAATTCACCCTGCAGCCTGTGAGCTGAAGTCATGTTTTGAAAGAATGAATGCAGTGCTTCTTTATCATGTCTGTTATCTGAAGCTTACAGTTTAGATTTCTAGCTTTTCTAAAGTGAATACATTTCTGAATTTAATGCTGCAGAAAAATGTCAATGTTAGTTTAGAAGAAAAAAAATGCATGTGTCCCTGCCTATACAAAAATACCCACTGAGATAGGAGCTGAAATTCCTCATTCTAAGAAGAAACCAGAGTGGTCCATCATTACATCCTCCACACTCCCCCTTTTCCCATTTCAGCACCACACTGGGGTAAGATATCAACTAACACATTATCCTCTTAGCCCTGGAGACTGATAGCCAGCGAGGGCTCCGAGCCAGCAGCAGCCGCACCGGTCAGAGAATAAAACTGGCATTGCAGTTACCGCAACAGTAAATTTAACAGAGATCAGATATTGCTCACTTGTTGATGTCTTGAACTGTTGCACACTACGGAGGGTTGCACATGCAATTTTCTCCATTTCAAGTAACGTCATACATCAATAGGCACTAAACTTGGAATATAAATCTTAAATAATTGTTTTCAAATCTTTAAAAGGTTGTAAATATTTAAGACATTGTCTGATCGGACTATAAATTTAAAATGAACATATGCTGCCAAAATAGGCCTGTTTTAAGGTTACACTAACATGAACATTTAAAAAGAGTAATATTAAACCATTATCCCAATATCACTGACTATCCGGTGACATTATTCTGTCGGTGTTGCCCACCACTGCTGGCTTTTTCAAGCACATTTGATTATGTTTCTTGGATCAGGCCACTCTGAGTCAACAGAGGAAGGCAAACCCATCAGGTTTTTATGATTAAATACACAAAGTCTGGAGAGTTTGATTCCAGAAAGCTTGCCAAGTCATTTCATGTTACTTTGACAAGCCAAAAAATGAACTGTTCAAATTGCATTATTAGCTGTCAATGAAAAAGAAACAAGTCTGTTAGAGTTCAGAGATTATTTGTAAGCAAATCTGGCTTTCCCCAAGCAAAGGGTTTTTAATCAGACACATTTTATGTAACAGCTCCTGAAAGTGACATGTCATGCAACTAAAAACACTGCTGCATGCCAATGCACTGGTTGTAGTCCAAAATGCACCTGCAGTGCAAATTGCTCAACTTTCCTACGCTAGTCTAGACACCCTGCACCTGTTGCACATTAGACTGTAATTGTCTCTGCTGTCGGACATTCCTATTTAACTAGAAAACATCTGATTACTTCACCTTTTCCCGTGTGATCTTTAGGTCAATCTTCCCAACCTGCCCTGCAGAGGAAGTCTTGCTCAGGTCAGCTTGTAACCAACCAAAGCTTGTCACAAAGTGTGTGGTTTGGGGCTCCGAGTGGAGAGCTAGGAAGGTGGCATATCCGCTTCACATTAGTTTTGCCGTTCTGGCAGCAGCATTGTCAACTTGGATGAAATCAAACCCCTTTACACAGCTTAGTGGAAGGTTATAGTGTCTTCTGGATGCAGTCCACGTGGCACTGATCTTTGCCAGCCACTTTCTAGACCAGCCGTTCAGTGATGTCATTACTGCCTGTGGCTACAACTCAGGACTGGGTAAAAATTAAAATGTAATCACAGTTTGAATTGCATGGCTGTATTTTGATAACCTAAACTTTTAAACACCATTAAGCTTGGCCTATATTTGCTTTTGCTCATGTGTTTCAAATGGGTAGAAATAAACAGGGAAACTGAAACTTTATCATGCTTAAAACACTCTACAGCGTGCTTCAACACGAAATTACATGAAAGTGAAATAGTAGTTGACCCTTTATGGAATTCTTCCATTTGTATTGCTTTTGTTAGATTTAAACATTTTAAACCATAAAAGCAATTTAATATCAGAAAGATAACCTAAGTAAAATAAATATTTTCAAAATGCTGTATTCATATAATGAGATCATTTTTTTGAGGGAAATAGTGAATCAAACCCTTCTAGCTGTATGTAGAAAAACAATGGATGATTTTGTCTTCCTTAATGGCAACAACTGACAGCAAGTGTTGATAAAAACTGGAAATTAGTCTTTTCATTTCTGTGGAGCAATATTGGCTAATTCTTCTTTGCAGACTTTTTTTATTTTCACACCCAGCCATGTTGGACGATTTTCAGTCGTGAATGGGCCAGGCCATAGCATGTCTTCTGGATTCAGGTCCAGATTTTGACTAGGTAACGTCCAAACATACATTTTCAAGAAGTGGACTACCAAGTGTGTTTTGGATCACTGCCTCGCTGCATAATCCAACTAGATTTTAAACTAAAAACTAAATACTAGATGGGTGAATATTTTTCTTCAGAATTTTCTGGTTAAGAGCAGAATTCAGGCTTCAATTTTTTTAAGGCAATTCATTAGCATCACAAAGCTCTAAAGCAGCCCCAGACCTTCCCATTACCACCACAATAATGCCCCTTTTCCACTTGGGCTAGTAGGGTACGGAACGGGTAGCTTTGGAACCGTTCTGGCGTGTTTCTATTACCTGTGTCCAGTCTGAGCTAACCCCTTTTTTGGACTTCCTCTGCCTTGGTCCGAATGTGTGCCAAAGCAACCCAACACACCCACCTATGTGATTGGTCCAGTAATGTGACATCCCTCTCACTCCTACCTAGCAGTGGAACCCGCTAATTGACCTGGTGTTGTTTGTTTGAAGTGATGTCTCAGAATGTAATAACAGTAAAAGCAAAAAAATCAGAAATGTTCTCCATAAAATTGGAAATATTCAATGTCTTACAGAGGGATTTATTATTCTTTGCTTTAAGTAGCTCCACATTAACCATAACAAACTGCTTTATAAACCCTTTAAGGCATTAAGGGAGGGTTGTGGTTTTGATAAAGCTGAAGCCAAAAGGTGAAAGGGAGAATCTACAATGATATGGGCTACAGCTTTGCCTGCAGCAGGGGAGAAAAATGGCTTATCGGCTGCAGCTTCGGCATCTATGACATCGGAAAACTGTGAGTGGCCGCAGATTTTTGTCAGGTCGCCATGAGGAATGGAGCTGCGATCAGGGCTGTTATTGCCTTTCACACGAGTTGAAGCAGTGAAGTTGGTGTGTGACAGATGTAGAAACCACGAAGAGCTTGCAGTGACGGGGAGGAAGAAGGCGTAGCTGATTTAGCAGTAGAGAAGCAGGAGGTCTCCGGGGTGATCAGGGAGCTTGAGCAAGATCAGGGCTATCTCTTTCCACATGCAGGCCTCCATCGAGTAGCAGTAGCAGATGAAGTCGGTGTGTAAGACATCGAAGAAGCCAGCAGCAAGCCCGCGTTGTAGGGGATGGAAGAGAAGCTGGTATAGAAGCAGAGAAGCAGGAGGTCTCCGTGGTGATCGGTGAGCTGCATCAGTTGCAAGGTGGCAGATTGGCAGTCTCCACAGATTGGGAGTCTTCACAGACTGGATGATGGCTGGTTAGATCGGTGCTGGCATTGAGAACACAGTATATAGTATAGTATAGATCATCGATGTTGGGCAACGTCACTACAGTGAGACGCTCTGATTGGTTGCCGTGCTGCGTTAAGACCGTTAAGACCGTCAAAAATTAAGCTAGCTGAACTTCTGCATTGCTGACGTTTGGCGCTTTGAAATTGAAACGCAGGAAAAGCTTAAAAAGTTGACGGAGCCAACGCACACCAAGCGCTGCAGAGACTTTGACGCTCCTATGACGGCCTGAACTATAGACTTAACATGTAATCTTGCTGCTGTTTAAATTACTGATTAGAATGGAGAAAACATCTTAAACCTGGGACTGTGAACCATATTTTGTTTTTGTACAGCAATTTTGGGATCAAATAAATGGCAGTGGTGCGTAGGAATATTCCAGGGAAATAAAACTGAAATTATTCATTATATTCAGCATTTTAGACGAAGTTAATCTGAAAACTAATCACTTTCAAAAAGTTATTCCCTTGAATGAAAATCTTTTCACTTACATTCAGAATCAAACACACACTTTACAAAAAGATCCACTTTTGTCTAATCAGCACAGATAATATTTCCCAATTATTTCGGAGACGATCAAGATGTTTTTAGGCAAATATGAAAAAGACCATTGTTTTTTGTTCAGCTGTAGTTTTTGACTTGCAACTATCCTATGGCTGCCATTTCTGTACAGTCTCTTGCTTATTGTTCAGTCATGAATACCTAACTTAACTGAGGCAAACAAGGCTTTCAGCCTTTTAGATGTTGCTCTGGGCTCTTTTGTGACCTCTTGGATAAGCAATGAGAAAGCTGCTTAAGTAATTTTGGAAGGCTTGCTACACATTTAACACTTTTTGTGTTATCTGCAATTTTATAAAAAAAGATCTGACCAATTTTTAAGTTCATGATTTACAATTGGTGCCATACTGGTTTAGGTAGCTTTTTGCCCTACTAAAGAAAATTATTATTTAATAACTGTAGTTACACAAGTTATCTTTGTCTCATATTAGAAATTGATACGTATATGAGAATTGGAAAGAAGCAATGACTTCTTCTTCAAAGCACTTTAATTTTGAGAAAAAAAAGTATTTGTGACACAATAAAAAATTGGAAAAAATATCAAGCCTCTATTATAGAGAATACGAAGTCTGAGTCTATGGAGTAACAACAAACCAAAAACAGTTAAGTCCCCCAGAGAGAAAAAGCTCAGCAAGAGCTGGGACAGCTGTGCACCCTTAACAGGACTCAATACTTTACTAATAGTGGTAGGAGACTCATATGAACTCTTTTCTCAAATGTCGTAGGGAATTTTAAAGTAAACACAGCTGTTAAATAATTACCTGTACATTTTGGCAGGGCCAACAAGTGGTGCGGCCAGACTTTACAGCATCAGCATAATGCTGATAAAAATATTACAAGCGACCAACTGAGTGTTATTTTGCTCAGTGTTTTATTTCTTCTCATTTGAAAAAGCGATGAAATTGCAGAAAAAATTAGTAAAGAAATAAAAAAAAGTCAAGAAAAATATGTCACCTAAATATTTTTTTTTTATTTGAGTACATTTTAATGTCTTAGAATAATTTATTTGAATTCATTTAACTGTCAGTGCTAATAATCTCTCCTCTATTTTCAATACAGTTTGAACCAATTCAATGCGATGTTGGTATTGGGCCTGACACTAACAACAGATGCACACTGAAATATTAAAATGAACGTTTTTAGTATGTGCTGCTATACAATTATCATGATATTAGCCTCAACAAAAATGAATATCATTGTTTTAATATGAAACAAAAAAAGTAAAAGTAGTGCAAACCCAAATCAGTGATGTAACAGGTACAATAAAATGTATTTTATATTTTAAATTTGGCACCGAAATTTTGGATCAGTATAGGCTACTAGACAAAGCCTATTTATTTAATTAAGCTTAAAGAAACAAAAAAGACAAAATGGTAAAGTGAAGCATTCTTTACTGAATACTGTAGGTAATTTAAAGCAAGTATATAATAAATATTGCTTTTTTTTCAGCTTCTTCCACTCAGCAGATATGTCTTATTTACCCTACCCGACTACTATTGGATGGTTCAATTGGGTAATCTCAGTTATATGAATAAGACACTTAAGTGCTTCCTTGGTAAGTTAAGGAAACACTAGATAAGGCACTATTTAAAGGAAAATTATTATTTTCCCCTTTTTTTGAGATCTCAAAATAACTTGTGACTTCGATCTCAAAACTCTTACAAATAGAAGGTCCATTGGATGTAAGAGGCATTGGTGAACCTGAAAAGTCTCCAAACTAACATGTTATAATGAAAAAGTACTATTTTATATAATTTTACCCCTTTATATAATCATTTCTCAGACAAATTTCAACTAAGCCATGGTGTGGATGTGAAACTACAGTTTAACAAGCCGACAGTTTTAGTGCTAGTTGCATGTATTTTTATATCTTAACTTATTGACCTCAAGTCCTTTGTAAATGAAGTCAAGGAAATTTGCTTAGGAAAATATGAGGGTTCTTTTTGGAGAATTTGACAGAACCAAGACATGTAACCAAAGACAGGTGGTCTATACAAATATGCAAACATCATGCATTAACTTTCAGCCAAATGTGCCAAATGTGTCATTGTTCTGCAGGGTTGTTCAAAAATTTTGTTTTCTAAAACTTTTTTTTTTTTTTTACTTACCCACGTTTTTCCAACCAGTTTCACCTGCCACTTCTAGTAGAAGTTTCCTCCAGATCATTCCAAGATCTGGGCTTGTGTGTTTTGTCAACAGTTTAAAGGAGAACTTCATTACTAAAACGTGAGAGCATTTACAAGAACACAGCAATCTCTTGAGAGCATAGAGACATAAAGGTCAGGTTGCATTACACAACAGCTTGCAAAAGGAAACTATAACAAAGTTCCATGGATGAATGGAACAGAAAAAAACCAAACAAAGTTTTCCCCTCACAATAACAGAAAGAAGCAATGCATAAATGATTAAAAACAGCCTCTGACCCAAAATAATATCTGGTCAGTCCGACATTACGTATTTTCTTTTCTGTTTCCTTGGTGTGCATAAAATATAACCGGCACAATATAGATTTTACAATCTGACAAAAGCAACAGCATGAAGGCTTAAAGGCTCCTTCAGTCAAATGAATCAAGCCAATGGACACATTTCGAAACACATCGTTGAAGCAAGCAGAAAGCATTTTGTGGTATAGAAGTGAAATGTTTACAGCATCAATCACCTGATCTCAATCTGACACAGCTGGAGCTTATTAGACCCCACATTAAGCATGAGCTGGAGGTAACTGCAGCGAATGCCTTTGGAGAGCAACACCACAGCAGAGATGCAGCTGCTTTTAGGTAAAACAAAAGGACTTTGGCTCGACCTTAAAGTGACAGTGTGTAATTTTTGCATTATATCTTTGAAAATAGCTAATAAAATTTTATGAAATTATGATTACGTAAAGCACATTCATTGTAAAATTTTGGCGGTATTGTAAAATATGACTTTAAAAATCAGTTTTAAAATACATAGGCGCGGGTCCTCTTTTCAGGGGGGAGCCATGTAAGACGGCATCTTTACTTCTAAAAGAGCCCGGACGGACAAAGCGCACGGAAAAAGCAGCTTTTTTTTTAACTTTGGTGACAACTATGTTTTGAGTCACACACTCTCCGCCTGCTACAGGAAGTTTGAATCAGTAGCTAACCTGGAGATCACACACCAGGTGCTAGTTACCTTATCACGGAGTGAAATGGCTGACCACAGGTATACTTCTCACGGGCTTCCGTTGTTGATATTCTTACTCAAAGACACTGATACCGCATGCTTGTGATAATTTAGGTATGCACTGCCCCCTACTGGTCGTAAATTACACACTGTGCCTTTAAAAGTTAAGGTACTGTGCAAAAGTTATTAATAGGGTTTTGTAAGTGTTGGGTCACACACAGCCATCAGGGGGAGCTAACCTGCCCAATAAATACAGCCCGCTTCCCCCAGCTCGGCCTCTTTCACAACGGGCACCGGCCAGCTCGTCCAGAGAAGACCCCCTACAACCATCGTCCTTTGCTAGCGAAGGAAGACCCGAGTTTCTAACAGAAAATTGCTCCAAATGAACCCAAAGACCACTCCAAGTGAATCTTAAACATTGATAAACAAAGACATTGTTTATCCCCAGAGCCCAACGAAAACCCTTCTAAGTTTACGACTGCCGGAAGGGCTGCAAGACTGAATACCGCAGGTCCAGACCCAGCAAAGTCGCATTTCATTCGCCACCACAGAGCCGATAAGAATTGCCGCGCTGGAAAGCTGCCAAAAAGGTACTGTAAAAGTGGATGCCAGGGGCAGATCGCCACGCAGCTGGACGGAGCAGCAAGCCAGGAGCTCACTGCAGCTAACCAGATCGAAGCCATTGTTAGACTAACGTCGCATCACCCCCCTTTCCCCTCATCGCCGTGCAGCAGCTCGGAGGACTTTAAACGTTCATAAGGCCTGTTTGGGCAGAGGCAATTAGTCAGAATAACTAATTTTAAAGGTTTTCCCTTTTTGTGTTTAATGTTTAATAAATGTGTTTGAGTCACTCTAAGCGCCCCACGTGCGTTGCAAAGGGCTATCTGAAAGCCGACAAGCTCACGTGTTCGTTCAGGCCTACACTTCATAACAAAGGTTGCTAATAACTGTTCAAACAGAATTCGGTTTAAATAGACTGTTTAAGAATAGAAACTAATGTTTTTAACTGTGTTTTAATTTGTTTTTTTAATCAAATACTGGAACTGAACTGTTTACTTCGGTGACCAGTTCATGAATAGAAGTGATTTCCCAAGGTGAAACAATCTGATCCAGATAATTTTTAACAAACATCTCTTTATCCAAAGGATGTTTTGATTTTTGCTCTTGTAATTAGTGAAAATAATTCATCTTTTCCCTCCAGCATCTGCAAATCGAGTCCTGGGTCAGATCTGCATGCAGAATCACAACAGAATTCATGGTCCCTCTTATTACATATTCATGTTTTTTATGTCTTTTATTTTAACTCTTCATTTATTTTAATCAGTATTGTTTCTATTATTACTGGTTTAAGTGTTTAAATGTCATTCTTCCCTTCGTGTAAATAAATATTCTACTTGGAAAGTAACAGTTGTCATTTCTTGTTCAACACACACACATATTGCAAGGTTTATGACCAATACACGTTAAGAATTCATTCCTTCAGAATTATGAGACTGATATAGAAATTTGGCTATTAAAATAGTTCCTGGTAGAACCAGGTGGTGCGCCCAATAATAATAATGTTCTATAAATTAACTTTATTGACTGCCATAAGCAGTCTTTGACTATAAATAGCCAAATATCATATTTTTATTTAACGTCCCCAACATAAGGAACCTATAAGTTTTAAAAGTTTGTTTCCAAAACAAAAAAAATTCAGTGTTTTCCATAAACTCAGATGAAACCATTCCTTTTTAAGTGTAAAATATTAAGAGAATCAATGTAAAGTCTCAGTGGTTGATGTGTGCCCATTTGGCAGGAAGCCTTTCATGACAAACTGGGAGCAAATATGCAGTACAGACGAAAAGTTTGGACACACCTTCTCATTCAATGAGTTTCCTTTTTTTATGACTACATTGTAGATTCTAAATTAAAGGCATCAAACTATGAATGAACACATAATGTATGGAATTACTGCATGTACTTAAACGGGTGAAATAACTGAATACATGTGTTATATGTTAGATTCCTCAAAGTAGCCACTGCTTTGCATTCTCTTGAACTTCAAGAGGTAGTCACCTGAAATGGTTTTGCTACAGTCTTGAAGGAGTTCCCAGAGATGCTTAGTACTTGTTGGCCATTTTGCCTTCAGTCTGCGGTTCAGCTCACCCCAAATCATCTCGATTGGGTTCAGGTCCGGTGACTTTGAAGGCAAGGTTATTTCACAATTCTTTGTAAAAGTACAATATATATATATAAATCAAAAAATTAGAGGGAGTTATGTCCTAAGAGAAAACAAAGACATGTTGAGAGAATTTATACTAATCAACTACTGTTCTCACTGGTTCAGTTAAAGTGTTACTAACTCTTCTGTAAACTGTTATTGGAAAATTATTAGAGATTAGTTCTATTTAGTGATCATTAATTATTAGCAAAGGCATCCGTGGAATATGGCATAATGCTCGGGACTCAGTGAAGAGACTGGAGTTGAAGAAGAGTTTCATTGAAGGAGTCCTTTTATTCTTGATATGTCTGTAAACTAGCCCACTTCTGATATAAGTTCTAGAAGCTTGCAGGGAGGCGGCATAGACACACCATATTAAGGAGAGAGAGCGATGCTCCAAGAGGGCTTCCTGAACAAATGTAATAAATATGTTAAAGCACCAATGGAGACAGAATCATCCTTATCCTTATCTTCATCTCGATGGAATTCTGCAAAATCAAAAGAAAGGAGCAAGAGACTGTTACATGATCAACTAATTTTATAGTACTAATCAATAAATTTTGTAGCATCTAAAGTAGCTTTACAAAAAAAGTCAATTCAGTCCAGTCGTACAGACATACATTCCTATTGATCCTCGTTATCAAACATTGCAATCCAATCAAGTTCAGTTTATTATTCAACTCAATTTAAAACGTTTTCAATAAGGAAACTCAGAAGATTGCATTTAGTCATTAACTTGCAGCTTTTCACTCCTCCTGGATGAACATGTAGCGTCAGTCCATATTTGCTTGGATTCTTTTGGATTGACTTTGCAGCAACTCCTCATCCCGAGCATGCATGCACTGAAAGTGGAAATGAAAAACTTCCTTTTAACAGGAAGAAATCTCCAACAGAATCTGGCTTGGTGTGACCTGCCATCTAAAACTGACCCAGACGTACTTTCTTTTCCCATAGTGTTATAAGAGGGACAAAAAAATTATACATAAATAAAAAAATATTCTAGCTTGGATGTAGTAAAAGCAACCCAAAAGATAAGATCTGGTGAAGCTGTTATTTTTATATATATATATATATATATATATATATATATATATATATTTTATATATATTTATAAACTGCTCTATATATTATTATCTTGCTCTATTTGAGTCATTTTGTTCAGTACAACAGCAGACCACGTAGCAGCTCCCAGTCTATTCAGGGGAGGGGTGGACATCTTTTGCTATAACAGCAGTTTAGTTAAGACCCGATTACCTTTGAGTGCTATGGGATGGGAAAGAAACCTCCAGCAGCACTCACTGTTCATTGAGAAGAGGAAGAATGATACATGCTTTCAAAAATCTCCAAAAGTCTCCAAACAACAGAAAAATCACAGAACTTATTGTAAGTCAACCTTCTGCAAGAGTTGCTTGAGGGGTTTGAAGATGAAGCAGAGGTGACATCCTTCTGAGTCTGACAGAGCAGTCGCTGCAAAATCTGATTTACCTTATTTTAAAACAAATACATTCAATGATAACAGAAAATACCTATTACATTTTATGGTACTTTAGCACAGGTATTGCAGGCTGAAGCATCAGATTTTGAGCAGAGCAATGTTACTCCATTTAGTTCCACACTTATCTCCTTAAAGTGCACTCTTCACTCTTTCACACCCTGAATGGACTGTAGACATGCCTCAACATGTAAACACACTGTTGTATTAAACAGCTTCTTACGTGTCTGTGCTTCCACTGAGTTCAAGTTTAAACACCTCACTGATACTGAAAATAGCCATGATTCATGCAGTAGCAGCATCCACACCAAAGAGTGTTATTGTTAGCATGACTATTCTGCACTCACTGATTGGGAAAAAAAAGTGATATTTAGGGCAACAATAAACTGATATATGTTAAATACCATTATTATTTATTTTCTTCTGCTTTTACACATTTGACACAATGAAAACTATCCAATACCACAGAATCTGATTTATGCCATGAATATTTTTGGATGAAATGTTAAAACTAGCTAAGGTGATTTTCTTTTTGTTTGCATCTGATTATTTATGTCTTTCGTCCCATTTCTTGAGGCCCTAAGTGAAACCTGGGGTCACCAAGAAGTAAGACTGCAAGGTGCACTCATCCACCCCAGCTGGCCGCGGCCGAGGAATGAAACTCGCACTAACAGCTGCAGCTCTGTGTTGAATATGGCGAATGCAGAGAAAAGAAGAGGGAAGGAGGCAATTTCTCAACCTGTCGACAGCTTCTCCAATATTCAATAAGTCAAGGTGCAGAGCCATTCCTGTGAGGCTACAGCAGCTCCGTAAATAGCTGTCTTGCATGATGAGTGTGTTTTTTTTCTTCCATGGTAATCTTGCTCATCTCTCTCAACAAGCCTGCTAGCCTAATTGAAAACACAGACGTGAAGAAAAAGTCTGACATACACACAAGTATCACTGACACAAGGAATGTTTCTTTGTCCTGGATGGTTGCACTTTTACTGTCTTGTTTTAACATGTTTCAAGAATTTCTGAATCTCTCTATAGGTAAGAATGTTTCACAATGCACCCCTAGTTCTGTTATTTCCTAAAATCAAATAATTAAGGTTTTGTGTAGAAGAAAATTCCCCATGTTCACTTTACAAAAGATACAAACAAAATTCTCTGTATGTTATTTAAAGCCTAATCTATTAAATACCCGCCTTATCCTACTACTTTTAATTGCAATGAGTATCCACAGAAGATACTTCTAAAACTTTAGAAAACCACATCACACAATTTTGAATAGTTTAAGGCTTTTTAATAATCCCACTAAAGACCGTTGTTACTGCCATTTTCTCTTTAAAAAGCAGCATTTCACCTTTCCCACCATCTTCTTTCTATATATCCACCCCCAATTTAATTGTGACTTAAGTCTTTGTTGGACCCCTGCCAGCCTGTTAAATCAATGGATCAACAATTTCACCCAACTCGGCCACACACACCGTCAACACCGCTAATCTTGGGGAGCTGACCCCTGCCAACAAATGATCAAATTCACTCAAAATAAAGACGTGCCCCCACTGACAATGTAGTGTTTCCCTTTCCTCTGTTCTCACAAGAGGCTCTCATTGAAGCAACCAGCCAGGCTTATTGAGATTGCATTGGCATATCCTTAAGCACCCCTCTGTTAAACGAAACCCAGCAAACCCTGCAGGATTCAATTCAGTAGGCAAATTCTGACTACAAAAACAGCGAGGGTGGGAATCTGGCTAAAGCAAACTATTGTGGATTTGCAGACGGGATTACTATCTCCTTAACATGTGTTCCCACACCAAATTTGTCTCAAATACCGTTACGGTTGAAGTGATAAGTGAATGTGTGAGTTGCTTTTCCATACACCTTGAAGATTTACTCTGTTTGTGTTACATTTTCATCGTTTATGGGCACCAGCAGTAGTTTCACTGCCTCCTGTTATTAGGCAGCATTAGATGTGACCCATGATCTCAGCGTTACTTTTGAACCCGTGCCACGCTGTCTGGTACAGTCAGCGGGGCAGTGTGCTGCTGCGCAAAAATTTTCGGCTGCAGAGCCACTTACACAGACACACATAACATGTTGTCACACTGTTTGCCATTCAACTTGTCATTCATTCTGACTTCTCCCAGGGCTCCAAGAGCAAATTTTCACAAGTGAAAATGCAGGAGGAAAAGTGCTGCCTTTTCCTGTGTTAACATCAGTGTTTCCAATATTTTAAAGCTGTCAAGCGAATGCATGTTTGGAGACCAACCAGCCATGACCCTCGGTTAAGATGAGTTAAAAAAACTTAAACCTTCAGGTCATCTCTTTCTGAAGGAGTATATTCTCACACTGAAAGATTTTAGGAATATATTTTAATTTTAAGCATTTTCTTTATTCAAACATTACTTTTTTTTGTTTATCAGAGTGTTAATTTACTTTTAATTAGTTCTATGTCCTCCCATTCCTGAGGTATATTGTAAAGATGACTTGCAGCAGAGGCACATTTCCTTCAGCCAAATATTTGTATCTGTGATTTTCATTACAAAGGAAATGATAACAACAAAATATCTAATGGGCTATAATGTCCATATTTACAACAATAATTAAACAATTTGAAATAACTAAAACAGTAACAAAGAAGGCTGATGGAGAACCAATTTGTTCTTGCTATGAGACAGAGGAAGATAGTAAAGGAGATAAAACAGTTCTCAAAACATAACTCTGATAGACCTTGAACCCGAGTCAGCCCACAGCTTAAGTGTACTAAGTGGTTGCCTTGGGCCCCCAAACCCATCCTGGGCCCCCATAAATGCTGAAATTGAACACAAGCGATATATGTTAAAAATTCAGAAAATGAGAATTTTACTTTGTATGATTTTGTTTTGTTTGTGTAGATAATTCCCAAATGTTAAACAGTTTACATTTTTGTGTGGTAACTAAGCAAGTTTCTTTGTAACATTAACATTTTTTTTAATTATAATTCTATTTTTATTTTTAAAATAAAAAAATAACTTACAAAAATATTTAAATAAAATACACTTAAAGAAATACAAATGTGTACACTTTACCTTTCATTTATAAAATTCAGTATATTTTAGAAAATTGAATTAAATTAAAATTAAATTATTTTAATATTCATTATTTGATTGTTGTGTTAACATTGTTACAATCTGATGCTTTAGTTTAACCTTTCTATTTATTTTGAGCTTCAGATTGTCTCAGATAATATTAGCAATTACCTCTAAATAATTTTTAAGATGGCTGCATGGTGGCGCAGCCTTGCCTTGCAGCAAGAAGGTTGTGGGTTCGTATCCCGGCCCAGGGTCTTTCTGCATGGAGTTTGCATGTTCTCCCTGTGCATGCGTGGGTTCCCTACGGGTACTCCGGCTTCCTCCCACAGTCCAAAAACATGACTGTAAGGTTAATTGATCTTTCCAAATTGTCCTTAGATGTGAGTGTGTGCATGGTTGTTTGTCCTGTCTGTCTCTATGTGGCCCTGTGATGGACTGGCGACCTGTCCAGGGTGTACCCCGCCTCTCGCCCGTTGACAGCTGGAGATAGGCATTAGCGGATTAAGCGGTTAAGAAAATGGATGGATGGATGGATGATTTTTAAGATCAGACGAATAAACTCGGCCTCTTTTCCCAGGTTAGACCAAATCTTGATTGAAACACTGTTATTGTGGGTAATGGTCTTAACAGAAAGCCACCCCGAGTCAAAATCTTCTTAAAGCCCCATAAGACTTTCAGCCGGCCCTGCCTGGAAGTTTTTTTTCCAATGTGAGATAGTGTATTTCCAACAAAAAGAGGACTTTGTGTTAAGTCTTTTAAATAAATATTGCCCAGATTGCCCAAAAAAAGAATTTTTGGGGAAATGAATATACTGGGATGTCTCAAACTGATCTCTGGTGTCTCGATCACAGTGTTTTAAATTACTTGTATTGAGGATTTCTGACAAAACTCTGCTTTCAGTTTTCTGTCTGTTAAGACCCAGTAAGCCCTCTGTGCACTATGTTTAACGGCCATAGCCTGCTTTTAGTGTGAGCTCTATTATATCTCGTGGGTGCTATTTTAGATATTTTTCACTCCTTGTTATGATTTTTACTGTGATTGAGATGAAAACAAACAATCATTCAATCAATGATTTAATGACAATTAATAAGGCATATTTCCATTATTATGGCCCTTACCTCTGAAACAGACTGCCAGATGATCTCAGGGCAGCAGACAACATTCATGTTTTTAAGTGCAGGCTGTAGACTCATATTTTTAGCAAAGCTTTTAACTGATTATTTTTTATTATAGTCTGTTTCATTGTTCTGCATATTTACTTGATTAAATTGTATCAGTACTATTTAATCTTATACTTATCTTATCATATCATAGTTATCCACTGTTTACTGTAATATTTTAACCTGTTATTTTAATCTTCCTTCCAGTTTTTCTTCTGTGGGAGACTTCTGCCTCAGGAGTGGTGATCAGTTGCCTAGGTGCTCTCCAGGTAACGCTTGGGTGAAAGTGGGGGTCTTGGTCTTCCCTTCTCTGACCGTCTTGTGTCAGTGCCTCGGCTGCTGCTGTTGATCCACTACTGCTGGTGAAGATGCCTCCCCTGATGCCATTTGCTCTCCTAACCTGGATCATCTGTACTCTGCCTTCTGTCCTTATTATGTTCTTTTTTTAATGTCCTTTTATTGTTGCTCCTAAGTGCGTCTGCACATGGGGACAGGATACGGGGCAGGGGGTCATAAATACGTTCATGTTTAAACCTGTGGGGGGAGGGGGGAATAAATGGGGGGTCATTGTTATTCTGTAAAGCACTTTGAATTGTACTTTGTATGAAAAATGCTTTATCAATAAAGTTTGATTGATTCTTTTTTGTTAGATTTTGTGGCCACTATGGTCTTTATTTGTTTTTAAGTGGACATTACAAAAATTGGGAGAGAGGTAGGGGAGTGATATTCGGCAATGGAATACTGTATAAATAAGCTTTGATTCCATTAACATTGATTAATTACCAGCTGGTTATTCATTCTTCATTTTTGTTAAAAAACATTGTTATTGTTTCATTAAGTTGTATTAATGTTCAATTCAAAAACATCAATGGAAATGAAAAAATAAAATAAAAATGTGTTGTTTGGGAAGTTTATCTTTTTGCCAAAGATCAGACCTAAGATTTTTGATCACTAGTATGAACATTTGTTACTGGATAAGATGTGAAAATACAGAATCACCATAGAAATAAAGATAAACTATTGATTTTCATATTCTGTTCATAAAAAAAAGTCATAAATAAAGGTAATTGCTGTGAAACAGCGTAGCAAAAGCTTACATTGCTTTCTCAAGGTCTCTTAATAGAGTTTATTCTTTATGTTTGAGGGCCATACCCATCCATCCTTTTTTCTCTCTTTTCATGTCATTCTACATTCTTTGGGTCAGAGGCGCCTGGTTTAGCCCCGGTGCCGTGTATCCTGATCACATAAGCACAGGAGATAATCCTTAGGACAGCTGGGGAATCTTTACTGCACAATTGAAGCATCTCCCATAACCCATCTCTCTAAACCCCCCACACTTTCATCGGCCTTCCATGGTAGCACTCCTCCAGGCAACTCTCTCTCACACACACACACACACACACACACACACACAGTTACCACAGCTACAACTGATTTCCACCATGCCACCACACACAGGTCAACACAACTGCTGAGAAAAACTTCCACCAGTGTACAAGGGTCCCTCGTGCACTTTTATATTAGGAATGTCTGGGAGAAACTAGGCCGGCAACTTTTCCGTGCTGTCAATATTTCATACAAACTTGATGAACGAAACAGGCGGTGTCCTGGTTGAAGAAACGTCCCAATCAAAGATGAGTTTTTTCACATTTAAATACTGTTTAGTTTTGCAATTGAATCTCTGCTGAGTGATCTCCAAAGTACTTACCGTCAAGATAAATTGATGGAGTGAGGAGGACATGTCCATTGCCTGTGTCCTCCCAGTGAGTCATCAAAACATTGGTCTAAGATATCTTTCGTGATAAACTGTCTTCCTAAGAATTGTTTCTGCTTGAAAATTTAGAGCATCTATCTCCTTAGAGATTAGGATGAACAATTGAATATTCAAAATAATTCCCTCAACAATCAAGGGGTTTAAACCTTGCTGATACACAAAGCTTAGAAAATAACCCAGGCTTCTATCTCATCGCCCCACTTCAAGAAACCCTGCTATAGGATCTCTGGGGCTTTCCCTGCTCCTCAGCTATGTTTTTCTGAGAAGGAACCAAATGTCTGAATATTATTTATCTCAACATTAGTTTATTTATTATTCCTCTTTTCCAGAAGGAGAACACCAGCTCAGGTCCTCTCAGATATTGTGCAATTTATGAGGCATGCAAAATAATTCATTTCAACCGGAGAAGGAGAGCAGCATGTTAAAGAAAAGTTTCTGAAAAATGAGCTTTGTCTTGTGTGGCTGACATTTTTATGATTTTGAGCAAGTGTTGAAAACCTCTGAGCCGGCTATGATCATCATCCAATGCATTCTGCTGAGCGGCCTCAGTCATGCTTGATGAGCTTTGTCCCTGTAGTCACTGGGAAAATGTGCAGGGACTTAGATCCTGGAGTGAAAAAACACTGATAGCTTTTACAGCTCATTGTATCATGAGACATATTTGAGATATATTATTCTCCAGTGCTCATCCTGGTGTTTAATGATTTAAACAGCTTGTTCTGTTATTCTTCTGAAGTGTTTATTGAATATTATTCGTCACATCAGGTATAAATGAAATGTGCTTCTCTAACAGCTGCATTACACTTTCCACTCATAACTGAGGAGGTTATTCATCTCCCGTGTTCAATATATACATATGATAGACTGGGCTGTTTTCCTTTCCTTTTTTTTTTTACTTTGGTCATTTTGAATCATGCAAACCTCATTTGTTTTTTATGCAAGAGGAGCAGAGCTTTGTTAGGCATTTGACAACGATCAAAAACATCCAAAAACAAGGAACTGTGTAGGACATCTATTAGACTTTCCTAAAAAGAACTTGCAGTTAATCTTAATTACCAACTTTCATTGTTTTCAGAGACTAAACAAGCATATTCACCTTGGAGTCATGCGCAAGCAGGAGTAAATAAACTGCAGACCCGAAGAAAAGGTCAAAGTGGCATGAGAGGCCACTCGGCTGTAGGTTATGTATTACCTCTATGTTTTAGGCCATTTGTGATTCAGTCGAGGTTTTAATAAAACAGCAAAGTTTTGTCCAAAATACAACCTTTTAAATCTTGCACGATCAAACTGTTGCCAATGGGCACCATTAACACCCATCAGACTTAACTTCATGACCAGTAATAGCTCAAGTTAATAGTTCCTCAGCCTGATTTCCATTTGTGAGCGGGGCTCTGAAAGTGAAGATTTTGGTCTTAAAGTGTAGTTTTCCAAGCAAGGCATGGGCATGTGAGAGGTCTTCAGTGAGTTGCCACATTTTGATAAGTAGAAGACTGGGTTAAAGCATCTTCAAAACTGCTGCTTTGTTTTGTTATTATTAAAAGAGATCCAATGAAGAAACAATGGTATATCGAGCGGCGAGCATGAACTGATGAAGCCTCTTTGATAAGAGGTGAAACGTCTTCCAAGACAAATTACCAAGTCCAGTTGCGTTCGATTGAAATTTCCTTGAGATATATTGATAACAGGAACTAGACCGACCAAGGCTTCTTGATGCACATGGGGATGAATGGATGGCGAGAGGGTTGCAATCAAACATACAAATGAATGTAGCTTAGACTGATTAACAACTTAATTATGGTCGGTAGAAATGCTTTCCAGTATGTATCTACACAACAATATTAACTCTCACCAGCAGTTTCAAGTACATTGTGTAGTGGTGGGGAAGATGAATCATATGATTGCCACCCTGTTTAGGAATAACCTCTCTGTTTTGTGTTGAGGTGACTGTTGATATTTCTGAAGACTCAAAGAGGATGACAAGTCGAAGGCACATAGTCATGTTGAAGCTTTGTGGCAACTGCTGCTAAACACTAATTACCTCAGAATTAAGACTCACTATAACGGCTGGGGCTATGCAGAATGTTTCAAGGATTTCTGCATGAGAATGTATGTTTTGGAAATTTTTAGTTTTTTTCTACAATTGTAAAGCCCCAGAGGAGGAACTGGTGACATCAAGAAGGTTAACTTGTTAACATTGGTCAAGTATATCTTAGGCTTTTTGCACTGATGATTCAGGCATAACACTAGATATGCTCATAAAAGTGTGTTGTTTTCCTAACTGAACAAAAATCTACCACTCACAGACTAGGATAACAAATTCTATTTTCATTAAGATTAATGGGGCTTTGTGGCTTCACGATAAGGCCTCAAGATATTTGCAAGAATGTTGATAGAGAAAACTCTGAATCCTTTTGACTCTTATCTGCAGAGGGGAGAGAGCTTGTTTAGAAATATTGTGTCTGAATACAGTAAAGCCAAAACAAAAACATTATAACAATCTCAGATTTATTTTTTTGAAAAAGTTGTTTTAGTGAGTTAAAAACTGAGTTAAAAACTTCTGTGCTTTGGTAACATCAAGTGCAAAATAATTGTTATATCTCTTATTTGTTTAATCTGAATCAATAAAAAATATGTCAAACCAAATTATAGGTGATGCTGTATGATACTGCAAAGACCCTTAAATCTGTATCAAATTTCGATAAGCACCTCATTTAAAAAATGATGTTCTATTTCTCAACATAAAATCATTATGGTCTTTTTCAATGTTCTTCTGTAAAAAGGTGGGTCTTGGAAATTTTAACAGCAGTCCAGGGATTTGAAATATTGAGCCTTTTGTCACACCCTGCTGCTCTTGCAACGTGTTTGACGCTGTAGCATTGTGGCAAAAACATTCTGAGGGTATGTTCTGTTTAGCTGTTTTCCCTGGGGAAAAAATGATAATTTAGTAATCCAGTCAAAATGCTATGGCACATTCTAAAAGAGCCAGACCATCAAGTCAAGTCTCAGTAGTTTATCTACATCTCAAAACCAAGATGCACTTCATAAAAAATAGTAATGGACAGGATGTTTTTTTTTGTTTCTGAAAGAGGAGTAAAATAAGTCATCTGTATTGCATTGTAAGAATATTAAAACACTTTGAAACTTGTGACTTTTTGTCATGTTCCAACCATAAAGTTCTATGTTCAGATGAAAGAAAGACTTGAGCCCCTGCTCTGCCTGGCCTGGTGTGGCTCAGCCCACCCCAACACTTCCTGGTCATGTTTCTATTGTGGAAGTGGATGAGGAAAGTCTGTGATGTCTGACTCTTCTGGGTGGACATCTTAAAAGATAATGCTACAAAATAAACGTAATAACATGCTATCATTGTCGGCTGTTCATTTGGGGTCGGTGAGGCACTATTCTGAGACATTTCTTCACACACCACCTGGCGTTGTGATTTACATATTGCAGTGCAGTGAAGGAATTTTAGATAGTGCCTTATTACAGGTGGCAAATCTCCTTTGCTGATTGACTCCCCATTATATGGATATATGCTGATCAGGACTGGATATAAACTTCTCCCAAAGGACTCTAAGTGGCTCCAAACTTGTCTGGGTGAGTAAATGAGCCTAATATTTGCTAAAAATAAGGTTCAGATTGAGAAAAAAAAATTAACTTCTCTTTTAACTAACAGGCTCTTTAAGTAGTCTGGGGGGAATCTACTGCTCAGGCAAGAATCTGTTGTAAGGTCAATTATATGTGCACTCCATAGATCTGGGGCCGTATTCACAAAGAATCTTAGGGCTAAAAGTAGGTCGTAACCGCCGAATTTAGGAGTAACTCCTAAAAAATGTCGGCGTGTCACTCCTAAATTTAGGACTCCTAGTTTCTAAGATAAAAGTAATTCACAACCACTTTTAGGCCTAAAAGTAGCTACTAAGTCTGGGAGTCCTTAAAAGAAGTCAAGGGGACTCCTAACTCCCTAAGACCTATTCACAAAGTCTCCCAAATTGGCTGCAGCCAGACGTAATGTGTTGGACACTCTGGATGATTCTGAATTGACCAAACAATACCGACAATGTCCAAACGTAGCCAGGTTTTTTTTTTTTGAACGAAGATTTTCCACCGCTCATTGAAAAAAAAATCTCCATACACACGTAACCGGATAAATGCGTTTTTCAGCACATTCATAGACGTGACAAAGCAGTACGGGGCAGTAGTTCTCCCACATCCTGTCCGCTTTCTTTCCTCTATCTTCAGTATGCAGCAGTCATGCAGCTTATAAAAGCAAACAAACAAAACGTGCTTTAACAATGGATGATACCAACACAGCTCTGAGGGCATAAATGCTTTTTTTTTTTTTTTTAGAGTAAACACAGGTCGCACAAGTGCTGTTGGAGCATTTTTTGTTGCGGATAGTGATGTTACGGTTCTTAAAACTCTGTTTTCAACCGTCCACATGCAGATATACTGAAAACGGAGAAAACGCAAATCTCCACTTTGGCCGGAGTTTTTGAAAAATTCGTTTTTGGTGCCGGAAATATCCAGTTACGTGTGGGCTACAGGCCAAATCGTAGAAAAATATCTCCGTTTTGTGAGATACCCGGCTACGTCGTGTCCTTTATATATTGTTCCCCCTGTCCAACATAAGACCTTTTAGCGCGAGTTAGGAGTAACACCTAGCGGTAAGATAAGACGCTTTGTGAATACAGCCCCAGGCCTTTAAAGGAGAGTGGCAAGAAGGCACGGTTAAAGAAACCAGTCATAAAACCTATTTAAAGACCAGAGACTGTCTTTTCAGATCAGATCAAAAATGACGTTTTTGGTTAACATGCATTGGAAACACTGAACTTAATCATTTACAGGTGTAAAGTTCAACAATGGTTACACTACCAGGATGCAACAGAAAGAGAAAGCTATCATCTGCCACCAGAGTGCTACTGATGCAAGTGGATGAACCTTGACCAACTGCAACAGTCAAAACGACTGAAGGAAAGCTATTTTGCAGCAGAGGTTTAAGTCAGTAAGATAGAACAAGCTGAAGGGTTTTATGCCTAATATCCAAGATGTACACCACTACTAGTCCAAAAGTAAAAAAAAAGTTTGCACCAATTTGTTCATAACTGTAAAAAATATGCCATATGGATTTGGGGATTCTGTGCTGGGGAGAAATTAATCAAAACAGGAACTTTTTGATTTATGGATAAGCATTACAATTACTGGAGGAGTAAGATATGCTGAAAATAAACCATGCCTTTGAACCACGGTGGCATCACAGGTGCTCTACAGAACACTGGCAGTGTGTGAATGACATGATGGATTTACTCAAATGTCAGGGAAATCTGGTAGAAAGCCTGTGAGATGGCACAGACCTGAGACTATGGACAATGTTCAACTTCCTGCAGTACAACAACCCTGAAAATTCTTCCACATCTGCAGTGGAATATTTTTGATCAAATTTTTAAACTTGAATATTGTTGTTGTGCACAGACAATATCTATCCAAGCTATTACCTAAATTGACGCTACTTTGGAAAAAGATTATGAGTAAACATTTCAGTTTTTATGTGCATTTAGTTTTTCTTTTACAAATGCTTGATTCAGAAGGGTTGAATTCCAATGTACTCCACACTTTTCAAATTTTAATCAGCCAAAAACATTTATCATTTTCCTACAACTCCACAATTAGGCCATTTTTTTACTTTCCTCTATCACAATAAATCCAAATAAAATATGTTGAGGTTCATAGTTAGGTAAAGGATTATAAATACTTTTACAAGGCATGGTATTTAGGCACTTAATAGGATACTTACAAACAACTAAGTTATTTTATTATTAAAAAAAGACATGCAATCAAGAAAGAGCAAAAGTTAAAATTTTAAAAATTCATTTATTATTTCAGATTTTTTTTTCAGCTTTGTTATACAAAGATGTTAAATAACTTAAATACATTCTTACCAGTCATTGGCGATCTGTTTATGCCTACAAGCTATACACATGAGGTAGAGGGAAAATAATTTAGAGTTCCCATAAGACAAGAATAGGTGGACATGGACAAAACACAGCTGGTGTAATAGTTTCACAAAAATAAAATACATAGTTGGTGTGTTTTATGTGTTTGATATGCACAGGATAAATCCTAACAAAATGCAAACAACGAAGGCTAGAAATCAGTTCTTACAGGTGTGGTGTTGTTTAACACCGTAGGACACTATATATATGGTTCGATGGCTACAATGACAAAATTTTTTTAAAGTTTTATAAAAAAAGGCAATTATATAATCAGATTACATCAATAAAGAAATCTGAATGACTGTGATAATGTTAAATACCAATAAGTGCATTGATTCAAAATATGTTAGGATTTATTAGTGCTTGGATATTCATTTTGACAATAAATGATACAAGATTTTAAAACATTTTGCTTTGTGAAACCTCCACCCCAAAAAGGCACAGACACCCATAAAAAAGTATAAAATCCAGGATATAAAAATCAATTTAAACTTTTATATATTTACACTAAACACATGCTCATAATATTTTCAAAAATAATTTATCTCTTTATCTTTTCTACAAAATAAAAATTCTATACATGATCCACTGAATACTAAACAGTGCAGAGCTTTGTTTTTGAGAACATAGATGACTGTGAAGTCTAAATATGCATCATGCTCCTCTTTTACTTCACCAACTTATAGGCCTATGTACAAACCAAGAACACACCAAAGAATGCATTCAGGGGAATTTAGTATATCTGTCATATCCGTTGTAAATCCATTTAATTTAATAGTAGAGAGCCGCACAGTGTTTGGGCCAAAAAGAAATGTGGGGGAAAAAAATAAAACACCACTAGAAGCTGTGGGGAGCTGGCATTTATGCTCCAAGTCTCAGCATAGCTATTATGGTCACCATGTAGCGTGCAAAGTTCTGTGTATGTGTTTTGACCAGTCTTTATTTGGAGTGCCATCTCGTATCAAAATGTTTGGAATTTAGCACCTCAGAACAAATAACCTAAGTGAGGTCTACATCCTAAAGCATTAATTTTACGTCAGAGTTAGATTATTTCAATTTACTCTGATAGGTTAATTATTAGATTAAAAATTAGTAGATTTTGCAGCACTGAAAAACTATGATAATCCTGAAGCAAATAATTATGTTTTTTTTTTTTCATTCCCCTAAAAGGTTTGTTTAAAATTTTTGTGAGAGTTGAACCATGTGCCTCAGTTTTGTCTCTATTCCACAGAAGAAACCAATGCTATTTACACTAACAGAAATACAATTAAATAAAAGAATTCTGAAAATACTTTAAAGGGCATTTGGGCTTCAGTGCGTGAATGTTGCCATAATACAAAAATGGGTCCCTCACTCAGTAGTTAATTCACACCAGAGTAGACAACGTGAAGTGTTAGTTTGCGCTTTTTTCCTAAAGATGTATAACACTAAATTGATTTTTGCCCTGTTAAAGGAGAAATCTTTTGTTGCAGTAGCATAACTTCAGATTAAAATTTTTAAAATTCTAACAGAACTGGTGCAGTTTTATTTTTGTTTTAGTGTGAGAGCATGCTACTGCAATACAATATGATTTTTTTTAAAAGTTGTTGTTTTTTAAATACATCTTTTCTAGGTGTGCTAGTAATATCTGAGGGAGTTGCACATTAATAGTTTGGCATTTTGAGAACTGTACTTAGTCACTTTTAGTCATGTTTCCTCCTCGTTTGTCATGCATCAAGCAGCTAGTAAACATAGCTTAGCACTAGCTATGCACTAGCACTCAGCCTAAATAAATTAGGTGTGAAACTTCACACAGATCTGACAGATGTTATTCTTCTCATTCAGTCATAAGAAAGCAAGAACGAGTATTTCTTAAAATGACAAACCTTTGTCATGAAGTGTCACTTTAAATTTGAACAGTAGAGTCCAAATAAGGCTCAAAGTGTTGACTGATTTAGATGAAGTAAAGGAAAATTGTGAGTTAACTCATGCATACATACAACTTCACTTGCTTACAACAGAAAACAGCGGTGAAAGTACAGTTTTTGTAGGTATCAGTTTGTGGAACATAATACAGAAAAAAAGCCTAATCAAAATATTTTTATATTAGCTACAAGGTATTAACTTACATATTCACTTGAGCAAGTTTGTACACTCTGTCTCAATTGCCCCACACTGTTTAAACTTCTACTGCACACACTGAAATATGGCTCAATCAAATGGTGGCAGCTGAAGAGGAGAGGCAAATATGGAAATGGTAGGGAGTTACATTCCTACAGTTCTCCACAGTCTTCTTTACAACATAAAGTATAAAAAGAAAAACCAATAAAAAATATGAAGCTGCACAGAGCTCCATAAAGTCTAATCAGAGTCACATGCCACATTTCTGCTGTTTAAATGATAACCTGATGCAACAATGCTGGTTGAAACCACTGGTATCTCTAGTTTAAAATGGTCTGTGTATACGTTTCATATTTTATCCTCATAGATATAGTGGTTTAAGTTATTCCCTGAACATTGGTTCGCTCAAGGCTAGGAATAGCCTAAACTGACTGGTTTAGTTGTTTTCTATTAATGCATGAACAAACAGTTTCATATTACATCACTGAAAATAGATGGGTGGAATAAATCCTCCTGCTAAAGGAGTAGTCCCAAAGGATTTATAAATTATCCACAAGACATCGAACACGTGTGTTGCTCTCGAAGGGCACTTGTCAAAAAGTATTTTAAAAACAAGAAAAATAGCACAAACAATAAAATGTTTGTGTTTTTAGTGGTTTCTTTTACATAGATGAGTGGCTTATATATCACTTAATCATAATTGATTTTATTTACATACATATGCAAACACACAATGTGTGCGAGTGTAAATATGTGCGTGTAGAGTAATTCTTACACCCAGTCTTTTTTTTCTTTTGAAAACTTCCTCAGAATATGATTTTATCTGGAACATATTGTCACTCAAACTTTTGCTTGGAAACTACAGACACACACTCACACATTCCATAATTCTTTGGACAAAGCCCATAAGAAATCAGTCTGTGTTACCATCCTTGTGTTCTTTTTTCAACTGGATCATTCATTTTCTTGATAAATGTTCTTACTGGATTTCTGAAACATAGCAAAAAAAACTTTTTTCCTTAATATAATGCTGTGATTAAAAAGCTTGAGATGGTAACCCACTTTTCTGAGAAAAGTTTTATTCTGCATGACCTCTGAAACCCAAACAAATCCATCAAAGTGCTTTTTGCTTTTTTGGCTTGCTTCTCAATTTTCTGCAGAATGTTGTTGCGACAATAGCAGTACAACCTCAGATGAGAACAAACCAACCAGTCTTTTTTAGGGCAACCATCATTGACTTGCTCCGGTGATTGTGGAGCAACAGGCAGTTGATGCTTTACCCCTTGCAGGTGTAGACTTCCTCTCTCTGTGTGCACTGCTTGCATTCGACATAGCAGCACCATCGCACCTGACACTGGCAGGGCCCGGTCACCTCCCTACTTTGTGTGTTGTGGCCCCGCCCACAACAGATAGCATCACAGTTCTGGTCTTTGTAGCACTTACGTGCTGCGGTGCCTGCTGAGTATTTGCTAGGTTTACAGAAGCTAGGCGAGTCCTCGATGTGTAGCAGGTCCATAGTGCGGGGGATTTGATCGCTCAGACGAGGCAGAGAATGCTGTTGCTGCTGCTGCTGCTGGTTTCGGCCTTTGGAGATGTCTCCCTCTCCAGTGGCCTCATTGGTAGAGCTACCAACTTTGACAGAAGTCTCGTAGCGCACCTTCAGTCGCTTGCCAATCTCATGAAAGGGCAGGAGTTGCCTCCAGCAGGTCTGGACAGTGCAGGAGCCAGACACACCGTGGCATTTACAAGTAGTCTCTACTCCAGCCTTTATTACCTGGAGCAGAAACAAAGGATAACTGTTAATGTCTATAAAACATTAAAGGCACGAAAGCTATGTAATTTACAAACCCTTTGTTTAATAAGCAAAACTTGGAGGAATCGGTTTATGTTCACAGTTATTTCAAAGAGGGTGGAGCAGAGTTGCTTCTGACTGAATCACTGTTATATTCATTGTTTTTTTTCATAAAGTGGCCAATTAGAGGAATATCTCATGGTTTGTAATAAAAGGAAACAAGTATAATACTGCATAACAGCTTTAATAATGATAATTAGTGTGTGGGAAACCTGATTATGGTAACAATATTGGAAAAAGTTTTAATATAGCAGATTCACAAGAATAATCATAGGTCAGAGAAAATTATAGCATATAAAGTCCTGAAAACAGAATTTACTGCTAAACAAAGCCATTTAGTATTTGATTTTAACACCTAAACATACTTGCTATTTGATGCATGTTCTAAACTCATAGTAAAAGCAATCCAGTCTTCTTTCTGTAAAAATGTACATAGTTTTTTAAGCTAAATTTATTTTCACTTTTTCACATTCTTCTCATTTTGCAACCACAAATTTCCATATATTTTATGGTGGACTAATACAAAGCAGAATTGCGGAGTGAAATGATACAAGGTTTTGAATGCTTGTTTTTTTTACATCTAACTAGAAGGTGTGGCATCTGTATTTATTCAGTCATGTTGAGCTAATACTTCATGGACCGAGTTTTGTTTGCAAAATAGACTAAGCTCAGTTAGATTGGATGGAAACCATTTGTGGACATAAACTATATGTTGGATTTAAGTCTGGATTTTGACTGGCCAATTGTAACACATGAAAATGATTTGTAATAAAGGATTGTCTTGTAGCTATTGTAGACATTGCATTGTGGCATGTTTAGAGTCACTGTCATGCTGGAAGGTCAATGTCCATTCTAGTGTTTTACAACCTCAAACAGCTTTATTCAGGATTTTCCCAGTGTTTTGCTTCTTTTACCCATTAAATCTGAAAAGTGACCAACAGGCTTTCGTAATGTTATGGACATACAGTACGAGTAAAAAATGTTACAGTATGTTGTGCATTTTTTGTTTGGTTGGTTGTTTGTTTTTTACAAATCATCAAGTAGCTTCAAATTCAGAAGTGCGATAAAGTTTTTTTTTTCTTTTTTTTAATTGCACAGATTTGGCAACTGAGGAAAATCTAATTCTATGATTTTCTTTCACAAGTTTGCTGTGTCCTCATACACCTTGGGCAAAGTGGACTTCTCGTGGTTTTCTTTAGAAATTCAAATTTACTACAACTCTTCCATACATTTCTATGAAGTGAAGACTCAATAAATGCCCTGTCAACGGATTCTCCCATCTTAGCAGGAGATCTCTGTAATATAATAAGATTGAAGAGGTTTGAGTACTTTGGCAATTTAAAAATAAGACCACAAAAAAATGTATATCATAACGTAGCATTCTGTGTGAACTTTGGCTGACTAAGATTAAAACTGTGCGATAATGTCTTAAGTGTGGTTTTGAGAAAAATCTTTTTTTTTCTCTGACTGTGAAAGAAATCAGGGAACAGGAAGTGCATATTCATCACACCAGCAGGTCATGGAAATTTGGCTGGTCAGCTTTTGAAATGTTTGGTGCAGAGGTTAGCACATTCCAGTTTTCTCCTCAGTGTGGGAATCTATTCAGAGCAATTGCAGAGGACCCCATACTTCTTAATGTATAAATCACACTTCCACACACTAAAAAAGACTAAGTAGTCTTTCCAGAATTTATCACAAACAAAACCTATCAAGAGTAAGATCCTCTAGAAAATTTTGGAAACTATGTTTCTATGATACTTAATTTAAAAAAATGAGTCAAGCAAACATCTCCCAGACCCTAAATATGCAGTCACGTAACAAATTACAACCATTCTTAATTGTATATACTGCTATTAAATAGGCCTCCAAGATAAAAGCCCCAGATTTGCTTACCACAAACAATGGGTTGGCTGTGCCAGAGCACAAGTGAGGGTCTCTTCCCATCTAATCTGAGTGAGACCAAAACACTGACTAATGAGTAGTTTCAGAATTCAATAAATTTAAAGAACCATTTACTTTAATTAGCCCAAATGTCTTTATTAGCCTAGTATTAAAACAAACTGCTTTTGTGAATTTATGCTTTAAAAGTTATGTCCCATCTGTGGTTGTATTTCAATTGATAAATTTGAATTCCTAGATTGAAAGTTTAAATGTTCTGTGTTCAACTATTCTTTATATCTCCACGTGATCTCTGCCCTTATCCATTATTGTTTCTTTATCTGTGTATTCTGGTTAGATTCATGTGTGCTGAAACATTAACTGCTGACATTACAAGTGGAAATTATAACTTTAATAAAAAATAGAATTTATATTAACGTTTGTGGCAAATATAACACTTTAAAATTACAGTGTAATAAATTTCCTTTCATTTAATAGTACTCCCTAAAAAGGTTTCTGACATGTCTCAGATGTTCATGAATAACAGTTTACACAAGATTAAGGGAACTTCAAAAAATTGATGGTGCAAACGGGAAGATATCCTAATATTTTCACCTTGAAAAAGACACAGTCCAGAGAGAACCTTCCTTACCTTCATCCCCACATTTGTGTTGTGCGTGTCCACACGTGCACGCAAGTCCTTGTTGGAGCGTTTGCCCAGAAATTCTTTGACAAACTTGTTGGCAAATTTGAGGTTGTCTCCACAGCCTCCCCACTGCCAGGCTTTGCGGTTCTCCAGATCTGGGGCTTCGTCGCACGTGCAGCGCTCCATGCGTCCTGCACTGCACGCTTTGGCTAGGGCATGCGTTAGGCCCGCTGAGGAGATGGCATACAAGAAGGCTGTCTCTTTGAATCCTGGAAAAGGATTTGAAGAAGATAAAAATAATAGAATATAGTTTTAAATATTAACAGTAAAGAATAATAAAACATTTTTATTACCATCTCAGTAAGTTTTTGAATGTCTGTGTGTGTGTTTAGAATATAAGAAGGACACAGTCTTGGTGGAATCGTGATCCTCTAGCAACTTTCAGATTCATTAAAAACGCACAACTCATCACTTCTCAAATAGTAAGTAAATAAGTAATAAGGAGTAGTAAGTAGTATTTAATGAATCAATACTTCATTTTAAACTGTTTTACTGTTTTCAATGCATTGGTATATTAGTGCTAAAGGAATAACCATGAAATGTCACAAAATGAGTGTCCAAATAATAACATATCTCTTTACAATTCTACGTACCTAATGCCACGCAAACCTTTATCTGATATTAACAACAAAAAAGTCCAAATGGTTTCCAGAACACAGTCTGTAGTCGCTGTCAAACTGCATATTATAGAATCTCATGTTAGTGTAGAAGAGAGATCACCAACCTTTTTTTAACTGAGAGCTACTCAAAGGGTTCTAAGTAATACGAAGGGCTACCTGCACCTTAGACAGTCAAATGGTTTATCTTTAGTTATATGATAATACGTCTGTGTTAATATGCTATGTCTGATGACATATTAATCACAAAATGTAATGATTTAAGACAGGAAATGGACACATTTCAACATGCGACACTTTATTTCTTTTAATCTTTCAGTGCATTTCAGCTTTTTGCTATTTTTAGAACGTGCCCAGAGGGCACCTTGTGCTGTTCCTGACTGCAACTCTGTTCCCGTGGGCACCACGTTGGTGACCCATGATGTAGAGAGTCTCAGTTCAGGTATAATCAGTCTCATTGATATAGATTAGCATCGACTCATTAGCTAGTTATGGTAGCTTCTTAACAAAAAATTGTAAACCAGTCTGGTTGAGCCAACTCTGTCAACACATTGGAAAAGTTACTTTTTTTTACATCACAGTAAGAGACTCCAATACTAGAACAAGGTGTCATCTTAAAAAAACCTACCTCCAGATTCACAGTCAATTACTGTATAATGACTAAGACTTTAGACAAAGCAACACAGGTAGCGAATAAATAATAACAAATAGACCTTGTGGCTGCCTTTCTCTTTACACCTTGAATACATAGAATAGATTATCCCTGAAGAGCTGATTTGATGCACGGACCAGTCAACAAACCTCAGAGGATTTCTGCAGTAGGCATTTAACACATTTATTTATTTATTTTTTACTTGGAACTGCAAAATTGCAGTCAGATTTCAATGGGAGCCCACCACAAGTGATTAATCTGGAAATGGTTAGGAACATTTGTGCAAACTCCATCTGATGCATTTCTGGTTTGTGCATATTTGATCAATAATTAAGACCCACACCAATTATAGATTCTAGTACTGATGGAGACACTTCAGTAAAACTTTAGTCAACCCACTTTAAACTTCAGAATCAGGACACTCATCAGTTTATTTGATGCCTAGTTCGATCCAGGGGGTCTGTCTATTCAAGTACATCTTTCACTTTAAACATTCACCAGTTTGCGGTGAGGTTTCATTTCACACACATATGTGCTTTCCCTCTGACGAAATAGGAATATCTAGGTATAGACAATAAAATAAAATAAAAGTATCTTATCTGTTCTCACCTCTTTTTAATATGTTGGCACGATGTCGCCCCTCTAAGGTGCAATTCCACCTCTCAAAGCGAAACTGATGCTGGCATTCTAAGGCACTCATAATTATGGCCTCCCTTAAGGTATCCGCCACGCCTGGGTCTCGTCTGCACATCCTACGTTGCTTCTTTTCCAGTTTGAGACGGTCACAAAGCTTGTAGTGGAACCGGCCCGTGCTCTCTTCTGGTAGAGAATTCAGTGGCAGAACAGACAATGGTTCATTACCTGTCAACCTGGAGAAAAAATAAATACGAAAATGAGTGTATAATGGGAAAACAAAGTGAGTGTATACAGTAGCCTTATTAGATTAAATAACTTCAACTAGTAAATTCATTTCTATATTAAGTTACTGTACTGCACAAACAGAAGCATAGCTGGTAAATGTAAAACTCCTTTTCCACTAGGGTTGAAAGTCTGGAATGGGTAGGTTTAGACCCATTCTGGCATGTTTACATTACTTTTGTCTCGTCCGAGCTGACCCCTTTTTTGACTACTTCTGCCTTGGTCCGGATCGTACCAAAGCGACCCAACACACCCACCTATGTTCAAAAAAGTGATCTTACTCTCACTCCTACCTAGCACTGGCAGCCACTGATGGGCCTGGCATTGTTTTGTTTGAAGTGATGTCACAGAATGGCGAAATGGCTTCGAAACATTGCTGGGAGAAACTAACGAAATGAAAGTCAATGACCACAATGGCAGGAGTGGGACGGGCCGCAAGCACAGGAAGTACTTTGCAGAAATTGAAAGAATAAAAAACACAGATCAGGATATGGATCAATGTCTAAGTGATGGGAACTGAGTGAATGAATCTTAACTTGTGAGAGGATCAGTGCTGGGCATAAGGACTTTTTGACTGATTTTTGCTGAAGCTTCTGTTAAGTGATGCCCACCTACGTCCTTAACCACTGCTGTACTACTGAAATGGTAATAGAAACATAACCCTCCCGTTCTGTGCCTACCTGTTTAAGGCCAACCCGACCCTATTGGAAAAGGGCAAAATGCTCAGAAGCTTTGTTAATGTTCAGAAAGTCAACCGAAAACAAAGTTAATGTTCAGAGAAATTCAACATTTGTTGAGGCCTAAATAAATCTTGATATAGGGTGTGTGAGTGAGACAGCAGGGGAGGAAAGGTTCTCTATTACGGAAATTCCTGAAATCGGTTTCTTAGCTCTGGTGTGATGAAAACATTCAACCCACATTTGGCTAATTTTATAGATAAGAAACTTTAGGAAGATTTGTTTTAACAAAGGATTCAGTGACATGTTTTGAATGTGTGAGACATACCATATGCTTATTGCCTGCAACTATGTTTAATATTTTATCATATTCAGAATGACACAGATGGGTTGTGAAGATTAAAGAGTACACCAGGATTTGCATTTGCATTGGAGATGTATAGTATTTTATAACTTACATCCCCTTGACAAAGAAGGTCTCATAAAAATAGTTGAATTTGTTCTCATTTGCATACAGTGTATTTTTATGGCACTGCAAAACGTGTCCATCTAACCAAGTCAAAAAAATCTTGTTTCCAAAAAAAGTATTACCAAGTGCAATTTGTCTTACTTCACTTTCACTTCACTTTTGCTTAATTTAAGAAGTTTTAGACTAAAATCAAGTATTTTAAGGGTTAGGATAGTCTACACGTGTAAGAATGCTCAATATATATACTCTCAAAATCAGATTAATAAACTAACACCTTCTGCTCTTGCTTAGTAAATAATTGTCAAAACAAGAGCAAAGATACTTTTTAGCTGGAAACAAAAAATTTTTACTTGCTTAAATGAACAGTTTTTGCAGTGTGGAAATTCAAGTCAACCAACACCAGGTAGGGCATACATGTGAAATCAAAGGAAATCATAAGTGCTTTTGCAGTGATTTACAGATGCAGATTTGAGTGTGCATACATTTGTATTTAGCTTCCTTTAATCTAATTCCCAAAACAAAATTAAGGGCTACCAATTCCCCTCAATAATCCATAAATTCACCAAAGAGTCAATTCAATATCAGATTAATTTTGAATTTCTTATGTTTTACCAACACAGTTGAATTTCTTCTTTTTTCTGGAAAGCTGGTCAGAGTGTATGGGCAAATGAATGAAGAGAAATACAAGACAATCCTGGAATAAAACCAGTTACTGGCTGCTGAAGACCTCAGACTGAGACAGCAGGACAGTAACCCAAATCTATAGCTTGAGCAACTCTGAATGAGTTTAGATCAGACTATATATTCATTATGTTTTAGAATGGCTCCATCATAGTCCTGACCTCAATTCTAAAATATTTTAAAATCCTCCATACATTTTTCTTTCACTTGACAATTATTCACAATATTGTGTTTTTCTAATCACATACAATCTTAAGAAAATGTGTTGAGATTTGTGGCTGTAACGTGACAAACTGAGGAAAAGTTTTTTCGAATTACAAAGCACCATCTAACAAGCAAAGGTTTAAACTCTAAACGTTGCATGCAAATATATGGTAAACTTGTGCATCAGTTTATTTTAGTAAACCATATATACAGATTCAAATTCACTGCCACACAGTTGGCAAAACCTATGACCAGCCATCTGAGGTTGTGATAGGGAAAGCAGAGAGTTACTTTTGTAAACACACAGGGGACATGACCGTTAGCCTGTGACCATTTTGGTCACGTTGAGTTTTAGAACTGGCAGTGCAGTTGAAACTGAAGAATACACGGGTTTAAAGATTGTCACAAAAGCAAAACTATTTAGCTGTGCCTTTTCCAGCTTAATTTTTATTTTTAGAAGTACATGTATGCATATTGTGACACCTCATTTATTTTGATATTTAAATGATAAATGGATAAAAGTACCAGAAGTTTTCTTTTTCTACCAAGGTGAAAAAAAATGAAAGACTGAAATGGCAAACTTTAAAATTGAAAATGTCATTGATGGAGCGAAACAAGACAGTGAAAGTTAATACATCAGCGGTCCTAAGTATTTACATTTATTTCGTACTCTTCGAAATGATGGCAGAGACCAGAATCCCTGAGATAAGCTGTGTTTTGTTTTTATGCAAATAGCTAGGATGACAATATGGCTTGAGGACAAGTTGGCTTTAAAAAAAAATGTAATTCAAGTAAGGTTCTGTTTGAACTATATAAGCATTCAACATCCTACCTGCAGCAGATTACTCTAATTGCTATTTCATTTCAAATAAATCCAGATGAGTTAGTCCTGGAGGTTGGACCTAAATGCTAGTATGTGATTAGCCAAAATGAAATTGTATATCTATTTTTATGAGACAACTCCGGTCTCAGAAATGTCGTAACTACTATTGTGAGTACTATAGCATAAACCTAATAGCTATCACAATATATGCATTGAGAGGCTGTTCAGGCAGAAGCAGAATGGAGATTGGCCTTGGGCTCCACAAGTAAACTATCTGTTAGAAACAATCACTGAGAGGTATTCATGCAAAACATTGACAGTAGGGCTGGGCGGTATACCAAAAAAGTACCGATACCGAAATTCATGACCGTTACCAATGTAATTTTGCACGTGTTGGTAAATTCGGAATTTTAAAAATGCAATATGTATTTTAGTTTTGCAGTGCCCATACCACTTCAAGTAAAGTGTAGTGTTGGGCTTAAGTCATGTAACTACATACAGTCATGTGACTTAATTCCATCCAGAACGGAAGAGTGCTGCTGTATCATTATGTTTAGCAAGTGTTTCGATTGTTCTAGGAACTCTTTTTCAAAAAAGTGACTTTTTGTGGTGTTATTGGAGACCTTTGGAGACTCTAATATGGAGCAAGAATCATTTTTGCTGTTTTCACTGATTAGCGGTGTTGCAGTAGGACTAGAGTGCTCACAGTATCCAGCTCCACCATGCATTAACTTTGCTCCAATGTAAATGAAAAAAAATTATATATCTAAAATAAATAATTACAATCTAAATAAATCACTGATTTCACTCACAGCCCCAGTCACTCTTCATCTGATCCGTGTAATTGCTTCTTCGGAACATGTTTGAGTCTAAACTGGACTCTAGTGAAAGAGAAATACTGAAAGGAGTGAGAATTGAACCCTCAACTAACAGGCTTGTTAAAGCCGCACAATAACAAGAACCAATCACATTTTCAAGCACATTATGTAAATTAGGCTACTACTGGACAGTGGATAAAGAAGGGCGGGGTTAGTTATTGTCCACGAGGGAAATTGCTCAAAATATCGTGATATTGATTTGAGGCCATATCGTCCAGCCCTAATTGACAGTCAGCTTGTTGACAGCTCTTTTCAAAAGACAATGTCAGCATCAGTGAGCCTTTTGGTCATTCATAGGTGGCCATCCTATGGTGGCAATGAAACACAATCAAGTGTTTTCACAATGTGTTCACGTTACCCACAGGAGGATCAGTTATGGCACCCTGCCAACCAGCTTAATTTCAATTGTAAATAATCCCTGGTCTATCTATAAATAAGAGTCTGATGGAAATGTAAAAATGACTTAGAGGTTAAGATAAAGGCTATTTTATGAACTTTCAAATCGCTGTTTGTATTTGATCATTATTTTCACAGAAGCAAGTCAGTATTTACATGGGAACTGGAGGTAGATAATGCTGTACTACCATTCATTCCAGCAAATTATCCACTATACGTTTTTACTTTAAAGTTAGTAATGCTATTTTACTGAGATTTATGTTGCCTTAATTTCCAGTCCTTCACAGTGGAAATACTTAAAATGTTTCAGTGTCAGTAAGTGGTCCAACAGAAAGATCAATTATGTATCTTCTCCTAGTTCCATCTCCTGTAAAAGCAATAGCTGGTTATGAGTAAATATGTTACTGAAATAAAATGTGAAAATGGTGTAAAGGGTCAAACAAATCGAGTTTGGAAAAACATTATGTTTTTGGAGATCAGAATTGTTTTTAGACAGTGGAAATCCACCAAATCCTTGACTATTTAAAAGTAAAAATTTTAACTGGTTATAACCTTTAAACTGAACTTCACTTGAAACAAAATTAACAATGCATTTAAATTTCAAAGTAACCTGTAAGTAATCCTGGTTCGATATACTGCCAGTTGCATAAACATTTTGCTTTGTTTCATCTTTTACGGCAAACAAATAATCGTTGTCTCTTCTATCAGTCGATCTTTTTTAAGGTCTACACAAAAAATTCCTTCATTATGACAAGATAAAGTATTGAAGCAAATAGGAATACAGTCACACACTGTTTTAAATGTAAGTTATATTCTTCTCAAAGTGTTGAGCAATTGCCGAATGTTCTTGTCAAACTAGTTAACATCCCAGACCCATAACTGGTAAAGGGTGATCCAGATGGTTTCCACTTTAACCACTACATTGCTTTTCAGAAAGGAGTCCATCCCCGCTCACATGCAGTGCAGCCTCTAACATAAGATCACAGGAGTTCCTCAGCAAGATATTTGTTTTATTAAGTCCAATAACGGACTGAACAGACTGAAATGTTTCCCCTCGAGTCCCTAGTGTCGTATCACTGGACTTTAATGGGTCGCAGATGCTCCAGTATATTTTATATATAAATATATTGTATATAAAGAAACACACACACGGTACTTGCAATGTTCTACAAGCAGTGCAGTCAAATTTTCTTTTAAGTGCATCTGCAATATTTTAACTACTCTAACCAGAATCAATTTTACTCATTAGAGACACACAAAAACAAAAGCAACAACTGCCTCTATTCTGCTCTTTTCAGCAGACTGATTGACCAATTATTTAGTTGGGCTGTCTGCTATGAAAGCTGGTGTACGCTGGTTTCTTTATAGTTTAATCCATTAAGAGTAGTGGCTTCCACACCAAGAGTGTCTATATTTTTGTGTCCGAAAACAATCTTTTTTTTTTTTTCAGATTTCTGGTAGGGCAGAATATATACATAAAATAAACAATTTCAAATCAATACAAAAAACAAAGTTTAATGCAGAAACACAACAATTTTAAAATTGTACTATTAACAGCTTTCAATGATAATCTCTACCAGCCAATTTTTTTTTCAATGAGATGCATTGTAATATTTATTAGAATAAATCTGAGAAAACTCCAGATGCCCACAGAAACAAAAACCCTGACAGTGATAGGCTTTGATTGTTATATCAACACCTGCTTGTCTGAACTGGAAAAAAGCTGGATGAAATCCAATACTGGCATGATTTTGCTACCGTTTTTTTTTTTTTTAGATAAAACATACTTTAGGTGAAGATAGATTGAGGGCAAAGTGTGCTGAGAGGAGGGAACAGTTTCTAATATCTCTAGAGAAGAAGGTACTGGCCAACTTTCTCTCTTGTGCAAGGTTTCCACTGTGTGATGAACCAGATTGCAGTCAAATAGTATCACAGATGCATGTTTTTGCAGTTTCCTCAAAGGTTTACACACACACACACGCATCCACACGAACACACACACGCACACACCCACACACACACTAAACTACAACACCACGATTTGCTTTACTAATTCAAAGTGTTGCCAAAAGTAAAGTATGCATCTGGAGTGTAAACTGAAATTTGCTGGAAATTAAAGATAATATTTTCTCTGGGAACAAGACTGCAACTCCTGCTGTCACACAAAAAGGTCAGGCATTCCAAAAAGATGATGTACAAAAAAAATAGTATCAATCTGTTGTTTTCAATGAGGAAGGAACTCAGTCAACTCACTTTGGGTACAACAGAATTGCCACACTATTTAGTCGCTGATTCACAAATTTCAGGGAAATGATAATCCTTTGTGATTTTACATACATCCTTTTATTTTACATGTAATTAGGTAATGTGATCTTACATTTTACGTGAAATGGGAAAAAAATATATCTATCCTGTTGAAAACTTATTCATTCAGAGAATGGTAAGAAAAGTAGTCTTGTTATAGTTTGGCCATTTAATTTTAAGAAATCCATCCATTGTCTATAATGCTTATACATTGCAGGGTCCCGGGTGGGCTGGTACTCATCTCAAGCAATCATCGGGTGAGAGGTGGGGTGCACCCTGAAAAGAGATATACAGGACAAGCAAGTATACACCCACTCATACCTACAGACAATTTAGAAATTATCCTATTAACACGTTTTTGGAAATTGGGAGAAAGCTGGAGTACCCAGAGGGAACCAATGAATGCAGAGGGAGAGCAAACTCTATGCAGAAAGACCCCAGGATGGGATTCAAACCTAGGATCTTCTTTTTGCAAGGCTACCAACTGCACCAATGTGCAAACAGTTTAAGATTTTTTTTTTATATTACATATTATATATTTTTTATATTAATTATAACTCTATACAAAAAAGTTCCTTCCCGGGAAATCCTTTTGGCTTTTGTCCACTGAGCATGAGTATTTTCTAACGTAGAACTGCTAAATGCATGACAGCTAACACGGATCTAAGATACAACAACAACAAAAAAAGCTTAATTTGCTACCCTTGCATTTCGGTGGGAGAAAACTTTAACTTGACTACAGTTCAGGTTCACGTAACGTGTAAGATTACCCGTGGGTACCCCCGTAGAAGTTTTTTCACAAGTGAAAAAAAAAAAAATCCTATTTCACAATCTAGGCAGAAGTTTCTGTCATGGGTTGCAGTATGCTGGAGGAAAGAACATGCAGCTGCATTTGCAATTCGGGAAAGGAAAACATAATCAAGTCAGGGACTTTCAACAATATTTTGTTTCCGTACAGCAATCTCTGCATCAAATAAATGTCAGCTGTACAACATTCCGGATAAATTAAATGAAAATGATTAATTGTAATATAGTTTTCATTCAATCAGGGTTTGGGTCATTTTGTGTCGTTGCAGTTTTTTGAAAACGGCAGCAGAAAAATCTAAAGACCATCCTCATTTTGACAGATACAATTCACACGCCTGACCACTTTATACGATGATACAGGCGCGCAGACTTTTTCAACTTTACGGACAGATTTCAGGTAACTAAAAAAAAAAAAAAAAAAGATTCCTATGAGGGCACTGATCATGATCTGAGACCAGGACACCATACACAATGTATCTCGCTATCTTAGAGCTCAGCTGACAGCACCATGCAGCATTATAGACCTGTTACAGACCGATCATAGGTTTAAAACAGATCTGGTGATAACCACAGGTATCCAACAGACCGAGTCGGTTTAAAAAATTATCTCAACTCGTACAAGCCATATTTGTTTGTATTTAAAACATAGCCTACATGAGAGAGACAAATGAGCCTTAAATTAAATATAATTTTTTTTTTTTTTTTTTTTGAGGAAACAATATTTATTTTTATGCGGCTTTGAAGACAAACCGATCACAAGAATTGTTGTATGACTGGAAAATGGATTAAAAAAGGCCAAAAATGTCATGCCTTGCTCCCTCGGGGAAACGTGCAAAGACCTGTGCCATCTGTGTATACATGCATGCAGCA
This sequence comes from Apricaphanius iberus, assembly GCA_028564705.1. Classification (NCBI taxonomy): domain Eukaryota; kingdom Metazoa; phylum Chordata; class Actinopteri; order Cyprinodontiformes; family Aphaniidae; genus Apricaphanius; species Apricaphanius iberus. The sequence goes on along the minus strand of JAPXFQ010002338.1, from coordinate 1,107,266 downwards.
TGTGATGGTCCATACTTTTAAAAAAAACCCTCCATTAAATAGATAGGACTTAATCAGTTACAGTACCTGTTGATACTGTACCCTACCCGCTTTCATCATTCTGCATTCTTCATCACGGATTCTTTATGTAAAGGAATACCAGTGAGTTTGAATACTGGTGATCTGTAAAATGTGCCAGGAGCAGAAGTGGATGTTAGATCTACGCTGGTAAGAAGTTCTGAATCAGGTTTAAAAAAGTGGTGGGGAAAAAAATCGTCAACCATAAATTTTGCCAGGTACATGTTCCCGGTGTCACCAGCTAAAATGATGTCCATGTCTGCATGGAGTTTGCAAGCTACCATTGTGCATAGACGGGCTAATTCTGGGCCCATCAGCTTCCTCTTAGAGTCCAAAAATATGCATGCAATTGGTCACTCTAAATTTGTCTTGTGTCTGTGTGTGTATGCGTGTGTGTGTGTGTGTATAAATGGTTCTTAACCTTGTGAAAGACTGGTGAGCTGTCCAAGTTGTACCTCAACCATCACCCATTTATCCCTGGAGATGGGCACCAGCCCATGGATGGATGGAGTGAAATAAACACCCCAGTTAAGAAGCTGAGACCTCCATCAGCCTTTCATTATGTAAACAAATTGACACGCTTGCCACTTATACTAAAATAAAAACATAATAAATACTAGACCTTATTTTGAATAGTAAAAAAAGTTTTAGAATAGGTTAAAGTTTTACTATGCTTTTTATTATGCTAACAAGTTGTATAAAAAATATTAAATACAGACAGTTAACTGATCAAATAAAAGACGTAGCTTTCAAATTATTTTATAGCTGTGAAATAAATGTTATTTTTATCAATTTATTCACCTTTATAATGATGTCTAGTGAGCCAGACAGAACAATTATTTTCTTGTTTCAACAACTAGCATAGATGTTTTGTCTTAAACCTTCACTGGCCTGTCACTTTTGTGTTTTGGTTAATCTGTGTGTAATTCTTCTGTCTTTATTCCCCATAGAAAGTACTCTCAACCCAGAGCTTCAGTGTTTTTTATCCTGTCCCTTTTCAGTGATTCTGCAATTTGTTATCTCTCTTTTGTGGACAAAGCCATTGATCAAGCCATTTCTGCATCTAAGCATATATGCTCTTTGATTTTCTTTCCCATTAATTTTACTACTGGCTCAGAGCTTCAGCATTTTGCTGTGTCTTTTTTCTGAATAAAGCCACTGGCAAAGCTATACTGTACCTGCCATTGACTACATGTATTCTCATTTTTCTTTCTTAGGAAGTGCTTCTTATCCAGGGCTTCTGCATAATCATTATTTGTCTCCTTCCTGTCCTCTCAACCCCTAGCATGCCATGACTGATGGACAGTTTGACTGAGGTTGGTTCAAGTGTAGGTTATTTTCATTTTTAAAGGCTCCATTCAACAATCACTACATCATTTCAACGGATAAAAAAAAATAGCATTACAAATTTAAATTAATTTGTGCTGCGTTAAAATGATGCATGCTTAAAGTGAATGGAATGTATCTCGCTCTCAACCTCACCACATAGATACAAACTGAATTTGAATTAAATTGAATTCTATATCTAATTGATTACAACCATTTTTATACCCTCTTCACATTCAGTAGCCTCGCAGTAACTGCACACAACGTCTGGACAAAAAGAGAGGATCTGCTCATTAAAAACACTGATGGTCATAATGTAAAAAGAAAAAAATATTTCAAAACATTTATCAAAAAAGAGCAAGACAAATGGGGCATCTTTCACTATAAAAGGCACTTCAGGGCGTAGAAGTGAAAACAAACAAAAGCAACTTCTACAGTATATATATATATATATATTTTTTTTTTATTTTTTTTTTTTTTTTATCTCATGCAACATTTTCTGAAGGTGTTTTTGTTTGAGGCGTTGCCACAGCAACAGTGGAGACCCATGAAATATTACACCAACATATAAAAGTCATTATAATCCTATGTGAAGTTCTCACTGATGTTTGCTCAAATTTGCTTTTTCCACTCACACAGTTCTCCATACACTCCTCACAGACATTGCTGACATACTCTCACGCTGCACCTCCTCCACTGTCTTTTTACTTAGTAACACAGGAGTTTGTTTAGTCCCTTCTCTCTACCTGTCAGCACATCCCATTGCCCGTGACATATTTACCTTATATACATTTTCCATTGGAGCCAGTTTGAAAAACACTTCATTTCACACAGTGGAGCCTCAAAGTTGGTCCCTTGAGGAAATTATTGACAAGCTCTGAATTTCGCCATCATCACTCAATACCATTTCTGGGCTCCCACTACGGTCCTGGAAGAGACCCTCAGCTGGTATTGCTGCTCATTCTTCATTAGTTTGTCTTTGAAATGCGCAACTATTTATATATATATATATATATATATATATATATATATATATACATATACATACATACACATACATAGATAAATGTTGCATAGCTTTCTGTGTGTATATTAATCTCGAGAGATCAAAGTAATGCAAGTTGAAACTTCTAACATCTAAAATAGAGATTTCATCAGTTACACTGACTCATGCAAACATACTTGACGATCACTGACTTTAAATCACACTATCAAACAATATGAATGTGTTCTTTTCTTTGCTCATTTCTTGCAGTTCACATCCAGTGTCTGTTTATGCACCATTAATGCTGCCCCCATTGTTTCTATACAATGTTCTTGTATCCATGTGCACATGCATGTGGGCTTCAATGACCTTAAGTCAACACGTAGTGGGGGAACGCGCCCAGACAGAAAAAGCACAAAAGCCACAATTTCTCCATCAGTCTGAACTTGCAGGTTGTGTGGTCTGATGTCTCCACTAACCAACCCCCTCCCCCTCCCTAAGCCCCCCTCTTCTTTCCAAACTTCCTCTATTCCCACTGGTCAATATCTCTAAACGGAAGTCAATCACTCGGCCCAGCTGTTTGCTTAAAAACAAAGCCTTCTCCAGACAAAACCGCTGCTGTACAAGAGCGTAACCCACACAGACAGTGACAGACGTGGACATGTGTCCTGGAACAGTCTAACTGTCATGAAGACAAACTACCCTGCTCACTTGAGACTAATCTCTGTGAAATGAATACAAGAGGTATTAATCAAATTAAATACTGAAGTCTGTAGGAAGTCTATCTTGTTAAAGCAGATATATTTTTTCCTTGCTTGCACTTTTTCTTCCTGCCTTCTCAGCCTTTAAAGTGCCCAATATTTTGTGGCAAGGTTACATACTTTTCTTCAGAACTTTTGGATGAACTTCAGACCACCCGGTCCAACTCTCATCTGGTATGTCACAGCCCAGGCCATGCCAAAGTAGGAGCAATGTGAGCGTGTGTGGCGTTTTCCCAGAGGGCCACTATTTTCTGTCTGACCCTGCACTCCATAGCTTAGACCTAAATAATTGGAGAAATCATGAATCATTGTCAAATGACTCTCCAGGTCAGGGAGTCAAGATTATCGTCCACCTCCATGGAGTTTATGTAAGAATAAATCCTGCACTAGCCACCTTTTCTCCAGGGTGATACTGATCATTTTCTGAATTGTTCAAAGAAGAAGAAAAATATGAAGCTTGAAATTAGATTAGGCCCTGACTGACATTACTAAACATTGTGATGAGTCATAACAAGCAGGGGTGGCAGAATGGTGTGATACAACTAAAATACTTTCAAATCAAATTAATCCTGATATTTGGTGGTCATTATTGGCTGAGTAATGAATCCTTCTGTTCTGAAGAAATGTCATGAATTATCTAGAATCAATTATTTCCAGTGTTTGGGGGGAGGTAGATTATCTTCTGATTTAACAGGATGACCTAAAGTTATGTCATTTGCTCCTTTCTGGTCATTTACAGAGACAACAAAAACATGTTGGAAAATACCCACAAACTGACTGATGGAATTGACTTCATAAGAATGTCTTCTTTGGATACTCTTAATTTAAAAGGGATTATGCACAATTTACATACATTATTTTACTAAGGTTTTTAACCCCCATCTCATCACAAAATGTAAACATTTTATTGGGATTGTATGCAATATGCAGACAACAAAACATGTCTGTGAAGTAGAAAGATAAACAATACATTGTTTTAAAATGCTTTTATGAATTCAAATCTGAAAAGTGTGGTGGGCATATTTATTCAGTCCCTCTTGGTTATTGATCTCATTTGACCAGATAAACTTTTTTCACATGATTGCTTTGTCCTTTACATGGCTTGTAGAAAACTGCAAAAGGTCAGGTTTTTGTATGGCACAACTAATGGCTGCTTTGTCAGCAGATTACATCGTATGAGCTTGGGATCTCTGTAGTTCCTCCAGAGCTACCATGGGCCTCTTTGCATCTCTCTGACTACTGCTTTCCTTTCCATTGTTGTCAGTGGAGGTGAGCAAACCATGGGCTACTAGGTTTGCAGTTGAGCCTATGTCCAAATCAGCATTTTGGGCTTTTGATCCTAATCAGGGGCCGTATTCACAACGAATCTTAGGGCTAAAAGTAGGTCCTAACTGCAGAATTTAGGAGTAACTCCTAAAAAATGTGGGCGTGTCACTTAAATTTAGGACTCCTAGTTTCTTAAGATAAAAGTAATTCACAACCACTTTTAGGCCAAAAAGTAGCTCCTAATCTTGGGAGTCCTTAAAAGAAGTCAAGAGGACTCCTAACTCCCTAAGACCTATTCACAAAGACTCCAAAAATGGCTGCAGCCAGACGTTCTGAATTGACTAAACAATACCGACAATGTCCACAAGTAGCCGGGGTTTTTTTTTTAAACGAAGATTTTCCTCCGCTCGTTGAAAAAAAAAAAAATCTCCATCCACACGTAACCGGAGAAATGTGTTTTTCAGCACATTCATAAACGTGACAAAGCAGTACGGGGTATAGTTCTCCCAAGTCCTATCCACTAAGAATAACTTTCTTTCCTCTATCTTCAGTACGCAGCAGTGATAGAGCTTATAAAAGCAAAGAAACAAAACGTGCATTAACAATGGATGATACCAACACAGCTCTGAGGGCATAAATTCTTTTTTTAGAGTAAACACAGTTTGCACAAGGGTTGTTGGAGCATTTTGTTGTTGCGGTTAGTGACGTTACGGTACTTAAAACTCAGTTTTCAACCGTCCACATGCAGATACTGAAAACGGAGAAAAAGTAAATCTCCACTTTGGCCGGAATTTTTCAATAGATTCGTTTTTGGTGCCGAACATCTCTGGTTACGTGTGGATGACAGGCCAAACCGTGGAAAAATATCTCCGTTTTGTGAGATACCCGGCTACGTGTTGTTCCCCCTGCACAAAGAAGAAAACGTGCACATCTTCCAATTTATGCAACATATGTAGGGATGCCTATATGACGGACATCGCCTACCTGTTGCAGCAGCATCCTTTTTATAAGCAGCGATCTCGAGCCACTGGGACTGTAGAGACTACCATCTCTTCTCACAGTCTTCTGCCGTTCGAGACACCACTGGATAAGATGCATTTATGTTTCTGCTAATTTCCACCCATGCCTCCCTTTTCTTCTTATTCGTAATCCCAGCCTACTTGCAATTACTCCCTTAATATGATGCATCCATCCATCCATCCATTATCTATACTGCTTTCATCCAATTCAGGGTCGCGTGGAGGAGGGGGTGCTGGACCTTATCCCAGCTATCAGCAGGCATTAGGCAGGGTAATATGATGCATTTCATGTTTTTTCGTTTTTAAACTTCACCCTCTCTGTAAGAAGGCTATTGTGTGTAAGTTGTATGAAGTGTCAGTCTCGTGACCGACACAAAGATGTCATCATGCATTATTTCTGCTATTTGCGCTGTTCATAATTACGCTTTTATCAACATTGAAGTTTTCCATTTCTTGGTGTCACACGTGTCATTCAACAACCAATCACACTGCTGTCCGTTTATTTACTCATGCATAGGAAATTACGTTTTCCATAGCAACGGGACGTCACTCTTATCTTACTTTTAGGGATCTGTCCTACATAAAAGTAGCTCTTAGTGCATTTGTGAATAGGTTTTAGATGACAACTCCTACGTAAGACCTTTTAGCGCGAGTTAGGAGTAACACCTAGCGGTAAGATAAGAGTCTTTGTACACACGGCCCCAGATCTTTTAGCCTAAAATCCAATATTATTTCGAGTCCCGATCCAAAATTTTGACTTTAGTATTGAAATGTATAAAACTGAAATACATTTTTAGCAAGTAATTCTACTTAACTTTTTAATAAAGACTAATTTAATTGATAAGCAGTAGCATTATTTTTGTAAATTCCATGAAATCATTGAGAGTCCTTGTTTGCACTGCTATGGAGGTTTGAATTATTGCACAACGTCAAACGTAACTGGTACAAACTTTCATAAAAATTGGCGTGACTCATCAGCTAATATAGCCGATCTCCGATCACCAAAAAACGTCAAAATATCAGCCTGATCCGATCCTGATATAGGGATTGGGGCATCCCTAGTTGAGCCATATTTTTTCTTTCAATTTTGAGATTATGTTATAAACACAGCTCATGAGATACCAATTTAAAATTCACTCTTCTTTAAACTTCTCCAGAAATGTGTCCCTGAGCTGTTCCGGAGGTATACTTTGTTTCTGAAGTCTTCATGCTATTTGTTCAGTAATATTCTCTAAGAAACGACCATTTCCTTCTGAAAACAGATGGATTTACACTAAGATTAAGTTGCACAAAAGATGGACTTTATTCTAGGATGACTTTTGGAACTAATTGGTAGTAACAGTTTATTTGGGGGTATCAGAGTAAAGGGGGTTTACCACATGTTTGCCTTAACTTTTTGGGATTTTAATTTCAATAACATTTTGAACACCATGTCTTGCTTTCTGGGCTGCACATTGACCTTAGTCCTGGGTTAGAATCCCGTCCTAGGATCTTTTTGCATGGAGAATGCATGTTCTCCCTGTGCATTCATGAGTTCCCTCCGGGTACTAGGGCTTCCTCCGACGGTTAAAAAACAATGGTCTTTCTAAATTGCCTTTAAGTATGAGTGTGTGCATGCATGGTTATTTGTCCTGAGTGTCTTGGTGTTGCCCTGCGATGGATTGGCAACCTGTTCAGGGTGTACCTTGCCTCTCACCCGTTGACTAATGAAAATAGTCACTATCCCCACTGCAACACTTCAAGAATAGGTGGGATTGATGTATGGATGGATTTCCTTTCACTCCACTGGTACCCACTACTTTGTGTTGATCTATCACACAAAACCCTAATAAAATACATTGAAGCCTGTGCGTTATACCAAATTTTGGAAGGCTCTGCATGCTATTCTTTTTTTGTTATTTGTTTAAAATACTAATAGGGAAAGCCACTGGGGATACTCAGTGCTCACACAAATGTAATCTACATCAATAAATGTGAACACTGGTGGCCCAATAGTTGGACAACAGAAGTTGGTTTTGGGAATGGGACTATGGAGCATGATAAGAGGTTTAACTGCTATGTGAGAACTCAATGCGACTAAGGTCAGCAGCTCAGTTGCAGTCACTGTGTGACTGGCACAGATTGGGTGTGCAGTAGTGTCCGCATGACTCCTCTGATCTACCCACGCCATGGCACAGAGCAGCCCAGTACCAGCGCACCAACACCCCAAACAATTCAGGCACAGAAACTTGGCTCTAACAAGAGCCTAGATTGCAAGTATTTGGTAAGAACAATGTTTTATTCTTTCTTTTTTAAACTGAACAAAATATCAGAAATATTGTAATAAATCAAGACCCTAATTTTTTTAACCATTTGCTTGCAGTGCTGTCTTTCTATGTCGACTTTCTACTATAGTTTTATGTAGTTGTTGATTAACTTTACATCTAACATATTTTGGTATTTCTGAACATGGTTGGATGATTTTTAAATTAACTCCTATGTAGAATCCAGGCAATGTGGGACATATTGCAAGTCCATAAGGAAACTCCGTTAGGTTTAATTTTTGGCCCATTATTGCTTTGTAGACATACATAAGAAAGCTTAAGGCAGAGCAAACTCAGCTGGTTACTTATGTGCTGATGACACTGATTTATACTGTTCAGCAGTACATTAGCAATCAAAGTCTTCTGACTCAGAAAAGTCAGCTGTTGTTCAGATGGAGATGCTCAGAAGTTCTGACAGCATCTTACAGTACCTTAGACAAAATACAAGAACAGCCTTGTCACTAAAAAAATGTTTTAAACAGAGAGAACAAACAAAAAAACATTTTTCACAAATTCAAAAGACCAAGGTTACCAATGTTTAAGAAACTAATGAATGGTCAAACAACAGTGTCTTCTTTAAACATTTTTCATTTTTAATTGAAAAAAGTTGTCCTTAAAGGTGTTTGTTGATTACCTTATAAAAATGCTCAAGTGCTTGTTAGGATTGTATTAAAGCAGTAAACCCAGATTCTTTCTTACTGATCCTCAAAATCATGAAAACAAGGAAATCATGACATTCAATTGAGAATGGACAGCTTAAATTGGTGCTTCTAAGAGTGAGAACTGAACTGGGAATGAAAGCTTTTAGTTTTTTTCTAAAATAAATGGATAATTGCAATTACACTCAACAAAAATATAAACGCAACACCTTTGTTTCTGCTCTCATTTTTCATGAGATGGACTTAAAGATCTAAAATTCATTCCAGATACACAATATTACCATTTATCTCAAACATTGTTCACAAATCAGTCTAAATGTGTGATAGTGAGCACTTCTGCTTTGCTGAGATAATCCATCCCACCTCACAGGTGTTCCACATCAACATGCTGATCTGACATCATGATTAGTGCACAGGTGTACCTTATACTGCCCACAATAAAAGGCCACCCTGAAATGTGCAGTTTTGTCTCACAGCAAAATGCCAAAGATGCCACAAGCATTGAGGGAGCGTGCAATTGGCATGCTGACAGCAGGAATGTCAACCAGATCTGTTGCTCGTGCATTGAATGTTCATTTCTCCACCATAAGCAGTCTCCAAAGGCGTTTCACAGAATATGGCAGCACATCCAACCGGCCTCACAACCGCAGACCACGTGTAACCACACCAGCCCAGGACCTCCACATCCAGCAGGTTCACCTTCAAGATCGTCTGAGACCAGCCACTCAGACAGCTACTGAAACAATTGGTTTGCATAACCACACAATTTCTGCACAAACTGTCAGAAACCGTCTCAGGGAAGCTCAACTGCATGCTCGTCGTCCTCATCGGGGTCTTTAACTGACTCCAGCTTGTCGCCGTAACAGACTTGAGTGGGCAAATGCTCACATTCGATGGCGTCTGGCACGTTGGAGAGGTGTTCTCTTCACGGATGAATCTCGGTTTACATTGTTCAGGGCAGATGGCAGACAGCGTGTGTGGTGTCGTGTGGGTGAGCGCTTTGCTGATGTCAATGTTGTGGATCGAGTGGCCCATGGTGGTGGTGGGGTTATGGTATGGGCAGGCATCTGTTATGGACAAGCTGCATTTTATTGATGGCATTTTGAATGCACAGAGATACCGTGATGAGATCCTGAGGCCCATTGTTGTGCCATACATCCATGAACATCACCTCATGTTTCAGCAAGATAATGCACGGCCCCCATGTGGCAAGGATCTGTACACAATTCTTGGAAGCTGAAAATGTCCCAGTTCTTGCATGGCCAGCATACTCACCGGACATGTCACCCATTGAGCATGTTTGGGATGTGCTTGACCGGCGTATACGACAGCGTGTACCAGTTCCCAATAATATCCAACAACTTCGCACAGCCATTGAAGAGGAGTGGACCAACATTCCACAGGCCACAATTGACAATCTGATAAACTCTATGCGAAGAAGATGTGTTGCACTGCATGAGGCAAATGGTGGTCACACCAGATACTGACCGGTTCTGAGTCCCCAGACCCCCAATAAAGCAAAAAACTGCACATTCCAGGGCGGCCTTTTATTGTGGGCAGTATAGGGTACACCTGTGCACTAATCATGATATCAGATCAGCATCTTGATGTGGAACACCTGTGAGGTGGGATGGATTATCTCAGCAAAGCAGAAGTGCTCACTATCACACATTTAGACTGATTTGTGAACAATGTTTGAGACAACATGGTAATATTGTGTATCTGGAATGAATTTTAGATCTTTAAGTCCATCTCATGAAAAATGGGAGCAGAAACAAAGGTGTTGCGTTTATATTTTTGTTGAGTGTAATTGCAATTATCCATTTATTTTAGAAAAAACCTAAAAGATTTTTGTGGGGGATTTAGGTTTGAAGACTGGCTAGGCCACTCCAGAACCTTGATATGCTTCTTACAGAGATACTCTTTGGTTATGCTGACTGTGTTTTGTGGGTCATTGTCATGTTGGAAGACCCAGCCATGACTCATCTTCAGTGCTCTGACTGAAGGAGGTAGGGAGGTTTTTCCTCAAAATCTCAATACATGATGGTCCCATTCATCTTCTACTTAATGCTCCTTCTGTCCCCTTTGCAGAAAACCATCCCCAAATTATTACATTTCCACCCCCATGCTTCACAGAAGGGATGGTGTTCTTAGTATGCAACTAAATCCGTTTCCTGAAAACATTGAAGTTTGGACCAAAAAGTTATATTTATGCCTTATCTGACCACGTCTTTCTGATTTCTCACCTTTCTTATCATCAGTGATACTTTACCAGGTGAAATCTTGCCGCCTGAACCTGTAGTCCAAGGGAGTCATCTTTAGCCTCTTCCATTTTCCATTTTCTAACAGTTGCTCCAACAGTTTATCTACTTTTACAAAGCTGCCATCAATTGACCGATAGCCCTTTCCAGCCTTATGAGGGTCTACAATGTTGTTCCTTGTGTCTTTTGATAGCTCTTTGGTTTTGCCCATGGTAGTAGTTGGAGTCTGATTGACTGTGGAGTGGACATGTGCCTTTAACGAGCTCAAACAGGTCCTACTAATTTGGATTAATAAATGGGGTATAGGTGGATTTTCTTTAACAGTTTTTTGAGAGCCAGAAGTCTTGCTGATTGCCAGGTGATCAAATACTTAGGTTCAACAATAAAACACAAAATAAATGCTTTAAAAAAATAATACAATGTGATTTAATGATTTTTTTATACCCCTTACAGTGAGCATCTACAATTTGAAACTCTCCATAATTTCTAATAGGGAGAACTTGCAAAATTGCAGAATGTTCAAATAGTTATGTTGCTCACTGTATTCATTTGACCAATAATGGGCTGGTTTGAGTTAGATGACTTAATTTAAGTAAAATGCAGCCCATGTTCCCTACTTTTTCAAGTCACAAATCCTGCTGTGACAGACACATCATCTCATTGTTTATAGCACAGTTTTGGTGTTTATCACTAATTACTTTTATCCAACCAACCAGTCAATTTTTCTTTAAACCACTTAATCCTCTTTTTCTTTGGCATTATGTCTTAAAGCGATATTACAACCACAGTGAAATTTAATCTGTTGTTATATTCCCCAGAGTTATATAAGTGAGAAAAAGCATTTTATTACCAGTCCTGTCATTCTACTAATCTGGAAGTAGTCAATTTACTTTAGCTTAGCATAAACAATGTAAGTGAATGGTAACAACCAATATTTTGTGTTCAGAAGTGATGAAAATTACTATATTAATACCAATTATTCCTGGTGACCTCAACAATCATATCGATTGAAAATTAAAAGAATAAGTAACATGAAGAAATTACAGGAGCTGATTTAAACATTGGACTAGATTGTGACAAAGACTAAGCCGTTGCTACAAGGTGCAAGGACGTGACGCAGCACCTGAAAGGCTAAGGAACATAACACAAACAAGAAACTATTTTTAGACTTAACACAAGTGTTACAGTTTATGGCAGCACCATAAAATTATGTGTGTTTTCTATGGAGGGTTTAAAACCTTGAAACTTCTTTTGAAAATATGATTCTTAAAAGGAATCATCTTCTATGTTAAAAACCCTAATAGAAAAACAAAATAAACTACATGTCAAGCAGGATGTTGATAGGTGGATAATTTGGGCTTGTTTGGCAGCCACATAACTTGGGGCTTTCACTAGTGATTGAGTTATAAGAAAAGAATCAGATTAAGAGCCAAGTCAATGCCAACAATTCAACTTTGTTATTACGGATTTTAAATGTCCTTGAAGCTCTAATTCAAAAATATAATTATATTTCATACCTCTTTAACCTCCATTTCATATTTACAGTTCATTTGTATTTTTTTCTTAAGATAAACTAAAAAGTCATGTTTCCACAACTGATGAGACAATGTGGAACCATATGATGTAGCAAGTCAATTAGGGTTTTCACAAGTTTCAGTATTTGGCTATTTTTTTTTTATTGATACATTAAAAATATCTAAGGCAGAACATTCATTCTTCATTTCTTTTTTTGTCATTTAATCTTGATACAGAAAGTTTTCTAGATGGCCCCTCTCGGTTCAGTTCTTCTCCCATTTTTTCTGTTTGTATAAATAACCTAGGACAGAGCATTCTGCATGTCTTTTTTGGTTAACCATTTTACCTTAATGAATGGTACATATGTATTCAATTACCGCAGACTGTAAATGAAAAGCCTGAGAAAAACCTCACATGTGGTTAGATGATGGAAAACACCGGACATAGTGGCCACACTAATGAGCATCTTGTCATCAATGTCTACCACAAAGTGCGTCTTGAATCTATTCGTTTTCTAGTTGCAAAGGTGATCTGTAATTTGTTTTTGTTTTACAAATAATATTTTTTCTTTATTTCTTTTCAACTAACACAGGCTTTTGTCAACAGGCTGGAACAGCCATACTTTCATAATCAAATAGGTATTATAGCTGTGGTCGCTTCTGCATTCTGATGGCACTGGTGTTATAGGATGTGAGTATGCCAAACCATGTAATCTTCAAAAATATCCTATAAAACCATGTTATTTTACATTGCAGGTCCCTAAAACCACTACGGAGTCCACTGAAAGATTTGTTATAAAAGGTGTGTCCCACTTGTGTCATTTTATTTGATTTAATAAGAAAAATGCATGTACAAGCCAGTTTACACTCATCTCTGCCCATATTTCTGCTCCAATCCATCTACAAAAATATGCCTGATTGAGGATCCTCCATAGGACTATAATCGATGTGTCAAAATCTTCAATGTGGATGAACAAAGAGATTCAAAAGAAATTATGGCTTGGCCTGAATCTGAATGTTTTTATAACAGAAGTAAAAGAGAGCTTTGGTTTCTTTACAAGAAGCCATATGATTACTTATCTTTGAGGTTTGAATGACCTCACTTTCACTGTCACAGCACGAGTGTAGAGAGAATCCTCTTGACTTGGCTCTCACTAAAGTGATACCCTTAGAGGTGTTGCTGTAGCCACAGGATATCCTATGAAGTTGGGAAATCCCTTTATCAACGGTGCACCATGCCTTTGCAGCACGTCAGGGCTAATCAGTTTTTAAGGCTCTGTAATGAGACGCCTGGCACCACTCTCTGCCAGGCAACGGTAGCCTGGGCCAACACCAGTTCTGCTGCTTGTAATAAGAGATAATCACACAGGAGCTCCCCACAAACCACTGCAAGGATGCCAGCACGCACATGAGGCAGGCAAAACAGACGACAGAGGGGAACAAAAGGAAATGGTTACAAGAAGACGCTTTAAAAGTAATTGTAACATTTCTTAGCCATGCCAAAGAAGTAAAGCTGATTTAAAAACATGCTGCCAATATGCCACATATGAGAAACACTACGGAGTTCAGTTTGCAGTGTTTTAATAACTTCTGTCCCAGATACTATATTTTGATACATTATAACCAAAAACTTACATGTATTTTATTGAGACATTAGACGACAGACCAACTAAAAGGAGTGTACAGCAGTGGAGTGGCTAGACAAGGGTGGTTTTCATGATCTGCATTAAAAAAATTTTGCAATGGGCTTCTGAAGACACCCAATTAGTAAATCTTCCTGTGTGTGATTTAATCTGAATATAAATATTGAAGACAGAAAAACACAACAGACAGATCAGTAATAAAGTAATAGATTTATAGATTTTTAAAAATAAATATATAAAACCAATATTTAAGCTGTGTACAAGTCCACATTTGAAATGGAAAAAGCATAACCAAAATGCAGAGATATTACTGTCCATCTAACATGACAGGCCGGGAAAGGTGCACACCAATAGGAGAAGCAATCATGATTCCCATAGTAACTCTGGAGGAGCTGCGGACATCCACAGTTCTGGTGGTAGAATCTACCAATGCAAGAACAGTCAACCTTGCACTCTAGAAATCTGGTCTGTGTATAAGAGTTTCAAGAAGAGATGCCTCAACAAAATAAGAAGTCCCATTTGTCAATGTTGGGTGCAAAGCAGCATGTGGAAGAAAGTGCTCTGGTCAGATCAAAGATATTAAACTTTTGAGTCTAGTTGCAAAATCCTATGTGAAGTGACAAATTAATGTTTCACATCAATCTAAATGCATAAAACCTAATTTTGTCACTAGTGCCGGCAGCAGCGTGCTATGGGGATTTTTTTTTTCAGCAGAGACCTGGAAACTGATCAGTGTTGATGGATGAATAGAAATATTGACATAAATATAGGGCAATACCAGAAGAAAATCTGTTGGAGGCAGCAAAAAAAGAACAACTTCATACAATAGGGCAGATGTTCATCTACCACCAAGACAAAGGCTCTTGTGCTTCCCCCTACCATAAAAGGGATTAGATCAAGAAGTAATTGTCTGAATTTGCCAGTTACAGTCGTAAACGAATTTGAGTGGATATGTGTCAAGGCCTGAAAATAGCTGTTTACTGACAGTTTCCATCTAATCAGACTGAGCTCGAGTTGTTTTACAAAGAAGGGGCAGGAATTTAAGTATCAAGGTGTGCAAATTTTGAAGAGACATACCCCAAAAGACTTCAGGAATTGCAGCAAAAATTGGCACTACAAACTGTTAAATAAAAATACAAGTCAGCTTTCAGATCTTTGTTTCATTTTCCTTCGACTTCACAATGATGCAGTTACAGAAAATCTAAATGAAATATATTTAGCTGTTCTCTTGCAATGTTATTAAACTAAGGTAAAGTGCAAGGGATACAAATAATGTTACAAACCAATGTACAAAAAGAACATTTCTCAATAAATTGATGTTCAATGCATTTGTTATGCTGTCTTTAGGCCTCTTTGTACCTTATTCTAAAACGCATTAATGCAGCTGGAGGAAAAAACTGACAACAGATATGGAAGCAATTTAACATCAGCTAACGCACTTGCATCTTTACGGATGCTGGGATATCTCTGTAATTGGTAGATGCCCATTGCATTACTGTGGGCGGGTTTCCTGTATGTGTCGTACACGACAAACTAAATTAAACATAAAAATAGGGAAAAAAATTCTTGACTCAGTTTGAGGTCCCACATTCGGCAGAGTTAACAAGACCACAGAATTACATGCCCTATACAAACACTCTGATTTGACCCCACAGAGGTACCTCAGGGAGCAGGCATAGGTCTAAAATTTAAGAAAATAACTCAACGTGATACAATATTCAGCTGGAGGATTTTTGTTAGGCTTTTCCCATTTAAACTCTGATGATAAGTGAGCAGCGGATCAGCACCTGCCACAACAGGCTAAGGGAACAAAAATGGGTTTGCATTCTTGTGGCAAAGAATGACAATTTATGCGGGTACTGGATTACGCCAGGAATCCCACCCCGTCCTCGGGTGAGTGCACTATGGGCAGGAGAGATTGTGTTTATGTTACACTTACGCTCCACCGCACTCTGGAAATTGGGTATGCAACATTGACTGTTTTCAGTAAATCAGTACCCAGGAGGCCCAGAGAAGACTCATACTCATGGAATATTTATTTGAACTGGTTTGTGTTTGTGTGTGTCCTCCCAAGTTAAGGCCGCAGCATCGTTGGTCTCAGGTTTCTGAGAACCTGGCCACGGGGCAGTCACACTTTGTATCCGAGTCACCTGTGCAGGCAGTTTCGGTATGCTTAATGTTATTCGTCTGCAGGGCTAAATCCTTCTCTGGCACTATTTAATCATATTCTCCTGTGACTGGGTGTCGCAATATATCTGAAATGTGATAATACCACATGTCTCCCTGTACCACGAAGAACAGAGCTAGAAACGAGAGCTAATTGAATAAGTGAACATGCATTAACATTATGACCACCAAGGCTGGTGCTGTTGCCACTTTGGCACCACCTGCCAAGGAACACAGTAGCAACAGGAGCTTGTCTTGTAACAGGATGGTTTCCGGTTCGGTCCTTCCATCTGTACTTCTCGGTTGTTGTGTCCCTGGGCAAGATACTTCTCACACCTTTACTGCTGGTGGTGGTCAGAGGGACCGGTGGCGCCAATGTTCAGCAGCCTTGCGTCTGTTAGTGTTCCCTTGGGCAGCTGTGGCTACAATGTAGCTCACCATCACCAGTGTGTGAATGACTGAATGTAGTGTGAAGCACTTTAGGGGGCTTCTGGACTAGATAAAGCACTATACAAGTACAGGCCACAAACAGGGTGGTAAGAGATGGGGAAAGTTATCAACGCAAGCATGTGTATTATACAGACATACTTTTCCTCAGTCTTTCCCATCATAGAGACAATTTTGTGGCGTTTAAAAGAAATTGAAAGTTGCTGTAAACAACAAAAAGGTTGAGTAGCAATATTTCAATTGAATCTTCATATTAACTAGAGATCAAATTAATCATGAACAAATTCAAACATTTGTAATACATTAAGGACTTTCAAAAATGAGTTTTCTGCTTGTGCAAAATTGTCTGTGGAAAGAGAAAACCCCACTTCAGCGGGTGAATATTTCTCACATTTGAGTCTTACAGGCCCTTAGGGGGACATTTCTTGAGCTCTCTTGCAGATTCACCACACTTCACAGACTGCCTAATACCTCTGGATCCTGCACACCCATACCTACCATAAATTTGACTCTCCTGGAAACGCCTCAGGTGTCATCACTCTGCAGTCTACAACCATTAGTATCTGTGTATCTGGGAGCACTAACGACATCGATGAGGAATTGTTTGTTAAAAAAAAAAAACCCGGGAAGGTCGATCTTGCTTTGTAACAGAGCAAAATCTTTTCAGGTTAGTTGCAGGTAAAATGCAACAGCTGACTAAGTTGACCTAATTTTAATGGCCTTATCAAGACCACAGTCAGGCTGAGACCGAACTGAACTAAGCTGTTGCACAGATTCCCAAAACCTGCCAGGTGTCTCTAAAGAGACCATTAATAGTCACACATAATGTACATCTTAAAACTTTAAATTTGATTACAAAGAATAAAGCCTACACTACAGTTTGATAATTTAAACAAGTATTAACCATGTTTCAAATTAACATTGTAGTTTTAAGTAAAGTATGAAATTGTCATATTAATGCTTCTAAGTGCATATTGGAACAACTGCCAACTAAATTGGTAAAGTGGAGAAAAATCCACAACCTTTCTTAGCTTTGTTAGCTGGAACTAAGGTAAATATATTGAAATATCCATCTTAAAGATCATACCAATCTAAGGTATAGCAATGCCCCCCAAAAGCTTATAAAAATCCTGCTTTCTTGAAAATATCCTCTGCCCTCAATTAAAAACAACGTTTCTACACTGAGATTAACACCTTTTCTGCAACTATTTTCGCATCTTGCTTAGATTATTCTCCTCTCTCAACTTTTTCCCATGTGTGATGCAAACCTGCTCGCACAGATTTGTCCTTTCTTCCAGTGGTTTCCTTTTGCTCATGCCAATTATTGAGGCAACTGTGACATCATTACAGTCTTAGAGGTAAGCTCATTGTATTAAGAGTTATCTGTAAATTATGGAAAACTGTTTGAATTTACATATCCTTTTTTATAAGCACTGCTGACTTTTGGAAATTAACCCCTTAAGCCCGCAAGCCCCCATTTTTGGGGGGCACTCCTCATAGAGTAACATTTAACTTTCAAATGTTATTACAGACACCAACAGTTGGACTGTCAATAAGAGTGAATAGATACTATTTATGATGTTTATTTGCTTCTTTAAAATGAAAACAAGCTGCTAATGTGTACTTTTCCACACATATTCATATTTTCTATCTTTTAACCTCAATTACTCATACCAACTAAGATTTTATTGAGAATTTTCACATTCACAGTATCCCCATAGACATTCTTAAAATATTAGAGCAATTTGAAAATTTTAGACCTTTTACAAACTGTAAAAACCCTTCCAGAGATTTGGAATTGCCAAATTCAGAAAAAAACAGCTTCGGGCTTAAGAGGTTAAAAACAATGGATTAAAATAATTAAAACGTTTTTTTTTTATACCAGTCCATATAGGGCTATGTAGGGTGCACCTGACCCATCATGGCAACAAATATGATTAAAAAAAGGAAAAACAGTTTCTGTGCAGGTCCTGATTTAATGAACATTGAGATGAAAGTATTTGCCTGGTTCTTTAATAGAAAGAACGTATAAATCAGTTTGTTGTATTTTGGTAATGAGCTGTTTTGATTAATACAAGCTATTCCGATTGCATGATTCTATATTTAAGCCACCTTGAATCAATATTTGTAAGTATATAGTAATAGTTAATGTGCAAAATATGCTTGTCTTGTGGTCAGTTTAAGAAATGTGATGTTGATTAATTAATAATTTAACAACTTGTGTTCAATAGTCTCATCAATAAAATTAAGAATGAACACTATTAAAAGGATGTGAGTGGTGCCGAAGTGGTGTGAGCTGGTCATTTTGTCCTTTCACCATTTTGTTCCTTTGCAATTCTGGTCATTTTATACTGCCAGTTTTTCAGGTATAAAAAGGGAGCCGTCTGCTGTGGGACATTATATGACCATGTTTAAATTTGTACCCACCGGGGGAAAATTATGTAATTTCTCAAAGTATACAGTATATATATATATACAGTATATATTTTTAGCAATCAAAATAAATAGTTTCTACCAACATCAGGTTTCTTAGACCTGATTTGGCGGGTTCAAGGGTCCTTGAGATGTTGGTATTTTTTATAAATTAATTCATCAACACTGATTCATAAAAAGACCTAACATACAACCAATCAAAAAATAAAAATGAGGAATGGATGAAGTACAAGGTAGTAAAATTGTTGGATTTTATAATGTACAGAATTTAAGTAGCCTATAGAAAGGGGAATACATAGCTAGGATCGTCGTTGATGGGGTACCTAGATTATTTTCTGCCCGGGGCCCTATAAACTCTTGGGTTGACTCTGTTTGAAACTAAACATCAAGATACTAAAGCAGAAGAAAAAAAAAGAGCATTCGTTTTATTTAAATGGAATTCATAAGAGATGCACTTAAAATTCAAGGTGTACCCCCCCTCTAAATTAAACAGTATTGTACATATGATATGAGTCATGGAGGGTTCAGAATTGCAAATTACTTTCCCTACAGGTGTTCCAAATGTTGTTTACATTTGACTGGAGAAGTAGAGGAAAAAAAGAAGAAGAAAAAACTTGCCATAGCTGTGCGATGTTTATGCTGGTTGTGGGGAATTTTCAGTGCAAGCTGAGCAGACGATTCGGCCACCGGTTCAGTTCAGTCAGATTGCTTTATTATTACCAGCTGTTGGGTCTGAGACGCACGCAACTCACCTTTCGCTCCACTCCATTCAGAGTCGACTCAGGATACGATTTTACAAACGTTTCAGCAAAAATAATCAGCCGACCGCTACCTGCCATTTAACTGACGCTCAAAGGGTAACTTTACAATGGGCGCTGGCTCAATTGACGGGGGAAAGAATGGGGGTGAACCATATTCTCAGCCAACATTACTCCGAGGTTGCGTGTCTACCTTTAATAGACGCTGCTGCGCTGATAGTTGCCCTCTACTCCCTGAAACAGCAGACAACCTGCGGCAGACACCAGCTGCGAGGCCTCAAAGTGACACCTCTCTGGCCCCACTCATAATAATGCAATCGCAACAAATCACTGTAATTTATGCAATTTATGTGCAATTTCTAAATTGAGCAAACCCCTGTTCTTGAAAGGATATATATATATATATATATATATATATATATATATATATATATATTTATATTACCTGCTTTGCCATTCGGAAACCAATGAAATCAATTAAAGCAGCATCATAGGCACCTACAGTTACTACAGTGTGCATGCGTGTGTCAGTTCTTACCCGAAGTAAGCTGTGGTAGGTCCAGGCAAGCAGAGAAGATGCACTATAACTGTGAACGATAACCATCCCAGGAGTAGGTGTCCATCCAGCATTTTGCTGCGGCTCCAGGGCAGATCATTTCGTTTCTCCTGAGTAGCTGTGTAAAATCTCTTGTTGTAAGCTCAACACTTCTTATACAGAGAGAAGCTGCGCTGCGCTCCTCCCATGAACAGAGAGAGAGAGAGAGAGAGAGAGAGAGAGAGAGAGAGAGAGAGAGAGAGACATGGCAATACGTACCGCACTGATTCACAATTCCCTCTCAGGTTTCACAGAGATTATTCATCTCTTGGTTTGACTTAATTTATGATTGGTGCGACAGCTTCCTCTCTCTGGGGCTTTTTAAACTCCGTAGTTCAGTGTTTGTAGACTTAGGTCAGTCACAGCTGAACAGGATGGAATGATAAAATGCTTTCAGTCAGTTACAGTTTGTTTCCAGAGAGGTGCAAACCCTTAAAATAGTGTAAACTGGTACAAATAGCTGTAATGCTGTTAAAGCATGTAGTAAACAGTTTTTTGGCCAGATACACAGTACATGTGTATAATTTTTATCTGTGGTTTTACTATCCCTTTTTTCACTTCACTAGAAACACAAAAATATTTGGCAAAGTCTTTCTTCATGTTAGGTCAAACTGAACTTTCTATGTAAAGCACTTGTTGAAACTGAAATTGTCCTCACTCAAAACCATCAGACTCAGAAAGAAATATCTGTATACGAGTCTGATGCATTATTAGCAAATAGATTTGCCAGTAAAAAAAGAAAAATCGAAACCAGCGTTTTTATGTTGATAAAAGCATGCTCAAATTGATTCAATCTTGCCAACACATAATAAAATGAAGATATTACAATATAATTAAAAGTATTAAAATCAAAGTTTGAATATTCAGTTTTCCTCCCCCCCCCCCCCCCCATCCATCAGAAAATGGATGGATGGATGTTTTTAATCAGTTATTTCAAAAATATGTCTGAAAGTCTCAAAAAAGTCTGAAAAGTTTGTTGTGTATTTGATTTCAGTCCCTTAATGTCAATACAGTGAACCCTCCCTTATGCTGGGTTCAGTATGCAGATTCAACAATTCCTAGATTTTTTTGTTGAACAGAACTCAACTACAACATTTTTTTGTTGGTAATGATGGGTTATGATAGTTAGGATATTGTTTTTATAACAAAATCGTTCTCTAAACTTCTCTTCCCTACTTTTTTCTTGGGCCATCTGTTGTGTTCTTTTGTCTTCAATGTTCAATGTTTTGAGGCCTCCACAGAGCAGCTGTATTTATACTTAGCTTACTTTCCGCGCATCATCCATCTTTTATTATGTGACTTCTCAAGTGTGTTAGTTGTATTTTATTTAGAGATATAAGAGTAAAGAGAGGCATTGGTATTTCTACTAAAATACATTCGGTCTTTTGGTTATAATGTGCCAAAACATAAAAAAAGGCTCAGTAAGTGACAGCTTTGTCATGATCCCAAATGCATAAATGCTGAGATAAGGAGTAAGATTTAATTGCCTGGTGAACAAAAAACTTGGCGGAGTCTAAGTCATGCCCCTGTACTTCTGGTTCATGGGTCACCTTTTGCGGAAAAAAAAAATTAGAGTCAATAGAGCGATAAAAGTTACTTATTGATCCCATTTTAAATGTGCCATATGACGTCTGTGAATTTGAAAGAAACATTTTGATGTAGATAAAACACCAATTTTTGATTGCAAAAGTTACTTTAGGGGTCGCGAGTTCCAAACATTATCCAAATCCAAACATTATTAAAAGATGTTTTGGAATCCATTTCCCAGTCTACAAAGATAAATTATCTTTTAACAATGTTTGGATTTGGATACTATTTGGACCCCACGACTGTATAAGACTACAGAAAGACTACAAACAAAACTATTTTCGTTCCCGCCCACGGGGTGATACCGTTCCGCACAGAACTTCTAATACAAGTCAATGGAGTTGGACAAAAACTACGATAAAACCTTTTGGAAAACATATTTTGCTGCAAGTTTTGTGTGAACATATCAGTGAACACCCCTGACCACTTGATGAGTTTCACGTCTTTGTAAACAAAAGTTTAATGAATTTTAGGAAAGAATGTTTGAGTTCACTAATGGTCCCATTCTGATGGTGGCGGTGGCGGCAAAGAAACCTACATTTATCAGGACAGCAGCATTTGTCCATATTTCTATCAAACCATTCTATTTCATCATTAAGTCTGAAAACAGGGCTTTGAGTGTAAAATACCAAAGTTTACCTTTAAATACTGAGTAGGGAGTGAGGAAATGACAGAGGAACAGCATTTATTAGTTTCACTTTCGGAGTTGTTACTGCATGGGAGGGTCCCGCTGCTGATAACTGCAGTATACAACTTTTCTCTTGCCTGTCGCCTGCTGGAAGTATTGACTAAGCTTTGGTTTACGGCAGTAGCTACATGTTACCAAATGATACAAACAAACCCACGGTTTTGAGACATGATTCATGGGAGATCCACCAAAGAAACCAAAGAAGACACTACAAGAAGAAGGGAAGAAAAGAAAATGTGGAAGTAATATAGCAAAACAACCACTGTTCCAAAGCTGAAAGTTGCCAGAGCTTCACCACCAGAGAAGGCTCTATTAAGACTAGTGGCAGCAAGCAGAGCAGTGGAGCTAGATGCTGAATCCATGCGGCGTCCTTGTTTACCTATGGCTTACCCGAAGAGCCACAATCCTCCACGGCCAGTTCACGCCCTGAAACAATTGTTTCAGCATCTGACTTATTTTTGTGCGAGCTGCGAGTGATCCACACTAATTCTGGCAGGAAGTCACACCAAGACAAGCAAGACAATCAGGTCAATTTTCAAAATAAAACCTTTTTTTTAATATAAAATACAGCAATTGACATGACAAATGTGATCATATTTGTGTATCTACAGAGTATAGAGATGAAAATAAAAACAAACAGCTCTTTTCCTGTCTACAGGCACAGGGAAACAAGAAGAGAAAATAGATGATAAATGTGAAAAGTAGTTAAACAAATATGTGTATTTCAACAGTATATCTACACTACTACTGTCTACTACGACACACTCTCTCTGGCTGTATGTGTGTGTCTCGATAACGGATAAAATGAAGTGTACAAACTTCCTAATAACAGAAACATGGCGCAATAATTTATTTGGTTACTTAGCCATGATGAAAAAAATTGCTATGAATAAACAACGCTGAGCAGAAGCATTTGTTGACCATTGCAGAGAAATACATGTCTGTTGTGAACAGCGGGGAAGCAGATAGCGAGCAATTTTTGTGAGTCCGGTGTGAACCTGCTGTAAAGCTCAAAGGGAAAGGATCAAGATTGAGGTTAGGTTTCCTTTTTTTAAACTATAAGCATTATATCAGATCTTTATTTTTCACCTTTGTAATGCATTTTTTTAAATTCGGGTTTTATATTGCAGCAAGCAGAATTTTAATTTAGCTCTTTAAAAATCAGTTTTCATAAAGGACTATTTTATTTTCATAAAAATGTCTACCTAATATCTGTGATGGACTGGCGACCTGTCCAGGGTGTACCCTGCCTCTCACCCGTTGACAGCTGGAGATAGGCACCAGCCCCCCCGCGACCCCTTGAGGAATAAGCGGTTAGGAAAATGGATGGATGGATGTCTAGCTATTATCTCTTATACTATTGACATCAACAGAAACAAATATATCTTTACTAATTTTGTACCATAACTCATCATTCCAAAATGTTTAAATCTTACCTTTAAAACTATGACAAATGTATACTACCCAATGCAAATATTTCTGAAATCTCTACCCCTTTAAAATAGCTTTCTTGCTATTATTAAACCTGCTATATTGTGTGAAGATGTTGCTAAATTTATTTTGGCCATTCTTTACAAGAAAGCTAAATGTTTTGGAAGCAATTGTTATCTCCATGGGTATAATGATTACCCCAAACCCTACACAGCTTAAAAAACTATAGGTAACCACATTGTATTTCAATTTTCTCTTTTCTCTTTTATTTTTTAGAAAAAAAATATACAAAACACCGTTACATTTTTGACTATTTATGAAATTTCCTACAGGTTACTATTTCAATGTGTTGCTTTTTACCAGATTTACACAAAATGATACCTATAGTTTTGCTAATGATTAGTTAAATAGCAAGAGCTAAGCTTGTGGATCTCACAAATATATTTTTTGCATGATTTTGCATGTTCAACTAATGCTAAGTAACCATTAAAAAAACACAGGTGAGCACATGAAAGCCCAATAATGTTGTGTTTTTCAGCATTATTTAAGCTCGTCAGTCATTCCAGAAGGGAAGTTATTCAAAAGCCCCACAGGCCCCAGTAAGAGCTGTGCTTCTTAATAACACCTGGTGTTAAGGAGATCAGCAGGTGGGTTTGTCAGTACATGACAAGAATGGACACTAATCCCAAGCAATACCCATTGGTCCTGCATGTCTCTTGAGTGGGATAATTGATTCCCACACCCTTCTTAAAACAAGCTTGCACCCTGTTCTCAGACCAGACAACAGAGAAAACAGAGGTTGTTACCATCTGGTGTCAGGGTGTACTGACAGCAGTTGATCATATGTATTGTATGTGGTAGGAATTTGTTAGGTAATAGACACTAATCTCTTTAGGTTGTCAGGGGTTTTCCCTCCCTGCCTTTGTAGATCTAAACTCTTTCTTCTCTCATTCTTACTGGTTCTCTGACCCCTCTCAGACAATAATATAAATACCATTAAAAGCCACACATAATTAAGTGCTGGGCAATCAGTTCTCTTTTAGCTGCAAGTGTGACTTGCTTCAGATTAGTGCAACAGCCTGTGTGTATTGCATTTTTTCCCAACTGCAGCACAGTTTTGTCAAAACAAGAGGTTAGCCAATGCACCAGCAATTGAAGTGAGATGGACTTGACTAAAGGGCAAACATGAGGTTTGGAATATTTTCTTGGAGAGAGTAATCACCTAAAATGTATTTAAAACATTTCAGTAGTACAACAGGCAATGTAGTTTGACAACTGCAGTATATATGGAATATTTTGGTCGTCTCTACAGATTAGACATGTAAAAGGATTTGAAATGATGCAAATTATTATTGCAACACAGTCTGAATCTTGTATAAATTGATTCATCATGTGGATTTCACAAAAATTGCAGTATTGTATTGTAGATAAAACCATATTATGAACAAAGAGCAAGGATTAAATTCCGACTCTCTCCATGCTCTTCTATATTAGCCTTGGTCTGACCTTGTCTTGATATCAATTCCCTGGAGAGGAATGCAAATCGTATCCGTCCAAACCCAGTTACCACCAAACTCCTCATTTTCACCATCTCTACTGCAGCACAGGGCGATATGATCTTTTCCATGTACCAGACATAATTTGTGGCTTAGGTTTGGAGGCTGACGGTGCGTCTGCGCCACTCTGCTGTTTCAGGCGTCAAGGCAAA
This sequence comes from Apricaphanius iberus, assembly GCA_028564705.1. Taxonomy (NCBI): domain Eukaryota; kingdom Metazoa; phylum Chordata; class Actinopteri; order Cyprinodontiformes; family Aphaniidae; genus Apricaphanius; species Apricaphanius iberus. The sequence goes on along the minus strand of JAPXFQ010002338.1, from coordinate 1,081,659 downwards.
GCATCCACAGCAGTTCACAAGCTGAAGAAAAAAAGTAATTGGAGAGGAACTAAAGCAGTGTTTCTGAAACTGTACCATGGATCTCCACCTTTGGAGTGTCTCCAAGCTGATTACTTATGATATAATTCTTTTTACAGTATTTCTGATCCAAAACCATATACAATGCTCCAAACCTAATTTATTGAGATTTTCTGTGATAGACCAGCACAAAATACCATATCACTTTGAAATGGAAAGAGCACTTTTAAGTATTTAAAAAGAACATCAATTTGCATTTGAATTTAATCAGCTGTATTTAAAACTTCGCAGAAACACCTTTTTCTGCAATACCAGACACAAATGTTTTCGGGTACGTTGCAAAAAGTTTTTCACATTGATAGAATGAAATCTATTAATATTCTTACCAAAACACCTCAAGCTTTTTGGAAAACCAGCCTAACTTGTACCAGATTTCTGAACTGAAATTAGTTCAGGTGACTTTGATGAGCTCATTATAACACATGTATTTCTCTTTGTCAGGGGTGCCGCCAGAAATTCTGGGCCCTATGGAAACAAAAATTTCTGGGCCCCCTACATTTTTTACAGATAAAATGTAACCCAATAAACATGCCCTGTATACTTTAAAAAAGATACTTAGCACATTGCATAGTTAAAATGTCTGATGAGTAAAAGCCTACAAAAACAAGAAAAAGCTATGGAAATATGTACTTGTTTACATAAAAGGAGAATATTTATTATCTCAATTGCAATTGCAAACACAACAGAACATAATGTACACATATTGACATATACTTTACGTGAACAAGCTTTAACTGGGTCCAACTGCTCAATCAGGAAACATCAGCTACAACTAACCCATAATTAAATCAGTCCAAGACTAAAACTAGGCCAAAAGGGCTCAAAATCAAGACACACCAGGAGTAATGCCAGGCCTAAACCAGTCCAGGACTAAACAAGTACTGAACCAGACATAAACTGTTTGTTATCCAGGTATAACAAGTTATGTTCAACATCACTTTATAATGGCCCAGCGGCGTGCCTTTCTGCTGGCAAAATCATGTATCAAATCATCAAAGTTCAGCTTTCTTGCCAGTTTGCTTTCAATGGACAGTATGGCAAGGTGACAAAGTCTGTCCTGCAACATAGCAGACCTAAGATAATTTTTAATCAGTTTGAGCTTACTGAATGCTCTCTCGCCACCTGCATTGTTGAATAATATGAAATAGATAACTATACAACACAAGAAAAAAATTAGACAATCCAAAACTGTATTTTTTTTGTATAGTTTTCTTAATATAAAATATTAAATATCTATTCTGTAAACTAATTATAGCCAATGGTTACCACAGACACATTTTTATTCCACTTTATATTATTTTTTCAAGGGGCATTTTATTCATATTAAGAACGTCAAGTTTGACAGCATCGATCGTAGCAGCAGCACTGTCACTTCACAGAACACACGGCAAACTGATTTTGTAATTATTGAAGCGTGTAGATTACTTTTTTAGTAAAGTTATCATCATGTGGAGAACACAGTAGATAAGACGTGCTTAGAGCTTTCAATCTTCGTGAAGTTTTGCGCTCAGGCTCACCTTGTTTGGCTGAGACGGGGACGGGGGCCGCGGGGGAAGGAAGACGTGGGTGTGCAGCGGCCGCTGAATCTGTGTCTACGAGACATGATAACCCGGAGACAGCAGAGATGTTATTATTGTTGGATGTAAATCATAATTCAGTAATTATTTTACTAAGCTAGCTAGATAAAAGCAGGTCATGTAGCAACAAAAATAAGTAAGTGAAAGTTTTGGAATACAGGAATAGGGCAAGCTACCTTTCTTTTTGAAAAACTGTGTGACATACTGTCGACTTCGGCGTTCTCGGTCTTCTCTTTCCTTCTTTTCTTTCCGTTTTTGATGCCCTGACTTTTGATGTGACATGCCTGCGTGTGTCACTATCTGCACTGCATCATAACAAATGCAATAAGCAAGAGACGTTACGCTAGCGAGTGTAGCTCGTACAGCGCAGGTGGAATGAACCATTGTGAGGGGGGTGTGACTTAAACAGTAAATACATTATTTGTTTGTTAAATATTAAATCTATGGTCAAAACGGACAAAATACACATTAAGTGTATGAGGGGCCCTAGCACATTTAACGTATGTATAAAAAAGAGAAAAGAAAGAAGAAAAGAAAAAGAGGGTCTGCTCTTCTGGGCCCTTCATCAGCCTGGGCCCTTAGAATCGTCCTAACCTTCCACCCCTTTACGGCGCCCATGCTCTTTGTTATTACTGGGGTTGTCTGATATTACTGTCATTATCTGCCAATATTGGCATAAAAATGTAATAGTGGAAATTCTTGGTATCAGATTTTTCTTTTTTAATATCAAGACTTTTATACCTTACTTTCATACCATCCACACTACATTCCGACATCCTGCTGGCAGGACATTGTGAACTTTCAGTGTTATAGTTTTTGAGATATTTTTGTTTATTTGGCAAAATTCTAAATATATCATGCATATTGAGCCAACCTTGAACATTTAGGTAGCCGTCTATCAGCAGTACAGATATCTGTATTGGAAATTAAGATTTGGGTTAAGGGTTCCTACAGGATTGCCCTGAATTTACCTTTATCCATCTTCTCTGTATATGAACAGCTTCTCTGGTCCTGCTTGAAAATAAAAATAAACAAATAAATAAAAACTATCCCTACAGCATGATGCTGCCACTGACATGTTTCACCGGGGGCTTATTGGTTTACTTTGAAATTGGAAAGTTGTGGGTTAGATTTTAGCTTCCTCCCCAGCCACATGTTGCCGGCCCTAGGCAAGCCATTTAATGCCAAGCTGGGTAGCGATCTCTGTATCAATGAACGATTGAGGATGGATTTCTGAGTGAGGCTGAGTAAAAAAGACAATACAGTAAAAAAAAAATTCTTTTTTTTTCTCAATGTTTTCACTATGGGTTCAATTTCTTGAAATTATGGAGACGAAAACGAGAAAACAAAAAAGAAGAAAGAAAGAAGAGAAGTAGGACAGGTAGGGGTGTCAACCGACAATAAAAGATAGGGAGCTAAACAAAAAACACAAGAAAACATCCGTCCCGGACATCTGTTGGAGGGTGGATAAGTGGGAAAAACAAAACAGACAACAACAAAAAAAACAATAGAACAGAACAACATTAACAAAACAGATCCAGTAGTATGAACTAAGAACTACACATTCACTACACACCAAAATGGATAAACAAATTCAACAGCAATGTCGCTGGTAAGCTCCTGGTACCAACTATCTGTTGACGATAACCTCAGCCCAAGAATATGTCCCCACATCTATGTGTGTGAGCATGCAGGAGTAAATAAGGTTTCCCCATGCAAGTGAGATTTTTACGTCTAGAGCTGCCCAGAGTCCAGGAACCACCGGCGGACCAACGCAGGGCCGACTGCCCCCAAAGACCTGGAACAGATGGAAGCCAAAGGGGAACACCCAGCTAGAGCTCTGCATTGGAAAACCTAGGTCCGAGGGTCCCGACAGCCCGAGGGCCGGGCTTTGAGCCGATGACCGTATATTTACCTTGGACACAGGCCAGGCTCAGGCACTTTTATTTTTCAATTGACCTTTTGCCGAGCCCCATCCCCCTTAGTTACTGGTGCTTCTTCCGACAAACAAATGGTCAAACACGACTAGCGTTACAACGCCGTTAATGTTACTGGGGATGTAAAGTGGGGTTAATACATTGTTGCTGAATGAAGCAAAGCGCTGTGGCGTCAGGCTTTCTGAAAGTCATACTGCAGCTGGAGGGAGAGAGCACAGTTGTCAGTGATGATGATGCCGCTGCAAATATGATGATGATCTGGTTAGTGGGCAAATGCTCTGCTCTTGCTGTCTGCATGCTTTAAGAAACTTAGTTGTGAACTTAGTTTAAGTTGGATTTTTGGCGGACATTCGTTTCATTAAAGCGGATGTTGTTTCACCCAGAAATGCTTTTTAAAAAGGCTGCATCACATTGGTGCTTGCTCCTGAAGGTAGTGGGTTTGGTTTTCAATACATTTCCATACATCCCAGAAAATACCTGTGAGATCTACCAACAAATTAACCTGAAAATATGAATAGTTGCTTGACACCCGAGGAACTTGACTTTAGGAATGGAACTTGCTTTAGGAATGGAAACACACATGGAAAAATCACAACTCCTCAAGACAATTTATCGGTGATATCTGTGTCTAATTTACAAACGCAGTGGGTGCAGCGCTTCAGCATCTGGCTTGGAATCAATGTTTGTCGGACCTGCTCACATAGTAACGCTTGGGGTCGGTGAAAGTCAATTTAATTCATTTTTAAAAACCTGCTAATTCAAGAACTGTGTTGTGTTTAAATGGAGACACTTAAACGTAGCAAAAGCTGCTCTACCCTGCACCGGCACCTCCCTTCTGTACGTCTACCTCACTTATTCATCCAATTCGCGCAACTTCCCAACTCCCACCACAAACATTGAGGACATAAAGAAAAAGATAGAAAATTGCGAATTGAAGAGTATGAACAACACAGAGGGAAAAGCTCCATTCTAGAGTAAGTTTAATCTTATTGAAACCCTTTTAGTTGAGCCAACTCGGTTTGTTTTGCAGAGCCCCTGCTATTTTACGTCCACTTTGATCTGTCAGAAACCATTTGTTTATTCACAGTGTTGGGTCACACACACAGCCATCAGCTGGCGCTAATCTGCACTCTAGCTCCACAGGAAGTGGTGGGGATGCAGAGTCTATATACAGTATACCACCTGGCAAGCAGCCGCTCTTCCTTCTTCACAGTAAGTCCTGTCCGGCTCATTCCAAGGAATACGAAAGCAGCCACTTCTCCCTCGCTGGCGACAAGAAGGCCCGAGTTTCTGGGAGAAACTCGCTTCAAGGAAGTCAGAACCACCAAGTGAATCATAAACCTTGATAAAGAGAACATTGCGTGATCCTCAAAGCCCTGCGAAAGCCCCTCTGATTTTCAGGCTGTTGAACACTGAGACGCGGAGCTGAGAGCTGTGCGCAGTGGGAGTCCAAATCAGCCTAGGCCACATTCAAACAATGCCACAGAGCCAATAAGAATTGCCATGCTGGAAACCGCACTAGGTACTGTTTGGTAAATGAAAGTGGGAGCTGATCGCCGCTTAACCAGTCAGAAGACAATTTAACTCCATCTGCCATGGCCAAGAGGATCACTAAGTAGCAAAGGCAGCCATTGTTAGCCGCTAGGCTAACATTGCACGACTCCCTTCGCTCATCGATGGAGAAATCAGGAGAGAACTTTAAACGTTCATAAGGTATGTTTGGGAAGAGGCAAATTAGTTAGGATAACTAATTTTAAAGGTGTTTCCCTGTTTTATTGTTGTTACTTGTATAAGTTTTCATTCTGCTATCTTTGGCTAAACTAGGCCTTGGCCCGAAACTTCAATCAGTGTTTTAAAAAACGTTTCCCGACACAGAGTCATTTTAAATCCTGCAATTTGACCTACTGAATCAAACAGGAGTTTTTCCTTTCTTTGTTTAATGGTTAAACAACGTGTGTTTCAGGGAGCTAAGCTAAACAAGCCCACGTGTTTTGTTAGGCCTGCATTTCATATACAAAGATTGCTATTAACGGTTCAAAGAGAACTCAGTTTAAAATAGATTGGTTGAGAACAGAATATAATCTTCTTAGCCATGGTTGAACTTGCCTTCTTTTATCAAAATACTGGAATTCGATTGTTTACTGTGGTGATCAATAAAGCAATCCTTGAAAGGTTAATTACTTTCACCCAGATGATTTTAAACATAACATTAATCCAAAAAATGTTTTAATTTTCATTACATTGTTTTATTGGTTTATACATAAATCCATGGTACAATTAGTTTAAAAAAAATCACAAACTGATTTAGTTTCCATTTCAGCATCTGCAAATCCAGACCTGGGTTTGATTTTGCATCCAGATTCTTCCTAAGCATATCAGAATTCATTATTTCTATTTTTATTGCATTTTTATCCATTTGTATTATTTTATTTTGAGTTTTATTTACTTTGATCAGTAGTGAGTAGTGGTTATTAGTTTGAGTGATTAAATGTTTATTTTCACCTTTTGTAAATAAACCATTGTATTTTGGAAGTCAGTGTTGTCTCTTTAATTCAACATACACACATATAAGGGTATACTGTTCCAACATGCAATAAGAATTAATTCCTTCATAATTTTAACCTCAGCCCCAGCTGGGCAGGTGTTGGACTATTAGAGACTGATATACTGTATATCTATTTGGCTATTAAAATAGTTCCCGATAACAGATGGTGCCCCGAATAATAATAAATTTCAATAAATTATTAATCTCATTAACTGCCATAAGCAGTCCTTTGACTATTAATAGCCAAATAGCTGCATTCTACCTTAAATCCGCAACAACAGAAAATTAGAATGCTGTTTTTTTTCTAACTGCGGAGTGTTAGCATTTTCAGAGCGGCCGATTCAATTCACGTACGCACCCAATGAATATAGTGTTCTATCATGCTAAAACATTGTTATGGGAGGTTTTAAAAAAGTTGGACTTGAAACGGGTTCAGGCCTGAGATTTCCGAAAACCTTTCGGACCGGGCCGGGCCAGCACTCCAGCCCCTCGGGTCAGGGCCGTGCTCGGGCCAAGATGAAAGGCCCGTGCAGGGCACCACACCCAGTAGCTACAATGCTGGGGCCCAGGGGGTCGCAAGGACAAGTCCACGGGCTCCGCCGTTAGCTGGCTACGCCAGGGTGGGGCCGGCCCAGGACCCGGAGGCCACGGGGACCAGGGGCGCCATTCCCCCCAGCAGGGCCCCGACCAGGAATCAGCCCACAAGGGCCCCCAGGTACCGCTGCAAGGCAGGAGCGACCCGCAGCCGGCTGACAGACGCCAACGCTACCCCTGCCAATAACCCAGCATGTGCAGCTTACTTCTTGCACCTTTTCCATATAGGCCACAATTGTGGACCAAATGACAAAAAGCCCTCTCCTGTCAGAATCAGAATCAGAATCGGTTTTATTGCCATTGTTTGAGAACAAGTTCACAAACTAGGAATTTTTCTCGGTACAATCGTGCACATAAAACATTTAACATAAATAAAAATAAAAAAATAAAAAGAATGAGCTATAAGGCTAAAGTCTTTATAAATATTATAATCTGTATGTATATAAAAGAACTATGAAAAGATAAACATCCTTTTTAACATGAGAACAGCAGCAGGGTTCCATTCACAGATGTGCAGGTGAATGACAGCAGCAGATCCAAGTGTGGTCAGACCACACAGTGCAGTAAAATAAAGTTACGTAGTGCAGATGGTTCTATCCTACATGGGTCTTTAACTGAACTATCGGGTCTTGTTATTGTTCATGAGTCTGATGGCGGAGGGGAAGAAACTGTTCAGGTGGCGGGAGGTGTGGGTCTGGATGGACCGTAGCCTCCTGCCTGAGGGGAGGAGGGAGAATAGTCGGTGTCCAGGGTGAGAAGAGTCAGCTGTGATCCGACCCACACGCCTCCGGGTCCTGGAGGAGAACAGGTCCCGGAGGGATGGGAGCCTGCAGCCAATCACCTTCTCAGCAGCACGCACGATGCGCTGCAGTCGGTGTTTGTCCCGGTCTGCGGCGCCGGGGAACCACACGGTGATGGAGGAGGTGAGGATGGACTCGATGATGGCCGTGTAGAACTGCACCAGCATCTCGGTCGGCACCTTGAGTTTCCTCAGCTGCCGCAGGAAGTACATCCTCTGCTGGGCCTTCTTGATGAAGGAGCTGATGGTTGGCTCCCACTTGAGGTCCTGGGTGATGGTGGTGCCCAGGAAACGGAAGGAGTCCACGATGGAGATGGGGGTGGGAGAGTCCATCAGGGTGAGGGGATACGGTGGGGCTGTGACTTTCTTGAAGTCCATGATCATCTCCACTGTCTTCCGGCGTTCAGCTCCAGGTTGTTGTGACTTTTGGTTTGTTATATGAATAAAATGACTCCTATGAGCTTTTAGTTTCTTGTGAACAATGACATTACCATAAAACCACAGTAGACTACGTTTCGTGCTACCCCAGCTGCGTGATACAGTCCTGTCATGGATTCTGAGCCACCTCTAAAACACCCTGCCTGATGGCTGTTTGCAGAATCACACTTTTATATTTGACCTTGAACAAACACAGCCGCTCTTTTGCTCCGTTTTACTGGAGAGAGCATCCACAGTTGATACAACACAGTCTCAACAGCACTGTCAGTGGTATGTGCAGGGAAACCTCAGGTAGATGTAAAGTGAGCGGCCCGCAGACTCAACCAGCAGGTGCTGTTGATGGAGTGGTATGATCTGCATTGCCTAGCATTAATTAAACAAGACAGCTTGCACAGCCACCCTTTCTGCTGACTGTAACCTCGGATGACCCAGAGGAGAATTTCACTGTAGGAACAAGAGAAGAACAGAAGAGAAAGAAATACTTTCTCACTTTTTACCATCTTACTAAAAGACAAGTTTACTTTCATTTTATTTGTAAATAAAGTAACTACTCTTGAAGCTCAATCCCATAGCTTCCTTTGACCTTAGACCTAAAATAAATATTCTGAGTCAATTTCAACATAAACCTTGTAGGAGAAAATAGCTACCATAGGACTGGCATCTGGATATATTTTTACGACTCAACAGTCAGTGTCCAAAAATGGCAATGTACTTTTACTGGCTTTTTATGTGATAGACCAACAAAAAGTAGCACATAACGGTGAACTTCAAAGACCTCAGAGGTTAGTTAGAGAATGTAAGCGAATAAGCAGCATCATGAAGCCCTAAGAAAACACCAAATCTCTCAGGAATTAAAAATGTGGACAAGTTAGGTTACAAAACAACATCACAGGTTTTGAACATCTCATAGAACTCTGTTCATTCCACCAATTTAGAATAGAAAGAGCACAGCCCAACCACAAACCTGATAACCCTGAAGAAGGCCACAAGTTGAACCGTTTTGGTCTACCAATAAAGTTGTTTTACACCATTTGTTATGTTGCTGGCATCTTCACCCTATCCAGCCGCAAACCTACCAAAACATGCTCGTCCACCTGTAGTGAGAGGCCACACAAGGTGAGTATTGACAGCAGAAGCACCAAAGAGTTCATGGCAATTCTAGAGGAGCTGCAGACATTCACAGCTGAGTTGAGAGATTCGGCTGACAGGACACTGTTTACTCCTTCACTTTGAAAATCTGAACATCATGAAAAATTAGATGGAGGAATGCCACTTCTTTCAAAAATGAGATCACAAATTTGTCAGACAAATAATCAGTCAGCCACAGCTAACAAGCAAGTAATGTCCCTAAATAAAATCTTCTAATCTGATATGAATTCTGAACTATTTGCCGACAAAATCCAACCAAGGGTAAAAAGACACCGGGATATAAGCATTATTTCAGTCATATCACTCCATTAAGAAACATGGTGATGGTTGGATTGTAAACGTTGGGATGCACTGTATATCTTTTATAAGGCCGGGGCCATTGCTTTGGAATTTTTTGCAGGAATCTGCTTCAGAACCTTAACTGTAATTGGAAATCCAGCACAAGCTTAAATTGTTTTTTCCACTTTTAACCAGATCAAGTTTGTCTTATTTTTACTTTTCTTCGAAAAACATAATAAATGTGGGTTATAATAAGCTATCTGCAGTCCTACAAACATTAAGCTTTGTTGTAGAGATCTCTAACTGGAAAAATATGTTGACTTGCAATTTACTCTAAAGATCAAATAAGGCTGTGCACATGTTGCGTTCTATACGTGTTTTAGTGGTCAAACCCAACAAATGTGATGTCAGACTCTTCTAGAGAATCAACCACCACAGTTTTCCTTCTTATCTCAAACCTTTCAGGCTGTATTACCAAGAGGCCAGATAGGGATGTCGACGCCTGAGGTAATGCCCATCCTGCAGATAAAGTGGAAGCAGAGGCAGAGCTTTTTCTTTGTTTCCCATGGCTATAAGCTATAGAAGGGAGAGTGATGAGTTGTTTCCAGGTGTGATGTCACAGCCTACATCACAGCCTGCGAAGACCTGACTGTCATCAAATGGTATGTTTTTTTTTGTCAACGATCTGAAGCTCCAAGAGAACACATAAGACGATCAGAACACCCCACACTAATGCACAGACTTCGTTCTATTTTTGAACTAAGTACAAAACACTAAAAAATAAATTTGTTGACACTAAGGTCAGATCGGATAAATGCGCAACTAAATACCACATACAGAGGGGTTTATTTACATTTGCATCAGGGTGTTTTCCTTATTAATTTCACATAACTTAAAGATTAGATTGGCATCTGTGGCTGAAAATTATAATTGCAATTACAATTACCAAGCATTTAAACTGTGGTTTGCACCTGTTTCCCATTCAGTTTATTTATTTATTTTTTGTAGTTCATAAGGGTTGATAAGTCAGATCATAGGTCTAGTACAATGCTGACATCTAGTGGTGCAGCCAAATTTACACACAAACCTTGAAAAAAACAAATCAGTTTTTTTTTTTTTTTTTTTTTTTTTTTTTTTTTTTTTTGCTGGGATTTTTTTTTTCAACTCATAAACGGATTCCATGGCACAAAGGTGCATTAACAGCTTCCTAGCACATCAGGAAATTATTCATGGAGAACTGAGTGAAGTAATGAAAATGTGATTAGTTCAATATTTTTGTACCGCATGATGTTATTGCGGCTGTTTTATGTCAAACAGGGCGTCTGACTGAGGCCAGTGATGCAGTGTAATGACAAGACGTATTGCTCAGCCACCACTAAATGACATCATTGTCCCCGTGAGGTCATGTGGCCACACAAAGGAGACTTAATGTCCTTCTGTTTTCTCAGGGAAGGTGAGCTGAAATGAAGGGCTGCAGGTAGCGAGGTGTGGAAGCCAGTTTGGTTTTTAAAATGACTAGATTGATCTAAAGATTGTTAATTAAGTGACTAAATATCACAAAATTTGAAAATAAAAGTGTGGTGGAAAATCCAACGTCCCATTGGAATATATAATGTCCACTTCACACTCACCATATTTTTCTTATCCAATTAATTTTGGCCTTGGAGGTGTTTAAGTAGTAATGATGTAGAAGGTTGTTTTTTTTTTCACTTACAGTTTCTTGCAAATGTATTCATATCCCTTTAACTTTTTTACATTTTTCATGTTAAAACCACAAACTTCAGCGTATTTCATTGAGATTTTATGTGACAGACCAAGACAAAGTCCCGGATTGTAAAATGAAAACCAGGATTGGAAACCAGTCATTTAAGTCTATCTATTTTTCCATTGTCTCTGCTGATGGGAGTTCAGGGTGGAATGATGATTCGCAAACAACTCTTTAAAAAAGAAAAGAAACACTGGCTGCACAGGTTTGACTTTGTAGTCAATTTTCTCAAGTCTACATATGGTAAAAATCTAACAATGTTTGCATATAAAAAAATCTATGTATTGTCTCTTTCATGAAGTAAGAAAACCATTAAATGGATGTAAATTAGATACAGTGGGGAAAACAAGTATTTGATACACTGCAGATTCTTGAAGTGTTCCCACTTACAAAACATGTAGAGGTCTGTAATTTGTATCAAAGGTACTCTTCAACTGTGAAGCTCAAAATCTAAAACAAAAGTGCAGAAAATCACAGTGGATGATTTTTAAATGATTATTGTCCATTCTATTGCAGGATATAAATATTTGATCGCCTATTAACCAGTAAGAATTTAGGCTCCCAAAGACCTGTTAATTCTTCTTTAAGAAGCCCTCCTGTTCTCCCCTCGTTATCTGTGTTAACTGCACTTGTTTGAACTTGTTATCTGTATAAAAGACACCTGTCCACACACCCAAACAAACTTCAACCTCTCCACAATGGCCAAGACCAGAGAGCTGTGCAAGGACATCAGGGATCAAATTGGGGAGCTGCACAAGGCTGGGACAGGCTACAGGACAATAGGCAAGAAACTTGCAGTGATTAGAAAATGGAAGAAGTTCAAGACAATTTTCAATCTCCCTCGGTCTGGCGCACCATGCAAGATCTCTCCTCATGGGGCATCAGTGATCATGAGGACGGTGTGAGATGAGCCCAGAACTACATGCCAGGACCTGTTCAATGTCCTAAATAGAACTAGGACGAAGATGTGAAAGAAAACCATCAGCAACACACTCTACCATCATGAATTAAAATCCTGCAGGGCACACAAGGTCCTTCTGCTCAGGCCAGCACATGTCACGGCCCATCTGAAGTTTGCCAATGACCATCTGGATGATCCAGAGGAGGAATTAGAGAAGGTAATGTGGTCTGATGAGACATAATTGGAGCTTTTTGGTCTAAACTTCACTTGCAATGTTTGGAGAAAGAAGAAGGATGAGTACAACCCCAAGAACACCATCCCAACTGTGAAGCATGGAGGTGGAAACATCATTCTTTGGTGATGTTTTTTTGCAAAGGGTACGACTGCACCGTATTGAGGTGAGGATGGATGGAGCCGTGTATCGTGAGATCTGGGCCAAAAATCTCCTTCCCTCTGTATGGAGGAGTGGGCCAAAATCCCTGCTGCAGTGTGTGCAAACCTGGTGAAGAACTACAGAAACCGTTGCTTCTCTGTAATTGCCAACAAAAGTTTCTGTACCTAATATTGAGTTATGTTTGTCTGAGGTATCAAATACTTATGTTATTGCAATAAGTAATCATCAGGAAATTAATCATTTAAAAATGAACCACTGTGATTTTCTGCATTTTTGTTTTACTATCCCTCACAATTGAAGAGTAACTTTGGCACAAATTAAAGACCTCTACATGCTTTGTAAGTGGGAAAAATAAAGAAAAATCAGCAATGTATCAAATACTTGTTCTCCCCAATCTAAAGCTAAGAGCCTTAAAATAATAATTTTGCCATATATAGAATTTCCCACCAGATGGCGGTAACATCAAGACTCACACCACTTGTTGAGACGTTTGGACATCTGTGGGCCTCGCAAAGATGTTCCTCTGCAGGCAAATCCGTATCGGGGTATTTTTTTCACATGAAAAGTCAATTTAAATCAGACAACATCTGATGGATAGAAAAAAGACTCGGTGGAACAAAGGGGAATTCGGCAATTAAAGAATAAAGTTTTTGTTGCAATCCGTCTAACTGAGCAAAGTTCCCACATTTTGCTGACTTTGACTAGTAATCCGCAAGATGCAAAAAACATGTGAACTATGACTCAATATTAAAAAAAATATCATTACTATCCAGATCATTTTTACAGTCACATTAAACTTGGTTTGCTGCTCAGCAGATGGAGAACTCATAATAATAAAAACAAGCCATTAAAATTAAACAAATTAAATAACAGTGCACTTAAAGATAAAATGATAATTTATGCGTGTAACAGTAACAAGGTAAACAAAACAAAAAACCAATGACTAAGCCCAACAGTGACAATATGACTGTCCAAGTAATGTGCAAAGTTTGAGCCTTCAGATCTGCTGATGCAGACCAGACATACAGTGTAACTGAGTGTGCACACAAACAAATTTCTTATCAGTCGTTAGAGCTCGGAGAGTTACTCGATAAAAACTTTGAATTGAATTTCTCTCTTTTTTAATTAACCCATTTTAGATCCGATTAATGCTTTATAATTAATTGATTATTGATTAGAATTACGATTATTCGGCCAACTTTTTTTTGTACATTTTTGTTAAACAGAAAAATCAAAGTCATTAAATAGGATTAATAATGTGACTAGTATAGGAAAAGTTTAAATCAAATATTGATCCTTTTCACAAATCAAACAGAAACATTTAATGTATCTTGAATAAATGACGGGAGAGATGCGGGGAAATCTTGAAAAGTTCTATATTTCTCTTTTTACATTCATGACAAACAGGCACAATTAGAGCACTGGGGGTCCCTAATAATGGCTCCAGAGCAATTCACACATATTTATTTCTGCATTTTAGAAGCTTCAAGCCAGGGAGTGAAATCCGGACAGGTTGTTATAGCTACGCAATCCACAGGGGTTCTGATGTCTATTTAAAATCCTGAGGACCCTCCCTCTCTCCTTTAAACAACATTATATATCACACACACAGACTGCATGCTAATGCCAGCAATTCTCAGTGAGCACTAAAATACATCTTAAAATTAGCTCATTCCGGCTCATAGGGTAGCAGAAATATATCATCAGAATTTCCCCTTTGGCAATACCTGCTGATTGGGTCCTTTAAAAAAAAGCAAACGACTTTTAACTTTTAATATTTGGCTCCTCAGTTCTGCCACCAGCACTCGCGATAGATTCATAGACATTTTTCCTGCGGCTGTTTGAAGATTGAAATAAAAATCTACCATCTAGTAGATATATTTTTGCTTCACTCTTCAGCTCAGACCTGTGAGCTTGGATAAGCGCGCATGTTGGCGTTCTGCTGGAGAGGTTTTACGAAACTTTAAGGATGATATACCTTGGATGTTTCCTGCTGCTCTGTGGGCTTACGCATGTCATGGCAAGCTATCCCATCTGGTGGTAAGCTTTATCTTATTTTATTTTTTACACCTTTAACAAAGGACGACGTGATTTTTGTTGAAATGCTTAGAAGCGTCTGATGATCCTCTATGTGCGACACTTTGAGCGGTTGTAGTTTCAGTTTGTTTTCTGACAGCAGCGGGACCCTCCTGTTTGTGCACAGTAATAATCCATTAGCACATTTAAATAGCCGCAATGAATTCTTTTGTCGACTTGATTTCTTATAAAAAATATTATCGTGTTTTCTATTTTTGTTTTATTTTTATTTAACTCACCAGTAAAATGTGTTGAAGCCAACCAGGTGCGCCTCCAGAATTTTTTTTTTTTTTTTTTTTTGGGGGGGTGTGTGGGTGGGGGGTTTGGTGATGATGGTCCATTGAACATGTTGGAACATTAGTATGGTACCAAAACCAAAACAAATAACTTTTTTTATCTCATTCATTAAATTGGGTAACTTCCTTCAATTTAGGTTTATAAATACAGAATAGTATAGAATAGAATAGAATAGAATGTTGTATTGCCATTCACACAAGACATTGCAATTCATTGTAAATATCCAGTCATCTTACAGTTATAAATGTAAAAAAAAAAATAACGAAAAACTTGACATATAGTAGTAAAATACAAAATAATTTGATAACATGCATGGAAAATACCTTCATATTTCAAAGCCCATTTCAATATCATTTCAATCATTTTAAAGCCCATTTCAAATCATAGGAAGACTGCTTACTTTTCTCATGAGCCAGTTTCACAGTGTTGTTCGTAATGCTTCACAATCAAGATATTTTTTGATTTTTTTTGTTTGTTTTGTTTTTAGGATATAATGACTCACTCATGCAGATTAAAATGAGATTAAGTGTTGCAGTAGCCTGACATGTGACAAGCTGAATATTTGACCTGCATGTCCATTTGTAAAGCAAGATTGCAAGAGCAAATTGCATTTGTCTAGACTTATCATAATTAATACTGCAAATATTCTCTTGTAACTTATTTACTTTCTTTCTATTTTAAATTACTGTGTAACCTCTTGGTCACTTAAAACAATCAAGCTACTGAGCAGTTGTGTTTTTAAACTTGACTATAAAAATAAAGAAAGAAAATCAAACACTGTAGCTGACTATTGATGTAGAAATGTATGCTTATTTTTCTGTGCATCATTATCACACTTTTTCTCTGAGTCTGGAATAAATTAGAAATTTCATAAAACAGTTTGCAATTTGAAGCCTTTATTTAAAAAAATGTGGGTTTTATATTTGTCTGATGTATATAGCGGGTTTAGGTGTTTCAGAAAAAATGGCTTGCTCAGGGTACCATATGTGCAAAGAACATACCTCCAACTTTTGATTAAAATCTTGGACAATAATGTCATCAGTTCCAATCATGCTTGGAAGAAACATAATGTAATGAACAAATGGATTTCCTTAACTAAAACATAACGTAAAAAAAAACATAATATTTTCTTGAGAATGAACAACTATGTTATGAAATAAGTGTCAATTCTGTAGTTAAAGGTTGAATGTGGAACATGAGCACCAATGCGACATCTAGTGTGTTGAGGTTGTAGTTGCAATAACAAAGTGCCGTCTGGATGCCAGTTCTGTCACTGTAACCAGCCAGCATTATGTCCAGCGATGAATCTTAGAGGGTAAGGACTATTTTGTACTAATAAGTTTAAAATAATAAAGGCTACACGGTGGTGCACTGTTGCCTTGCAGCAAGAAGGTTGTGGGTTCATATCCTAGTCCACGGTCTTTCTGCATGGAGTTTGCATGTTCTCCCCGTGCATGTGTGGGTTCCCTCCGGGTACTCCGGCTTCCTCCCACAGTCCAAAAACATGACTGTCAAGTTAATTGATCAATCTATATTGTCCTTAGCTGTGAATGTATGCGGGCATGGTTGTTTGTCCTGTCTGTCTCTATATGGCCCTGTGATGGACTGGCGACTTGTCCAGGGTGTACCCCGCCTCTTGCCCGTTGACAGCTGGAGATAGGCACCAGCCCCCTGTGACCCCTTGAGGATTAAGCGGTTCAGAAGATGGATGGATGAAGTTTAAAATAGTAAACAAAAAATAATTATAACAAAATATGGGTCAAAGGCAACAATAAGCATTTGTTCCTGTCCTCTAGGCATCTTATTTTGGTAGCTGAGTGGTACCCTCCACTCCTCTTGGTGATGCCCTCTATAAAAGTCATAATTTATACTTTAGAATTTACATAAACATCTAACAGTTTCACAGCGTGTGTATTCGACTAGGTGTTTGGTCGGAGACCTATGTCAATACAGAAAGCTAGCTAGATCAGTCTTTACAATAGCCACTCAGCGGTGAAAGCGAGCCTCTTATACTGGAGAGTGCAGGACGAAACCACTTCCTTTTCTTTCGCTTACTCTGTGTGGAAGTTGATGCTCTCATATCTAGGAACAACGTCATATACACAAGTTTTGCAAAGCTGTTATACCGACAGCTAATTTTAGCCGTTAGCAGGCTTTCTTACCTTTCTCCATGAGAAACTTCACCATTTCCTTCTACGTTCTGATGCCGTGAACGTTTTTTCATGTGTGTCCATCTGCGGTAGGCTTCACCTAAAGTAACTCTGGCCTTAGATATCGAAATGCCACTCCTCTTCCGAGAAAGATAATGAAATATATGGGGCTCAGACACAGCAGCTAAACTAACCGAGTGCTCTATTTTCAACGGTATGCCTTGTTGCTCCAGGCAATTGTCTACAATAGTATTTGGCAACCTACAATACTGCGCCACTGTTGGCTGGAACATGTAAATATTTGGTGGTCGGAAAAAGTTATATTTATGATTTTCATTGATTATGATTTCTGATTTTAGGTTAAATATAATGTTTAAAGGAAATGGTGCACTTTCATTCTGCACAACTCTAAACTCCCAATTGGAGTTTTACTTTTTTTAAGAGATAGCTTTTAAGAAAATGTTCCATATTAAACCTTTATGTGATGGTTCAGTGTTTTTATTTCTTATTACTTCATTTTATATTGCTAAGTCCTAATGCATTTGCATTTTAATTGTGTATATTATTATTGATGTTATTATGTAACCAAAAGCCTTTCTAGGAACTAGGTTTGCAACATTAACTGGTATAAAGGTAAGACAAGGATTTAAAAAAAATTCTACACAACTAAAAATTTGCAGCATAACGTTCCTACAATTTAGAGTCTTTTTATTCATGGTAGAAAGTGCTGGAGTGAGCTATGGTTTTTCATGTTGTTTGACGCATAGAGTAACACATTGTTTTCCCTCCCCTACCTGTTCCTAAATCATGTTGATCAGCTAGCAGAAACTAGGCTTCTACCCTTTTTACATGTGTACAGAAAAGTCTAATTAGACTATTTAAAAATATTTCTGGCATGAATTACACAGAGAGTCATAGTGTGGAAGCTGAGGGAGCATTGCCAGTCACTCTACTTAAGATGATCCAGTTTTAACACTAGACCTGGCAAGTTGCTTTAAATGAATGCAGTTAGTAAATTGTATACATTTTCTTTCTTAATCTTTGTGTTAATAGTTTGAAACCGTGGTATTTTTAATCATGGTTAGCATAATTTGAAAATCTTCCTAGGGACATTTATTTCCAATTAGCTTATGCTGTACCTGGGTACCATATAGTAAACACCTCACATAAGTATAAATGTTTTCGGTTTTTTTTCATTTTCGGCTTGTGAGGGCGATAATGCCACTTCTGTTAAAATTCATGCATCAATCATGGCAGCTTTCGTACAGCAGAACAAAAATAGCAAAATATGCCCAGTTTCCAGAAAATACTCCAATATTTGGCAATGCTTTGAAACTGGGTGGACCCTAATCTTCCATTAATGGAACCCCTGGTGTTAAGGCTAATGAGAAACTAATTGCACACTCGGCTGGAAGGAAATCCTGATATAACGCTGGGCTAACTGGGCAGAGAGATTGAATAAAATGTTCCAATCATCCCTATATTCCGACGTATTTGATTATCATGTTTGTCATCTTTTTTAATGTATTTCTTTAAGTAATTTTTTCTATTGCTCAGTTTGAAACAAGTAAGATGCCTAGAAGGCTAGTTAAAATCATGCTGCAAGTGGAAAGATCTCAGTGTTTAAATTTGATTCTGGAGAAAGCAAATACAGAAGTAACATAGGGTAAACACTGATTGGCTGAGTCACTCTCACCAAAATAAACAGAAGTCTGACTGTGATTGACAAAGGAGCATGTGCATCATTGTTTAGGTTCCAACTTGATGTAAAACTTTAAAATTTTTCTTTACATTAGCCTAACCTCAAATAACTCAGTTCCTTTTTGAGGAGCATTCAATGTGCCTGCATTCTCTCTCTCTGCAAACAAACATGCACAATATCTGAAAGGCATTGCTTCAGTGTAGGGTGCAAATGGATTTACTGCTGGCAGAAGCTGCTGAATTTTCAAGTGTCCCTCAGACACAGCATCTGTGCTCATACTAGTGTGTGGAGTTGCAGATCTGCACTAAGGCGGGTTCATGTCTGCCTTTTCCCGACCTGCCATGACATAGCCTGGCTGTACCCGCCACCCTCCCACCAACTCCTTCTCTAGTCCACCCCACCTTAGAAGACAAATACCTAGAGGTGAAAGCTTGCCGCACATTCCTTCTCCCAAACATATTCTCCTGATTTCAAAGTCGACTCCAAGGCCCCGGGGCCCACGAGTAAAGTGGTAATTCTGACGCACCTTGCTTGGGCTTGCTGAAATATGCATTAAACGTGCACAGGTTCCACTTAGATTAGTGGGGAAAATCTATTCAGAGTGCAACAAAATACATCCTAAAGATGTATTTCTTCAAGCTTAACATTTTTCTTTACATTTACAGTGAATTTTTACTCAATAGACTAAAAGTTCTCCTCTCTGTAGGAAGGTTGTTCTGACAAGATAAATTGACTTTTTTTTCCTGAGGAATTAGAGAGATTAAAGTAAAGACCACACAATAAATACCTAAAATCCACACAACACACAGAAGAGCAGCAGTTAGCTTTAAGTGCTTGTTGGAGATGGTCTCCAACAACACTGTTCTTTATGCAACAGTTTTCTAAAAAAAAAAAAAAATCATAAATCATCTCTGGTGGAACATGCCCTGCCTCCTCTCATAAGCCGTTTCCTAACACAGGAAGATGTGGCAGCAACTTACTCAGCCCCACTGAGACAGCAACAGATCACATTGACTCATGATGATTTTTTTGTATGATCGTTTAAGATCCGGCAGAAGCTCATGCACAATGGCCTTTAGATTAACAGATTGAATGTTTATTGGTTCCTTATATCAATATTGATCTTATGTTGCATTAAAACAATCATTTAAAGTATTTTCCTTGAATATACGTCTGATCGGTGAGAAGTTCACACACAATACTACATCTATGATGATTTATCGCATGTAGATTTATACAAGTCGTGTGAGAGGGAAACCAAATGTGTGGTTTCTGCAGGTCTCTGCTGGGAATGATCTGCTGCAGGGCAGACAGATTCACAAAAGCAAAAAAAAAAAAAGAGTTCACATAGTAGGAGCGCCCTTGTTTACTGATGATTGCAGCAGACAAATGTGATTTTCTCTAGAATAAATTTCAACTTGCCATTGCTCAGTGACTAACTAATGTCTCAAAGATTATTAGATAAAAAGGTTATTTCTGTAGTAATTAACTTGGTTGTTGCTGAAACAAATGGGATGCATGGATTTAACTGAATTCTTCATGATATTAATTTTTTTTATTATCCAGCACTTATTTACAATTTCTCAAAAACAACAGATATTTATTTAAAAAAATGTAATGACTGAATCAGATTAGTCAAAGTCTTTCTGCAACCGTGAGTACCAGGAGAAGACCTTGTTCAGGCTCTGTAATTCGGAGAAGAATAAACCTGCCTGCAGCCCTGTGTCAGGAACCTGGTAATCTTGTGATCATTATTTGTACCTTGAAAACGGTGAACAGGTTAGTTGAAAACGAGCAGTGAAGGCCAACTTCATCTGCTTAAAAGCTACCTTTATAGAAGGGACCATTCTTCACAAATCCACTGTCACATGTCACATTACGCCCGATAAGTGTACAAATATTTTAACTTAACCAATAAGTTACTTTTGGATGTAAAATGAGACAGGTATCTCTCAAAGGACAATAGAACAATGTTAAATCACAGGCAATTAGTTTAGCTAATTTCTGTCTATTAAAAACCCAATTGATTTATATATACATATATTAAAGAAAAAATGAATTACAGTTAACGAACACTTTATATAATTTCTATCAGGCTTTTGCTTGTTTCTACTCATATTTTTAAGATTTACGTTTGGTGATGAGCTCCAAGACTTTGAGAACGGAATGCCTTCTTGCCAACACCCTAATCTTTAGTTCTTATGTTGTTGTATAACAGATCCAATTCAGGACTCTTGCAGCTCCACATTTTAAACCTAATGTTGCCAGCAGGATGTATAATTTGGAGCTTAAATTTGTTTTTTATTAGTTGTTCAAGGTCGGCCAGTCCTTTTCTTTTCCTAGCCCTGAAAATGTATTGACTTTGACTTTTCTTTCCTCATAGGTCCATCCAAATTCAATCTAAATTTAGGCAGTATTTGGGGCTTGGTTGACATCCTTTGATCATCCCCAGACACTTTTGAAACCAAAATTAGACATGTATAGATGTCGTTTGACATCTTTTCACCTTTCGTACACAGTTCTGTCTTGTTCACATCAAAGACAACTTCCTCATTTCTGTTTATTCAGCAAAAAATGTGTTCAGGTAAAAAAACAGTGTAGCTGAATATTCTGTTAGTTATGTATTGTACAGTGGTACGCCTGCTGTGCAATAGAAAGAAATTGACCCTGAAAATAAATATAGAATTACAAATGTTTGAAGGGAGAGAGACGTAATTAGTGAGCCAAGTTTGTACTTGTTTCCTAAAACACCTTCCTCAAAGAGAAAAAATATAAGTCAGGGGGCGGGGGTCTCTGTTGCTCTTAATACACTCTCTGAAGTTTCATTGTAGGGTCTGCACTCTTATTACTCTAAGCTGACGGCCTGTTAAGTGTGCGGACAACTAATAACAAGGTGTAGTTGTTCCAAGTTGTCAGCTTAAGGTCTATGAAGACCTCTGTATTTGTTGCGGACTTTCATCTTAAACAGAAACAATGCAGTGACAGGGCTACAATTTCAATACACATGAAGGGCAGGTGTCTTTGAAAAGGGTGGTTGAAGGGATAAAGCATAGATACCTAATAGTAGCACTTCATACAACAAATAAACACACAAATCAGATAAACTCAGACAAAAGATTATACTGCACCAAGAGGAAAATTACCTCCCACCTCAGTAGTGAGACATTGATACAGACAAATAAGATAAGAAGATGTAATTACGAAAATGCACTGATATTGTGACTTCCTCTCTGCCTGTAGGTCACTAGCCGTGGGCCACCAGTACTCATCAATAGGTACCCAACCTATCCTTTGTGGAAGCATACCAGGTCTGGTGCCTAAGCAGCTGCGCTTCTGCCGGAACTACGTTGAGATCATGCCCAGCGTGGCTGAGGGGGTGAAGATTGGCATCCAAGAGTGTCAGCACCAGTTCAGAGGCCGGCGCTGGAACTGCACAACAGTCAACAACAATTTGGCCATCTTTGGGCCAGTCTTGGACAAAGGTAGCCTGCGCAGTATACTGATTTGAATTTAGATCCATGGACTTAATTTACTGCAGTTTCAAGGTCTCATCCAAACATAGAAGAGTAAATTTAGGGATAAGGTTGGTACTTTTGAGATAAGGTTTGGTACATTTGTTAACCCAAGTCAAATATGTGGTCTGAATACAAAAAGCTTGAAAAAATAAAAGAACAGTTAAAAAAGAAACATATAGCAAAGCTATGTGCCTCTTCAAGAGCCAAATCTAAATCTTTAAGATTTTTTTTCTTTACAGTAAAGTTTTGTGGATAGACCAAAAAATAAATAGAATAACCTATATTTTATTTAATTATTGAGTTTTGTAACTTTGCACACTTTTCACATGCACTACAACACAGTGAATTAAAGTAAACCAAAAAAGAGAATATTACATTAGGGGTTTCACACACAACATAAAAAATAAAAACATAAAGATTGTAAAAAGACTTTCCCAAAAAATTCAAAGCATCAAAACACCTTTGAACGTTTTATTGTCATGTTAAATTAGCTTGTAGGGCTATATATATATGTAAGCATGCCAAAATATGTATGCAGTTGTTCAACTTCAGTGCCTTCAGTTTGTGTTTGAGTATGTTACACTCTTTCATAAGTTCATAATAAAAAGTCTTTAGATTTTTAAACCACTTTTTTATTGAAAACAGAAGTGACTTAGGGTCTTTCTAAGATGATTAACTCTTTCATTAACTGTTCTGTTTTCTCGTTGTTTTATATTTGCAGTAGAAAAGCTGCATTCTCTGCGTGCATCATTCGTTATGTTGATTCAAATCCTTGTTTAAATAGTCTTGAGACAGAACAAGCTCCGAGGGGCCTATATGCATGAAATGATGTACACAATTAACCCATGGCAAGTTAGTTATGTCTTGTCTGAGTTGTCTTTGGGAGGGGATCCCCTGCCATTGCTGTATTTTCCTTAAAAGGTACCACAATATTCACATTATTCTGAACCAAACTGAATAGTGCAGTTTTCCCAGAACAGATGTTATTTACTTTAGAACATGATGATTTTCATGTATCTGCCTTACCATGAAATGAGGTCCAAACTTTAGGGTATTTGAAAAAATAAAATAAGCATAGGTAAAAAAATAAAATAAAGACAGCATGACCTATTATTACATACACAGGTAACTTTTCATGTGCAAAACAGCTTTACACATATTTGTTCTTGCAGTAGTCTAATCTTAGAATGCACATTTTAAATTGTTGGTAGTCTTTCACACTGAGCAGTAGAGTTCATTGATTTTAATTTTTTTTCAACCCCCCTCTTACATCCTTCCCACTGTGCCTTGTGGCCACGTGACTGCTGATATAGAATAAATGACAAAGCTATTTTTCTATAATCAGACTTATGAAAAACAATATGCATTTGTGTCTGTTTTCTTTAAAAATTTTAAAGGTTCCTAATAGAAATGAACCTCTCTCACATATAGCATTTACAGTGCCTAGCAAAATTATTCACACCCCTCAAACTTTTTCACATTTTAAAAGGTACAACCAAAAACGAACTTTTTATGATTTTAGCAAATGGCTGCAATGAAATGAATAGTGAAACAAGGGGTCTGTATACCTTCTGTACCCACTGTATCTGCATGCTAGCTGCTTTTTCTACAAGACGTGTGGTAATTTTCCTAAACTAAATTTCACAGACAACTAACTTTAGAGTCATTGAGAATGTTTTGGACAGAGCTTTTGTGGGTCATAGTTTTTATTCACATTTTAGAGCTGAACACTAGAAACAAGTGGTATTTTCCATTTACTGAATTCACACACACAAGAGAAGATGCAAAACATTTTGATTATTATTTCTGACAGCATGTACTTATCTTTGACTTATACTTGGACAATCAGCAAAGCAAGATACTTGCTGACATTGAATAATAATTATGGCATACCAAATTGAAATAAATTCCAGTAAAACTCTTTTATTTATTTTTTCATTTATGCCTAAGGGGCTGCAGCTTGGTTCTATGTTATTGCATAAGATTTAGTTTCCAGCACCAACTATTTCCTTCTCTATTAAAGCTAACCTGAACCACATCTGCTAATTGTTGCTTTGCCTGACATTTTTTTTAAATGTTTTATTTTTAATTGAGAACTATATTTAAATGTATTTCAGGCCTTGCTTTCTGGAAGGAAAAGACGGATTTCTTGATATCTCTCCTCCATGTAACTTGTTTCTACTTTCTAAAATTGGATTTAAAAGAAAAATTGGATGATTATCTCACACTGAGGGCTCTAAACTTGGCAGCTAGTTTACTGAAGATTGATGCAAATGTGCCCGCTTGGAGGTCACTTAGGGCAATTGCTTTTAATAAACTCTTGAGTCAGTTGATAGAAGAGGCTTGAGCTCAAGTAGGTGGCCAACGATAGGGGTTCTCTATCCTGGCCCCTTTGTGGTGCAAAATGCCACCACATCGTTCCCATTGCCCTCCCCTCCCAGCTCTAAATTTCAGGGGTGCTGACTGGAAAGAGAAGGCTGCTACTGGGCTTTAGTAAATCATTCTGATTGGATTAAGGTCACCCGGGCCCGTAATAATGTGAGAGGTCAAAGTGGCTGGATTAGGGGCCTTTGTTGGAAGATGAGGAGAGTGGCTCAGGGGCTCACAGGCCTTTGATAGGTTTTAGTCGGAGTGGGCTTCCATTTCATTGGGTTTGATTGATGCTGGTGTTCGTCTGTGTAGTGAAGCCATTGTCTCCACTGGTGTCTGTTTGTCTGCAATTCAGACTGATGTGTTTCAGTTTCCTCTTGGCCTTTTTTGTAAGGAAGAATATGGATGTTAGTTGCATCAAAAGCTTAGTTACAGCACATCCCCGCTAGTGCTAGCCTCTCATCATGATAAGCATCTGGGTTTGTTTATCATAGAGGGTCATAAAACATGTATTTAATTGATAAGATTTTGTTTAATTAGAGCAAAATTATAAACAGAAAATATTCCTTTAAAACTTGCAAAAAGATCCTACCCAGTGTGATCCCAGGTTTCTGTGACCACACACAAGTAGGGTTGCCACCATTAGTCGATTTCTAACAACAACGTTGATGAGTAAAATCCTCCACAATATTTTTTTGTAATTGACATCAAGTATGTTTAAAAGCTTTGTTTTTCTCTAAAAACGTTCGCTGTCCCTTTATCTGTTCTCTTTTCGCCTCTCACGCACATGCACAGTTGTGGCAATGGAGCTCAGCTCCAGCTTAGAAAAGCTTTAACAGCAGTGAGCCGACAATGTAGCTCTAACGTTCTAGAAAGTTTTTTTAAATAAAGATTCTAAATTCTAAGACAAGAATGTATGATTAAAAATTCACAAAGTAGAAGCTGCTTTCCCAGCAATACAACAGTGTTGTTTGGGCTTCTTATAGGGAAGCCCGCTGTGGCTGATGACAAAAATGGACAGTAGCCTCTGTGAGCTAGATAGTTTGTTAGCTGCTAACATTAGCATCAACAGTAGAGCGATTTTCTCCTTTCTACCCAACATGTCAGATTTTTACCTTCTCTTCTACGTATCTAGGGGTATTCATAGATTGATGAAAATGTCCAGATTCTCTCATATGATGTCCTCTATGGCCTGAGCTGCGGTTATTTACAAGACCTCAAGGTGCAGGTGTCATCAAAAACAACTGGTGCTTATTATTTTTGTTATTGCATTAAAATACTTATTTTGTCAGAATGTAATATTTACTCTGACTAGATGTTAAATGGCTGTGGGCAGGAAGAATATTTCTGTAAGGATCATTCAATAGTTTTGATGAAGCTCCTGACTGAAGAAGCTATTGTAATACTTGATAGCTGCAACATTAACCGTGGTGATGGTAATTTCATTATCCTTAGCATATGTCATATGTCTGCTGTATCACTGATGTTTTATTTTTTTATAGTTCATAACTTTTAAATCAGCTATCACCTTAAAAATCACTATATTAGGTACTACATAACAGTTACAGGTAATACGCAAATATTAGAGCAGCTGCTTGCTCCTGCATTTACATGCATTTTTCACGTGATCCAATTAGTTGACTAATCGGGAAAATAATTTGTGATTAGTCGATTATCAAAATAATCATTTGTGGCAGCCCTACACACAAGCATGAATGGAGAGGAAAGCACGCCCTGCCTTTGAATAAAACACCTTCTTGTTGGGACTCTCTCTCAGACGTGGCCTTAACCTCAAAGTTTCTATCCATGGCCACACCCCACATCACAAGGCTTGCCTTTGGGCTATGTATGCGTCAGCACTCATTAATTTACATTAACTAAAGTGTCAAAACATGCACTGCAGGAATCTACCTGTGATGAAAGGCAATAGAAAGCTGTGCAGGTGTTTTCATCTGTGCAACCGATCACAAAGCTGTTGCGACCTTTCATATTATTTGTACAATACCTACCTACAGTAGGTACCTACAGTACCTAGTTTCTGAGTCATATAATGGAATTAAGAAGTGTAACTGTGCTTCATAATGTGTAACTGTATTACATGTGTTAAGACTCATGTAAAAATGTTTTAAACATTTTTTTGCCATACAACTATAAATGTATCTGCGTTTTGCTGGGATTTTGTTTGAAAGAAAAACAACTAACACATAAATTAAAAGTTTAGTGATTTTTTTATTAAACCCACCTGTTGCTGCAATAAAAATACAAACTTATTGGTGTACAAAAATACTGGTTTAAAGTCAGACATTTCTGGCTATTCTTCTTGAAAAATGACTCAAGCTCAGTTAGATTGAGGGGGACAGCAAATATTGCCATAAATTCACAATAGCAATTGAATGCAGAAATTGAATAGACCGTTTCAAATATATAAACTCGGATTTAAAAGATTTCCTGGTGTCTCTGATTCTTTGTTTAAGGTATCCTGATGCATGGGAAACCTATCCTGTCCTCTAGAAGTTTATTTTGTTGATTGCATTGCTTTATAGCTCTTTCTCTAACTCAGCCAGGTTCACTGTACCTGCTGCAAAATAATTATTTCAGCATTATGCTGCCATCATCATGGCTCAGGGGTTGTTCAAGGTGTTGTGAAGTTAATTTATTTCCACACATACTGCTTTGCTTGTTAGCTAAAATTTTCCATTTTGCTCTTAACTGGCAAGATAGCCTTCCTTCCTGTCTGCTATGACCCCGCTATGAAATGCACAAGCTTATCTCTGCAGTTTCTACCAGAATTATGTTGGGCCTCTTAGCTACTTCCCAGATTAATGCTCTCCTTCAGATGAATGACCATAATTTTTTAGGTTAGCAGTTTGGTTATTCTCTTTAAATTTTCAGATGATGTTCAAAGCATGGAATGCTGCTGCTTGAGGTATTATCGAAATGCAATTTATTCTGCTAGATTTTATTTATGGGTGTCAGAGTACGGGGGCTAAAAACAATTGTGTGCCTCACTTTTCGGATGTATTATGTGTTAAAATTTTTGCAAACTATGAAGGTGAATGTTTCTTCATCCTCACTATAGTGTGCTACTTTGTCAAATGATGTGTTCCTTTTACCATGAAAGTCAGAACTACGAGCTGGATTTGATGTCACACCCGTGTAAACAGACTTCCAGTCAATGTCGTCGAATATGGCCCAGGTAGCTGTTGTTGGTAGTAGTTATTAAAAACATAGTTTTAAACTGTACTGTCATCATGCAAACATCCCTTTTATTATTTAAATTTAGAGTTGCAGGCTCTACATGTAACACTGATTTTAGATGCATTCTTACTAGTGTGTCTTGTTAAACAAACATGTAGCCACCAAAGCTTATATTGCTGATGCGAGGAGTGGCCATATTGAAAGTCAAAGTAAGACCAAAAAAAAAATAATAATCAGACTTTTTGAGTGGGAAGTACAATCTTGGAGGGCGTTCCAGTTTATTTTTTCACTCGGAAGTCGGAAGTTCTGACTACAAATGCACCATAGGTCAATCATACCTGATTCCAAAAATACCTAAAAATTTTGTTGTTGTAAGGTGAAAAAACATGAAAAAGTTCAAGGGGTATGAATTATTTTGCCAGGCATTGTTCAGGCCAGGAAACATAAGTGAAATCAATAAATCCCACCTCAATTAACCAGGAGGATATCAGGAGATACGGGTTACGACCTATGACCTCAGGATGAGAAAGTGTAACTATTTAGGATGAGCTAAAAGGTCTTAGCTTTTCACAGAACGTATGTCTCATCAAGCTGGGGGAGGGAAGCGAGCACATCAGTATATCATTAACTCTGGGCAAGAAAGAAAGAAGGGGTGTGGTAAATGGAGTTGATGGGGGGACCTTAGCCCCGCTCCCCGCTGGGTGCTGCTTGGAGCACAATATCTTCTCAACCATGAGATTAAGCAGGAGAAAAAGAGCTTTTCCCCATTCACACGCCCTTTAGATTGTTTTATTAAACCATGTGAATAGGGATTTCCCTGTCTGCCGACAAGCAGGGTCCAGCCAATGCATAGTTCTCTGTTGCTATGACTTAACTTGGTCCCCACTAATCACTAGCCAAGGCAAATTTCATATAAAATATCTGGGTCCATTGTAGGACTAACACAGCGTGACTGTGACAGCACAATAGGAGATTGAACCCCCCAGCAGGTTGTAGGGACCATTTGGCCTGCTGGAATCTGGCAAAGTTCGGTTCAAAAGCATTGTCCAAGAAAAAGTGTCCTTAAATTGGTCGTAAAACTAAGAGAGGCTGTTGAACTTATGTAAGAGAGGACAAATCCCGGTGAAGTAAGCACCATAACAGGACGGGTATCAGAAACAGGTACTGCAATATCAGCAAAAAAAAGGTGGCATCTCACAATAAAAATTGATTGGAGTAGGATTTATTTTATTTATTATTTTTGTCTGATCAGATACAGTCACTGGAGCAAACATATTCTATAGTGTCAGGCTATAATTATCACCTCATTTATCATCATCACATTTTTAATATAGCATAGTTATATTAAGTCTATAATAAAACTTGTTCATATTTGTTGTATTTTTAATAAAAGGAACCTTTTAAATAAGACATCCATGACTCTGGAAACCTATCTTTATTTTTGTTAGTTGAGACACTGCAGTGACTAGGCTTTTTCATAAGACATGCCTCGGCGGCGTATTAGGGTAATATTGCTGGCACCGTGGTGTGTCTTTTGAATGCACCGTGGCAGCATGGTGAGGAGGGAATATTGCGCCATTCATGCCAGCATGCTTGATAGTAATATTACGGCAATATTCGTGTATTAAACCAAAAAATGCGACCCATCAGAATCTTTGACTACAGGGGGCATAAATGTCTTGAAGACAAGTAAGAAGAATAAACTTTTACTAAACTGCATACGCACTGATACATTGAGCTTGTATGTAAACTTCATGGATTCTTCGCCATTAATTATTTTTTATGTCCTGCTGCTCCAGTTTCCCCAGTTTTTTTTTTAAGCTGACAGCAATTCCTTTTTGAGATTCTTCACAAAAAATATTACGATGATCAAGGATAAAATCCTGCCTCTTCTGTGTGGTACCCCTGCTGTACTTGAGCCTTTGCCCAGCATGTGGTCCTCATTTAAGACTGTGACATTCGCTGATATTTCAGCATTGGTTAATGATTGGTTAATGTGTCTTTGTCAACTGGTGTGTTTCCCAGTGCTTTTAAACATGGCATGGTGGAGCCATTACTGAAAAGAGCAGGCTTAGACCCGACAGATCTTAATAGTTTTAGGCCTATTTCAAAATTCCTTTTCCCTTCCAATATCCTTGAGAAGGTGGTGTGTGAACAGCTAACCTTCTTCCTGGACCAAAGTAACATCTATGAGCCGTTTCATTCTGGTTTCCCTAAACAACAGTCTACGGAAACGGCCTTACTGAAAGTGTCCAGTGACATTATGATGGCTGCTGATTCTCGGAAACGGACTTGGATCCGTTCTCTTGGATCTATCCTCAGCATTCGACACCGTTGACCATCAGGTTCTGCTGAAAAGATTGAGGGATCAAGTAGGACTGTCGAGGTCAGTTCTTCAGTGTTTCTCCTCGTACTTTTCGGGACATAGTTTTAGTGTTACAGCTAACCAAATAAGGTCTGAGTCTGTGGGCTTGTTGTGGGGAGTGCCTGAAGGGTCCATTCTGGGTCCTATTTTATTTTTGTTGAATTTGCTCTCTTTGGGAAAGATCATCCAAAGGTGCAATGATTTTTTATTTCCACCTATTTGATGATGATATTCAGCTTTACCGTCTGAAATTCAGAAATTAGACTCCCTGCTCCATTGTCTAGTGGAGATAAAACAACTCTGCAGCTAAATGCAGACAAAATGGAAACACTGGTTGTCGCACCTGATGATGCAATTCCTGGGATTAAACAATTCCTGGGAAACTTAGGCAAGTCTGCAAAGCCAAGTCTTCGAAAATTGGGAGTTATCTTTGACAAAGATATGTCATTAGTTCAGCACTGCAAGCAACTAACCAGGAATTCCTTCTTTCAACTAAGGAAAATCTCCAAATTTAGGAATATGGTCGCAAGAAATGACATTGAGCTCATCATCCATCCATTTGTGTCTTCATGTTTAGACTATTGTAATAGTTTCTTTTCATGTCTAAACAAGAAGGAACTTTTTCGACTGTAATTTGTGCAAAACTCTGCAGCGAGAATTCTGACCTGCAATAACAAGAGGACCCATAGTATCCTATAGAATCAAGTTAAAAATTTTGGTTTTAGCATTCAGAGGCTTGCATGGTGAGGCTCCTAGCTTACCTCAGCTTTCTGATCCAGCCTTACACCCCTGCTCGGGGTTTGAGGTATGTGGATTAAACTCTGCTGAAGGTTCCCCGCACTTGTTTCCGTACTAGAGGTGACCGATCCTTTCAGGCTGTTACTCCTAGGCTTTGGAACAAACTTCCGCTCTCTTTGCATTCTGTTGACTCTGTGGATACTTTTAAAAGCAACCTTTGTTCAAGCTTTTAATTAGCTATTTTTGGGCTGCTATGATTCCTGTGTTGTTTTGACCCTTTTTATATTGTACGTAATTTCGGATTTTTAACTGTATTGTGAAGCACTTTGTGGCCGCTGCCCGGGAAAAGTGCTACATAAATAAAGATTACTTACTTACTTACTAAAAATGTTATGTATCTGTTGTGTATTTAAGGTTGAAGACTGTTTGACAAACCGTCACACTGAATCTCTGTGTGCTGTAGTTTGAATACGTAAACCCGCTGAAGCAGTTTAATAAATCTGTATAAGCACTTAATAATTGGTCTGACGTGCTTTAATAGAAAGGGAGGCGTTCAGTACTGTTTTTAACAATTCTGCCACCTCCTTACAACAGTCTGAGATTATTTAGAATAATATGTGACTCTCTTATAGCCATAATCAACCCGCTGTAAACAGATAAATAATCTATTCACAGTCAATGCGATGTTAACCAAATGTTTATAGAATGTTTATAGAAGTTTATATACAATCTCAGATGTATCAGTGTTTACGCAGTTTACGCAAATGTTCTTCTTGCTTACCTTCAGGACATTCATGCAGAAAAATTCACACTCTCACCCCCTGTAGTCCCAAATTCTGATGGTGTAATGTAATTGTGCGTTCACACCGCACGCTTTGTTGCCGTCAAAAAACGCTTGCAAAGTTACTATTTGACGCCTATACATTTTTAAGGCTGGAGGTTGCAACACAAACAGGCGGGCCTTTCTCTGCGAGTTGTTTTAAACAATGTCTTATTGTGGCTGGCTAGACGACGCTGACATTGTCACTTCAGTAAGACACTGATTGGTTGACTCTCTGGGGACAGTGCAAAAGTTAATCTAGCTCAACTTCTGTGTTGCTGGCTTTTGCCGCTTTGAAGCTTGGACAGCAGCAAAAATGTCAAAAATTGCCATGGCCAAAGTGCACAAAGCACTGCAGAGACTCTGATAGCCCTTTGATGGCTTCAACCATTGACTTAACATGTAATCTTACTATTCTGGGGGTTGATGTTTCGGGCAGGGTGAAAGCACCATAAGATGCTGGTGTAACCCCTGTTCTGAAGGCACCGTCTTTTGAAAAAGAATACTGAAAGATCCCAGGATGAGTTGTGTTACACCTATACAATTTTGCCACTTCAATGCAAGTCTATTGGACTAAAAAGTGTAATAATCTATATGTTCCTCTCTAAGCCTCTAATGTCATGGTGCTACTTCAGCTTCTGTTACTGGAGCTCAAAATAAATTTAGGTATTTATTAAGTATCACACTGTGACTACTTATCAGCTGGTGCCTATTTTTAAATGTCATGGATTTGCATACGGGAAAAAAAGACATCAGTGGCTCCAGACCTAATATTTTGGGGAAGCATGATGAAAGACACTTCTCAGTATGCAATAACAATAAATCATGTTCCTCTATTAAACTGCTACACAATTCTATCAACTTTAACGAACATATTTTAAGCACAAAAGTTGTTTGTCCACGTCAGTGAATGTTGTTTAAGATAAGTATAAGAACTGAAGTGTAAGTATGGTGGCACTAGATAAGGTTATTTACTGAAGCGGAACTTATTACAAAAAGCTTTAGAAACACAGCTCTAGTCGTACCATTTCCAATTATTTTCTAGGCAAAGAGATTACAAAAATAACTGTGAGATTGGGAAATGTTTGAACTTTATAGTAAAAACAGTAAAAAAAAAACATAATATGACAGTTTCCGTTTAAGCATTGTTAGCTACCTTTGTTACAGGGTTGTTCACCATTTATTTTCTAATGGTTTGGCTTTAAAATAAATAAATGTGTTGGTCTGATTGTTAGGTTTGTTTAGTTTTAGTAACCTTGGATGCATTTAGTAGAAGTATGAAATGGGTGGTGGAGGACACAAGAAGATATTTTCTCTTGCATCACTTTTTTAATGCCCTTTAGTCCTCAAACTGGTTGGAACCTGCTGCGAGGGAGGAGCTCCTGCTTCCTTTAGCTACATGCACCTTCCTTTTTTCTTTTCTTTTCTTCATTTGCTCTGTCTCTTTCCCTGTTTGTTCCATTTGACAGAAAATGCTCTGGCTCTCTCACACAGTCATAAACTTCACTTATTACTCATCATCAAATGTACTTGTTCGTTTTGCTCAGTTTTCAGCTTTTCATGTTAGGCTTCATGCAATGTCTAAGGAAATTCGTACTTTTCATATGCGCAGTAAATAAGCCACCTGATCAATAAAGACTCTTCTCCGCGTTGTACATTGTCCCCTCGTTACAACGTTGTTTCCTAACCTCTCAAAAGCTTAATTGAGTCTCTTAATTATAGGCCTGTCAGGCATGTCTTTTTCTCTCATCTCTGTGGAAGATCCTGATCCCTCTGACTCATCAGTTAGCTATGTCAAACAGAGACATGGAGGCCTTTCCAGCCTTATTTAGAGACAGCACGATTGATGTATGGGCTGAACACAGTGGTATACAGATGATAAACAAAAGAATTTGAAAATAATAAAGGACTCCAAATATTCAGTTAATTTAATGTTGACATTAGACGGAACAAAATACAGCCATGTCAATGCAAGTGTGGGTAACCAACATTGTTAATGATAGTAATGAATTATCCTAAAACCAATTCCTGAAGGTTATAACATTATTCAGGAGACTATTTATAGCTTTTTACTTCAGAGTTTGTCTGCAATAGTTTCTCTTACCCATTCCAAACACATTCTTGTAATTCTCTTTCTAGCCACTAGAGAATCTGCTTTTGTTCATGCCATTGCCTCAGCGGGGGTCGCCTTTGCAGTGACCCGAGCTTGCGCTGATGGCTCAGCCACGATCTGCGGATGCGACACACGTCACAAGGGACCCCCTGGAGAGGGCTGGAAGTGGGGTGGCTGCAGCGAGGATGTAGAATTCGGAAGCATGGTGTCCCGTGAGTTTGCAGATGCGAGGGAGAACCGCCCTGACGCACGCTCTGCAATGAATCGCCACAACAACGAGGCAGGAAGAACGGTCAGTTATTCTTTAGATTATGTGTTCTTGTTCTACTGTTCTACTCTCAAATATTAACTCTTTATTTAAAAAATCTTCAGTCCCTCATTGACAACATGTTCCTGAAGTGCAAGTGCCACGGGCTCTCGGGCAGCTGCGAAGTCAAGACATGCTGGTGGTCTCAACCAGACTTTCGAGTCATTGGTGACTACATGAAGGACAAGTATGACAGCGCCTCTGAGATGGTGGTGGAGAAACACAAGGAGTCCCGTGGTTGGGTGGAGACACTGAGACCCAAGTACAACTACTTCAAACCACCCACAGAACATGATCTGGTTTATTACGAAAGCTCACCTAATTTCTGTGATCCCAACCCAGAGACAGGCTCCTTTGGCACCCGGGATCGCGTCTGCAATCTGACGTCCCATGGCATAGATGGCTGTGACCTGCTGTGCTGTGGTAGGGGTCACAACACCAGGACTGAGAAGAGGAAGGAGAAATGTCATTGTATTTTCCATTGGTGCTGCTATGTCAGCTGCCAGGAGTGCATGAGAGTCTACGACGTGCACACCTGCAAATAGACATGTAGAGGTTCTTAAGAATCCATATTAGAGTATTTCAAAATGCAGAGGAACAAACAGGTTTTTAACCATGAAATGTTTGTCATGTAAAAACAAATGACTGCCTGTTGGATTCATGATGGGATGCTACAAAGAGCTGCCGTAGTCTCTGCCCAAATCAGCTGAAAGAGTTGAACAGGTATCCATACTGAAAGCATCCTTCATAAACTACCATGTCTGTAGCTATGTTTTGAAAGGTTTTGCATGCTGAAGTAGGAACAAAGGACTGATGGTAAATTAAAAAACACCATATTGGTGTTTCTCTTCCATGTCAATAGTAGCTATTTCTGTTAAGAATTAAACAGCACTGCCACTGTTTCCCTCAATACTGAATAATCTTTTGATTTTGCCACAAAATTTACTTTATGAGACACTCAAACGCATACATTCTCCTTGGTTTTATTTGTGTGTTTCCGCCTATTGGCAAGCTAACAGGATCATAGTTTCTTAGAAGTATTGATGTTTAGGTAAGAATGCACTTGCACCTCAGTGAATGTAGCCATTTGCTGTAACATGTTTACACATTCTCACAAACTTAAGCTAATGTGTTAATATCTCATTTAAATGATGAAAGTTATTTGAGAGTAGCCAGAGTAGCCAGATACTGCTAAACACCAGTGAAACCAGAGCATTTCACCCATTTTATATAGGTTAATGTAGTTTAGATTTTTTAGTGAGGTCTTGTTAAAAGGTTATAAGTCGTTAAATTCTAACCTGCAGTACATCACTCTTTTTGACATTTATATTCAGTTTAAGTCCATAACAGTTGATACAGAAGGTTTAAGCTAAGTCCCTCAAAAAAACACTCTGAAAACTACCATCTTAAAACAACTCCAATCTTAAAAATGCCACAGCAGTTCATCCATCTTTAAACCAGGGGTGTCCAAAAGTCACCTGAAGGGCTTTTTTCACCACATGAAATAATTTTGTGTGGCCACCCAAGATTTACGGCAAGGTTTCCACTGACAATTTAAACTTTTTTTAAATTGAAACTTTGAGCTTCAACACAAAGTAAATTACTTTTAATCACCATTTTTTCCAACCTTAAATAGGACCACAAACATCTACTTTTAGTCTAAAGAGGACCATTCATTTGCAAAAAGAGTTGTCCATTTTGAAATGTTGCTGCTGAGAATACAAAACAACTCAGTTCAGTTTCATAAAGTGTACAAACTTTCTGCTTTCTTTTAATCAGACAAACGTGTGAGACCCTCGTTATGTTTCAAATAATTTCTAGAACCTAAAAATATCTGAACTTTTTTCATTTTATATATCTTACAGAAATCCTTACTCCTATAAAAACGCCATAATCTTTGCACTAAACATAATGTACATTTAGAAAACAAATTGATGTAAAATCTATAAAACCATGTCCATTTAAAACACTGTAATATTTTTGCTGTCAACAGTGCTTTATTTTGATATCGGACTGTTACTCTGTCAGAAAATGTTTCTCTTCTAAAAAATATTTAACCCTGGAATATTTTACATCCATCATTCTGTCTATCTTTATTGTCAGTGTAAATAGTTTTTGGCTTCTCTGTAAACTATTAACATAATAATAAATACAAAAAATTATATTCTATTTTAATTTAATAACAATTTTATATCAAGTTAATTCAATTCATTTTATCTATATTGTATATTATAAAGTACTCTTAAATTAGTTATTTTATTCTTTTTGTGTCTCTTCTCTGTCTTCTCAAATCCCCAATCGTGGCAAGTGCTGGGATATTTACTCAAAAAAGGTAATCTATTACATTAGTTATTTACTTTTTTGGAAAGTAAATTAGTTACATTACTAGTTAAACTACTTTTTCAGTGCTATAAAACATCATACCTGAAATGCA
The DNA here is from genome assembly GCA_028564705.1 of Apricaphanius iberus. Lineage (NCBI taxonomy): Eukaryota > Metazoa > Chordata > Actinopteri > Cyprinodontiformes > Aphaniidae > Apricaphanius > Apricaphanius iberus. Next base: position 1,045,118 of record JAPXFQ010002338.1, on the reverse strand, counting down.
GGGTCATGTAAATTCTAGGTTTGAAGTAAAACATCAAGTTACCCTACGCTATGTAACGCTATGTTTCCTCCACAATGAAAGATGCCACAAGTCTATTTAATTTTGCCTTTGTTGTCAGTGTTACTTTGAGTTCCTGGAAATCGAATCGCCATTGCTGGGGTGTCGGGGCCATCCCATCTTCACTTTTGCTACAGGGGGGGTTTCGCAACTAGCTTGGTACTACCATGCTGTCTTTCCAGATCCTTTGACAGGTTTAATGTGGAATTCATAGCAGTGGAGAGATGTTTTTAACCAGGGCAAAGTTTACACTTAACACTGACATTCTTGTCCCTTCATGCAACAAATTCAAAGTAGTGACCGTATTTCCATGCATCTAGGGACGTTTTTGTTAGAGCCATAGCTCTGCTGCTGTCACTCTGCTCCTCCATCTTGCACCTGCTTCTTGTACGTGATTCAGGACGTGCTGATGACGTCATGCAGGAAATGCTTATTTAGGCTCTATGCAGAATAGATTATCAGTCATATAAGTAACGACATATTTTCGAAAGTAATTGTAATGTCATTACAGTATTTGCCGCAGTAATGCATTACACTAATATGTTACAAAAATAGTAATGTCATTACAGTATCAAGTTACTTTGTAACACGTTACACCCAACGCTGTTCGTGGCAGATGACTGCTTGTACTGAGCCAGGTTTTGCCGGAGGTTTCTTCCTGTTAAAGGGGAGTTTTTCCTCTCCACTGTCACTACATGCTTGCTCAGTATGAGGGATTACTGAGGAATTATTGTGCTTGGAGTCAGCACGTTCCGGGCACAAGCTCACGTCAATGACTCAATACAACCTGCTTGGATTCCTTACTTATAAAACCTTTATCTGATGGGATTGTTTGTATAATTGTCTTGAAATTACTTTTCTTGTAAAGTGTAAATGGTAAATGGACTGAACTTATATAGCGCTTTTCTAGTCTTACTGACCACTCAAAGCGCTTTACATTGAAGCCGCATTCACCCAATCACACTCGCATTCATACACCGACACCCAACATGGCTCGGTAGGACAATGTAGAATTTGGGGGTTAAGTGCCTTGCCCAGGGGCACATCGACTTGTGACTGGAGGAAGCTGGTGTCTTGAGATTACTTCTGTTGTGAATTTGTGCTATATAAACAAACTGAATTTAATTTAATTTATTGCACAAATTCACAAATGCAGCAATCTCTCCTATTGAGCAACCAAGTTGCATCCCGTTATTAACCTTGTAGCGACCCTTCATCCTGAACATGTGTTTTGTAATAGTGGAAAAGAACAACTCAATTTTTACAGGACAAATCTGCAACAGATCTTTCCTCAATATGAACATCTATCTGCCACAAACAACTAGGGATTGAGAGGACAGATCAGACACACATAAACATAGAAGTTCTGGTTCAGGAGTACTTTTTATGTTAAAGAAAAACTAAAAACAAAGCCTGAATACAAATCTATTATTTTTTTCAGATTGAAGTTGTTTTAAGATCATGAAACAACTTTTTATCTTGTCCTCTCTCACATTAGCTTTTAGGTAGAAATAAAGATGCTATAAGAGTCATGTACTGAAAGTAACACATTTATTTTAACCAAGCACCAATTCACAATTTATGATACACCCCTTTGTAGGTTTTAAGAAAAGCTATAGTTTCAAAAAATTGGCATCCAAAGGCAAGAAAAAAAATAAAATACATATGAGATGGTCTGAGGTCTATTGCTGAGCTGCAAGGACAGCTGAGAAATATGAAGCTTTCTCTTCCTGGGTTTGACAGCATTAGCAAAGTCTCAGGTTATTTGATTAGGGAAAAACTGGCATTTATCCTGTTATGTTTAGTTTAGAGTAAAATGTTTTAATTGTTGATAAATCAGAAAGAAGCTATCCTGCAATATTGGGCAAAAATAACAATAAAACTGATAAAATTGTTAAGTAAGCTCTGTTATGCAGTTTATTTTGCTTTTTTTTTTTTTTTTTTTTAAACAATGACCAAAACCTTTGTTTGTACTGATTCTGAGCTAGAGTTTCCTGATCTCCAAACTAAACAATGAGCAGCATCACAGAAGTTATCAATACTTCCATATTATAATGCTGCTAAGGTAACATGAATTCAGGAGTTTATTAACTAACATAGAATACATTTTTGCTCCTGTGTGATATGTGTATTCTTTGCATTTAAACTGATTCTTTCTGTGAAAGAAAACTGCTTATTATAGTTTGGTAAAAATGTGAAAAATGTGTTTGACAAAGTCTTGCTTAAAGTAATACAAATATAACTGAGTAGAGTAAAATAGAGTACTTCTTTGATTGTCTGACGGTTCGCTGTTATGTTAAATATTAGGTCAGCAAAGTGGCCTTGATAGAGAAAAACACAACAATATAGCGCTGAATTCAAATGCATAACTTAAAAAAAAAATAAATAAATCAGCAAAATAAAAGACAGCAAAGCAGGTTCTGGTCTTTTGCCCCCTCATCATTTCATATTTTTCCAGTTTGGGATTTTTTGTTTCAAACTTTTTTAAGTCTGAAATGAGATGACAGCAATTGGATGTCTTAAACCAAGGAATCAGTTTTTACCGTCCTTGGGCACATTTTGTACCTGCTTAAATAGCTGTAGTAATTTATTTTACAGTCTACTGTAAGGAAATGGCATTTTCTGACACCAACAAATACAGCAGCAGGTGTTTAATTAAGAGTTATACCAGTTTGATCAGGAGTCCTGTTCTTTAATACTTTATAAACTCACCAAAGTTAAAATAACGTGTAATTGCTACTTTTAGGATATTGTATGCATTCTAATCAAATTATAAGTGAAATCAGTGCATTTCTACGATAATTGGGCTTCATAATTCCTCAAATACCTAACTATCAAGATAAACAAATTATAAGGCACATAGATATTAAAATGAAAGTATGAATTGATGAAGGAGTGAATAGATCCAGAACCAAGCATACTACTTTGTAACACCAAAACAAAAAACTACAACACCAACATGCAACCACATTTTAGATAAAACAAGAAAAATGTTACCTGTGTTTCTTGATTCATTGGTTTGGTTTGTCAAATTTTTGATTACCTGATTAGTTATATACTTGGTTTTATTGTCCCATCAAAAATGTTAACTGTTTTAAATATATTTTGCGAGAAGTTTTCTGTAATGTGTTTGTATTGTTCCTAAAAGCCTATGTTCATTTTTTTTTTGAGTTTTGCTGCATTTTGTTGTGTTTTGCTTCTGATGATATATTCATAGACACTATCTCCTTTGATTTGAGAAGAGATAAAGAATAATATTTATTTATCTGGGATGAACTTTGAATACTGAGATGAATACTGAGACACACAGCTATGTGTCTACTGTTTCACTGAGTTTAGTCTCTCCACTGTGGTGAAAGGTATGAAATCTCTATGAAATTATGTTTAACGAAATTTTTACAGTGTATTACTACTGTTTGTCTCAGGCTTTTTTTAACCTGTGACAGAACTGAAAATATTAATAAACAGCTATAATAATTTTTACTTTTAAATAGTTCTTAATCATCAACAGAGAAGCCACCATCATTGCATCTTTGAAAACTGATCATGGCATTGATTACCATGCAGTTTATATGTGAGCGACAGCTTGTGTGGAGAATGTGGTTCTGTTCAAATTTTTTTTCTTTTAAGTCCAAAGTTTTGTACAAATTAGTTCTTGGATTTTATGAATTTCTAAGATCTGATGTTTTTTATAATTATTTATTACATGCCTTGTACATATTAGTGAGTAAAAGTATATATTTGCAGAAATGTGTTTTTGAAGCAGTGTTGTGATTCTGTAGCCTTTTTACCTCATCTCCTTTTTTCCAGGTGTTGATCCTAGTGCCTGTAACATTTTTCTAATAGTTACTCTGTAGCATAAAGAATAAAAAGACTGAACTCTGACTTGTTTTTGAATAATAAGTCAATGTAGATAAAGATTAACCCTTCTTTAGGTTGAATCAGATTTCAAAAGTCACTCCATTCACTCACTGGTTTTGACCCCCAGCAAAGACACTAATATAAGTGATCCAAGCACCACTGATTACTATTTTACACCTACAAGTGATCTTGGCTCTCTAACTGTCCCCCTCAGTGACTCACTGGGCATCAACTTCAGTTTCATATTGCTTTTAGCAAACACCTATCATTACTGCAAAGAATAGAGACCCTGCTTTGTTTGCTGTCAATCACACTGAACTCACAATGAGAGAAAGACAGGTTACTCACCAGGAAATGGGAGGAAATTATGTTTTCATAAATTGCACTACAGTAAGGTTAAACATGATGCAAAGTGAAGCTCACCCAGGGTGTCACTCATGCCATAACATAAGATGCAGAAAAAGTCAAGGCCAAAAGCATATTTGAAAGGGGTTAGAGTTTTTACATACCAAATAAATATCTATTAATCCCAAGTTTTACATTATATTTCTCAATCAAGGCATTTTTAAATTACTGGTATTTGAGATCTCGACTGAACTCAACCCAGTTGGTGGGTCACTGTCGGTGATTTTATGTCAGTAACATATTTAGCAAATTTGGGGTTATTTGCATTGCTAAATAAAATAATAAAGATAATGGCCTACTTTTGTGTACATCTTTTGCAAAACAGTAAGCCATGTAAGTTAAAGGGTTTATTAAGAGTTTCGAGGTGAAATTCAGTTAAGTTGACAGTTCTAGTGCCCTTAAATCTATTAGGAGAGTGTCTTATTACTGCTAGCTTCTTGTAAAGCATATACATTTTCAGAAAGCTAGAAAGGTAACTTCACGGTGAAATGTGCTAGCAATTAAAAACAACTCCAAACAAAAAAAAGTTAAAATCACTTTGTTGATATTACAAATCTACGGTATCAAAAGAGACCATTGTTAGATTTGGTGCTGTTGTTTTTAGCTGTTTAATGTTGATTTTGCTGGTTAAAATCCCTAGCTGTTTCATTCTACCCCCTAGACAAATAAGATGGTCTTAAGCTTATTGGCGTGTTTAAGAGAAGGCGTCGTGATCTGAAGAGCACAGAAACATATCCCGGTGATTTTTGTTTTTGCTAACTAACAGCCTAATACAAAATCCAGGTTTAATAAAGTGAACTGAAGAGTGGATCTATATATTCAAACCGCCTCTATTAAACTTACTCCGATGGGAATAGGGACTTTTGTATGTGTTATTTCAATGAATCTTGTTTTTAAGTGACAAACTGCAACATATTATTTTTACTCTTTACAATAACTGTAAGTTAAATAATATTAGATGCATCTACTGTCTGTCTAAGTGAGATCGTATGCTTTTATGGCTCTTAGTTTAATCCCACCAGGTTGCTATCAATACTTTTGCAATAAAAACTATCATGTGACCTGTAAAACCTGACAGGTTAGGGTAATTTTATACATGTTTTGGGATCAAGATAGCTTCAACAGCAGAGAAAAGCTATGACCAACAAAAGCACCACCACAACTAAGAGCAGCCCACACCTGAGACTGTTCCAGATATTCCACAATAAGAACACGTCATGACATGTAGACCTGTTTGTGATGCACCACCACTTGAGCAGACACCAACATATTATCAAGTTTCTACATCAACTTTTGAAAACACAGTTAGATACTCCTGCATGTTAATATGTTCCTAGTTCATGTGCATTGGTTAATAGCCAGTTTAACCTCCTCCTGTTTATTAATAGATAATAAATTAATAAACACACCAGCCCTAGCAGAAATATTTTTTACACAGTTTTGCTACATGTTTATTATCACCGTGTTTTTCCTCATGTTTTATAACTTTTATGAGTATCCATCAATTCACCTTTCAGTAAACCCCCACTCTTCTCCAAACAACACTGATGGGTAGCTTAATATACTGTGGTTTTTTATGTGAAACTCAGCTTATTAGCTGCTGTCTGCAATAAAACCTAAATATTAATAGTATTTGTCTTCAGCAGTAGCAATGTGGTGTCAGGAATCTGTTAAGCGTAGTTTATATGAGAATAGACGCAACAGCAGGGCTCTCCGTCACCTACATGCCACGGACGGAGTATAACCCAATTTTCTAACTGTCACTCTCTGTCAACGAATGCCTGTGATTGGTCAGTTCAACAACCGCCATAGATCATTTCACCAGAATGGTGCTCTATAGTTGATGTCATCAGTAGTCAATGCAGCATTTGGGCACTGCATGCTTCATATTGATTCATATTGGTTTATCTAATATGGTCTTTTGGTGATTTTGAACACAAGGAGATGTAGAGAAACAACAAAACAGACCAAAGTGTTTGTTTACATTTTTTTTTTAAAGTATTTAATGAGCTTCACTTTTACTAAAAAGCTTTACAGCTCAATCAAAACTATCTATCAGATTGTTCCCCATAGCATTATTCATCGTAGCCTTTTGCTGAGCGCATACTTATCTCCTTTGTCCTCCTGGCAGATCCACTCCAGATAGTCATCCATCCCCACTGTTGGTTTTCAGTCGACAATCCAACTCCTTGGCTTCTTCTGGACTCCTTCACGGTCGGTTCAAACATCATCCATTCCTGAAAGACATCTACCACTCTCACCACCAGACTCGCTCCCTTGGATTCCACCCTGGTCAGCCTCCTTGCTGCATCCACCTGCAAAACACAAACCAAGCATCACCATCAAACCATCCTCTGCATCCGCCTGCCTGTCCACCCTCTAAAGCTCCAATCTGTAGAGAACAGACATCAGATCTTTATCATCCATTAACAAACCTGCAAGACAAGACCCCGGATCAGAACCACGACAGCCACTGATTCCCAGCTGAACTCAATACTCGGTCTCCTACATTCCTCCTCCAAGGATTCAGTCGGATGTCCAAGTAAGGTCACCACCTCCTGTTACAAGATCAATTGTACTAAAAGTCATTCTTGAAACCATTTTAGTCACTTCCATGTTTCCCTCTAGTACGATTCCACCAGCCAAGTTCCAGTTACATCTCTCCCAGTCCTTCTTCTCTATCTTCCTGTTTACAATAAACATTTTAAAATTGATTTTTCGCTTCTTAGAGTCTTACCTGCCAAAAATGACATCTGATGTACTCAATTTTTCAGGGCCTTCTTCTTGATTTGTTGCTCTTTAGAAACACTTCAGTTTTATGTATCACTGTATTGACATGCAGTTGAAAACAGAAATTTGCATGCATGGTATAAAATAGGGGTTATATTGGTATTGGGGCCCATACCGTTCTAATGTTCTAAAAAATTTGCTTTTTTTTCTGGGGTTTATATGCACATTTCAGGCAAACATAAACATTATCATCTCTGGGAAACAGAACATGTCTCATTCCTAAATAAATAATGGATATTTCTACAGTGCATTTACTTTTATCTACTTGTTTGTAACAGTGAACTTGACAAAATCAGGCACTTTGAAATTGTACCCAAGGATAAGTCGTCTCGATCATGCCACTCAAACAAACTCTCTGACATTTTCCATTTAAAAAAATCCACGATGTGCCGCATTTTAACTCTGATTAACCCAGAAAAAAGCCATGCCATCATTATCAGGGCTTGCCTAAACTATTTTAATCTTAGTAATATTTGTGAGAAAATGTATTTTTATATGATTTTTTTACCTCAAGGATATGTCCCTTTCACTGCATTCTATTCTCCATCATTACCTCAAGTCTACCTTAACTGACAAGATAGAAAGAGAGCTTAACACCTGCTACATTTCTTAAAATATGTCTGTATTTTTATTTATTTTACTTTTATTCAGTCTGAATTTGGTAACTGACTAAGCTCAAACAGTGGAGCTAAAAAAATTGCCACATGGAGCTGCCAGCTAGCAACAGTCTTCCTTTCAGGTAAAGCGCATGAAGGTGACAAGAAATGTGAAAAAGAGAGAATTAGACAGAGCAAGAAGTCCAGAGTCTATTGTTCTAGAAAATAAGGCTATTGATTACTTAGATTAATTAATTACCTTTAGATTAATATTAGGATGGCCTTCTACCCGAAGTCTCTTTATATTATGACTCCATCTCTACTCTTTTTTCACTGTTCACATATATCCTTTCTTTTCTTTCTGTTGATGCCAAAAAATGTAGACTAAGGAAGAATGCTGTTGACCTTTGGGCGGATATTCACCAGAGATACATCTTTCACCCCAGGCTGTAAGCAAATCACCATTAACTTTGTACCACTCAAGAGGATTTGGGCTCATTTTATTTGACAAAAATGTTATTTCATTAAAAATTCATATCCATCTTTTAGTTTATTCTCGGCAAAAAAATGAGCTTATGCCCATCATGTTTATTGTCATTACAAATAAGACAATACTAAATATTTTGTTATAAAACTATAAACACTATAAAACAATTTTAGTCCTCTATGGATATTGTTATCTATTTATGTTTTTAGTTTTTGTAGTATTTGTGATGCTGTGATTGCTGGGCTTTTTACCAGAAGTCTTTTGTCACATGATTTGAATGATATTTTATAATTGAAGCACCTGCTGTTTATTATATGTGTAAGCCTTGAAGAAGACCGCCTGTGCAGTTGAAACGTGTTGGCATGTCCCTCAAGATTAAATAATGGACTTTTATTCCACAGAGTGCCTCTGATTCACTCCTTCTTCTTTTAATACTAAATCTTTGTCTGTTTGTATGCCATAATACTGTAGCATGGGTTGTTGTTTTATTAATAGTAAAAAAGAGGGGGGAAAAGCAAGACTGAATTAACGTTGTGATCCTATTGAGACATCACAAAGGCCAGGTATGCTGTTTGCAAAAAAACAAAAAATGGGAAAAAGAGTGGTCTGAGCTTTAAGAGCTTAGAAAAATATGGATATTTGTACAAAAGAAATACCAAATCACAACTTAGATTAGGGCCTAACTGTGAATAGAGTCCAGCAGTGCTGCTGCTCAGCTAGTGAACGCCTGATAGTATATGAGCCCAGCAACAATGTCACCACCAGAAGCCTGGTCTCACTGCAATCTAACTCCATTATCACACAGAAAGATTGTTACACACCCCGTCCAAAGTGAACGCATCAACAAAAAGTGATACCCTTCCACTCTCATTCATGTGGACTCATTAGCCTGCCCACCCCCCACATTATTTTTTTTTAAAGCTGTTTGCCACAATGTATCCTTACTTTGGTAATTAAGCAATTTCAAGCAAATGCTAAAAGACTTAAACCTGTCTTCATGCCAGGGGGAATTATCAAAGTACTGGGACACTGTCAGGTTCAGGTTTGTTTGAGTGACTGGGAGGGTGACAACAGCTCATTCCACACCGTGACCTTTGACATTTCTTACACAAAGTGAATGGGTGCAAACAAGCACAAAACATGAAACAGATCACAGGACAGACAGAAACTCCTGCCCTGGTGCAACACTGTAGGAAATTGACCCTTCCCTTTCGGCCAGACCTGCCTGCTGCAGCTTTGTCACCCAAGTGAGATGAAGCTTGTTAGCAGATAGTTGCCAGAGGAGGCTATGGCGGCTCCATTGGGAGAGCTCGCACCCTCACTGTGAGAACTCTGACGCCATCAAACTCCAAGTGGCACATCCCAATAACCATATAAATGGGAGACAATAGCCTTAATTGCAATTAGTTTCTTTATTTTATGTCCTGTGTTTAATCCTTAAATTTGTCAGACCTCTGCATGCATTTCAATAGAACTGTGTTGTCATGAGACTGGCTACAGATTTCTATACAGTGCACTGAGGCAAAGAGCCCCATCTTCACATAGGACAATGCAAATAACTAGAAGTCACACATTTGTTACAATTTGCTTCTGCTTCTCTCAAAATATGTTTGAAGCTTCTGCAACACAATTCCAGGTTAACATCAAAGATGATGACTAATGTGACATGGCTGATTTGATTATTTTTTTAAAGTTAAAAGAGAAAATAAATAAAAAAACTATATATAAGGGGAACTTTAACAATCCATACCTTAAGTGAAATGTCTGTATCTAAACTGCTGCCTTAAAGAATCTGATTCTCAAAGCTCCTTATTGTGGGCCATACACTCCAAAGGTGACAAGACTTAACTGATCTACAGAGAGGAGAGCAGTGTGTGGGCACTTCATTATGTAACTGACTTTGAAGCCGGTCTTTTGATGTCAATGTGTTCTTCTGTTTAACGTCAGAACATCCCCCTCCATTTCAAAGCTTCCCCTTTAACTCACTGAAAACACCACTGCGCCCAGATGTAGAACAGAACAAGAGCTGAGATGATGGATGAGTCCAAAGCATTTTGAAATATCCCACCAGTTTGAGTTATAAATCTTGTAAATTTTTGGTATTCCACCCATCAGAGGAGCTGACTGAGTGCTATACTCTCTGTCACTTGCAAGTGATGTTTGTCACGTCTGGATTCTAAACCACAAAATCTTGTGATTCCTCAACAACACTTAACCTGCTAAAGTTAAGATTCACAATGTCATACAATTTGCAATATATACAGTCCCTGTAAAACGCACTCATTCCTTTGGATAGTATACCTATATTATTACTTTTACAGCTCAAACAAAATGTAACTTTTTTGAGAAAAAAATTACAAAAAGAGAAAAAAATACAAAAAAAAAACTTATTATTGTCAAACCTAATTCTTCAAAAATAATAACAATTAAATAACTATTTGAAACACAAAATAAATGGTGTTATATAAATTTCCCCTCTTTAATGTGACTGACCCGATTCAACATAGATATAACCGATAAGTGCTAGTAGTCTCACAATGAATGGAATAGAAATTATATAAGTGCACTGACTGCCTAAAGATACTTGTGTCTAGAAGGTCCATTCACTGGTTAATCAGTATTCCTATCTACCATCACAGCATGAAGACACATGAACGCTCCAAGAAAATCAGATTAAAGGTTATTTAAAATCAAAATCAAGGGATGAATACAAAACAAAATCTCTAAGGCACTGAACATTCCAGGAGTTCAGTTAAGTCTATCATCAATAAATGAAAGGATTATGGTTCTTGACTAAATCAGCCTTGTTCAGGCCATCCACACAATTTAAATGATCATGCAAGAAATGGACTAGTGAGAGAGGCCACTAGGATACCAATGACAGCGCTGACGAAGTTGAAGAAGCAGCAGAGATGGGAGAGGCTCTGCATGCAACAACTTTTTCACAAGTTCTTCACCAGTCAGAGCTTTGTGGGACAGTGACAAGGAGAAAGGCACTATTGAAGAAAACTAATATCAAGGCTTGACTGAAGTTTGCCTAAAAAGTATGTGGGAGACTCTATGGTAAAGTGGAATAAAGCTATTTTGTCTAATTGGTGACAAGACACCAAACATTTGGCCGACACCAAACCTTGGACATCACTAGAAACACACCATCCCCATTGTGACGAATGGTAGTGGCAGCATTATGTTGTGAGGATGCTTCTTAGCAGCAGGCTCTGGAAGGTTTGTAAAGGTAGAAGGTAAAAGGAATGCAGCAAAATATAGGGGAATCATGGATGATAATTTATTTCCAGCTACAAGAGAATGACATTTCCAGAGAACATTTATTTGCCAGCAGGATAATGACCTGAAGCATTCATCTAAAGCTACCCAAATGCTTCCAGTGACAAAACATCTTCCATGTCCTATTATCAACTTTTTACTTTCTTTGATATTGAAACTACTCTTACATCCATTCCCTTCGTTCTTTCTGTGTTCTCTGCAGTAATGCGTTATACAACTATTTTAATAAAATAGTAATGTCATTACAGTAACTACTTACTTTGTAATGCGTTACACCCAACACTGGTCATGGCAGATGACCGCTTGTCCTGATTCAGGTTGTGCTGGAGGTTTCTTCCTGTTAAAGGGGAGTTTTTCCTCTCCACTGTCACTACATGCTTGCTCAGTGTGAGGGATTGCTGAGGGATTGCTGAGGGATTGCTTTGGTTGGGAGTCTGCATCAATGGGTCAAAACCTGACGCAATATGCTGGAATTCCTTAAATATAAAACGTATATATTTAACTGATTGGAATGTTTATATAATTGTATTGAAATGGGTTTTCATGTAAAACTCTTTGACATGTATTATAAATTGGCACTATTTGAATAAAGTGAATTTAAATTTAATTGAAATTGAAATAGCACTGTCCAGATGTGCAAGCCTGACTGAGATCTAGCCACACAGACACAAGTTCATCTAGTAAATACCGTCTTGACCAGGGTGAATATTTATACAGTCATTGACTTTATGTTACATATTTTTGTTTAATTGTCCTTATTTTTATAGATATCAGTTTCACTTTGACATAAGAGATTGTTTTGGGGTTTTTTTGTTTGGTTTTTTTCCAAGAAAGCCTTATTTTGTTGATCATGTTTAATCTGTAAAAGCATTAGCTACATCTCGATAGCAAATGGGGGAAAAAAACTGAATTTTGGATGGATCTAGTTCTCCCTTTGACTCGTTATTATTTGTTTTGTATTAACTTCTGAAAACTGTAACATCTACTGCAATGAAAGCTGGGGCTTTTCTGCCACACAGCTTGGAGTGTGGATTGTGTTGAGCATGTCACCTGTGGTGAAAGAGGATGATGGGTTATCTGCAAGACTTCTGAAAAGAACAGCCGTCATGAGTAAAGATGTGACACCTGTAAAGCCTCTCCCCTTTTGAAGTCCCTGTTTGTATTGTTGGGCGCAACAAAGGAATTTTACCACGTCTGTACTTACAAGAGAGCATAAGTCAAGCGGGGGAGATAACACAGAGGGAGGGTGATATGGGAGGCATACTAATGTGCTCCACCCTCTACAGGTGTGTGTCAGTGCGATGCCAAATGCTCTTACTTTTCGTTTTAAAGTTCAGAGTAACCTCATTTGTTCAGGTATGTTGCTGCAAGATGCAATCCCTCAGTGGTGGTATAAAGGCAGCAGGGGGGCTGAGTCTGGAGGGTCCTGAAAGGGTCACTCTCCAGATTAATGCGGGTTGGTGTTAGAGAGGGGAGGATGAGGCAGACATGCTCACTCATTAGTCACCCTTTCACCTCTCTGTAGCTCCAAGCTTTTCAGCAGGAAGGATAAGAATGCGTGCCTCTCCAGTGTCGATTACTTTTCTTGCTTGTGGAGGTGTAAGGGTCACAGTTTAATCTTCATTTGCGATAATGATAATCCTGTTTTTCTTTGTTATTATTTTACAGTTGTGGTCTTTTATCACCTGTAGTGCCTTGGTAGGCCTCATTCTCTTGAGGACCCTGGCTATGATTTGATCCCTAATTCATATGTTAAGCAGATTTGAAGGATGAAAACAACTGACTTGGTATAAAAGTAAACGACGAGATTTTCAAAATGAAGTTGTGTTAATGTATATTATGCTCAAAGCTTCATCATTTGGTATACATGCAGAATAGGCTGTCTGGGAGTCTAAAAGCTGAATCAATTAATTCAATTTAGACTTTTATCATCAAAAAACAAATTCAATTTTAATACTCTCAGTACAGCTTTTTTTAAGCTTCCATCTTTGAAATCAGCATCACACTTACATTGGATGTTTTGGGGATTTTATTTTATTTTTACATAAACAGTAAATTGTAAAGGCCTACATTTGTACAGTGCTTTTTCAGTCTAAGAACTACAAAGAGTTTTACACAACATTCAGTCATTTATGTACTCATTCACATGCTGGTGATGCTGAGCTACACTGGCTGAAGTGAGGCCGCCGTACACACAGGCACCAACAGGCTTTCTGACCACCATCAGCAGCAGGTGGATGAAGTGTCGTGCCCACAATGACCCAGACATTCTGGGATGGAATTTAAACTGGCAACCCACCCAATTAATGCTAACGAAATCCTAACATTTCACAATCTATACTCCATTATTACAGTGTCTTAATTTAACGTCTTGCAATAGAACTTCATAATGTATTCCTGAAACACATGTCCTATATAAATACAGCCAATTATATTTACTCAGGGCATAGAGGTGGGTGTAAGAGCAGTACCAGTAATCTTCCTATGTGAAACACATTCTGAGAACAGAACATGTGAAGTGTTTTATTCACAGAGTCTGCTATAGAAACAATAACACAGTGTACAGACAAATATATCAGGTTTTAAGTGAACTGCACTGTTATTTGTAGATTTTTACAACCTCACCTTTTTATAAAGTAGTTGTGTGAAAACAATTTAAATGGTCTAAGCTCATTATGTGTTTCACATGACAATCACCCCTGTATATTCAATTCATTCCAGTTTATTTCTATGCCACACACACACACACACACACATGCACACATGTGTCGTCTTAAAAATAATAAAAAAACAAAAAAAGTAAACTGTAGTCTTGGCTACCTTTGGCTAACATTTTGCCTCTGGGACCATCTAAGCTGATTTAAGGTGCTGGTAATTCAACATTAACTTCAGGACTTTGACAAATCAGAGTACAAAATATTATTTTTCTAAAAATTTATATATATATATACATTTATCTCATAAAAATATAGCATGTAGATAACTTTCATAAACTCTCAGAAATCAAAATGCATTTATTTAAAAAGGGAAACTGTTCCCTAGTTAGATAAAATACATATTTGATATTATACAGTGTGTGAGAAAAGGGTGAAGTGCAGTAACGAGGTTCAAGATTTCTGTACAACAAACTGGATATTCTTAAGGTCAGATTTTACCAATGTGCTAGATGGGTGTTGTTTTCTCTCCATATATTTCTTTCCTCTGTTGATCAGTAAGAATCTTTTTAAGAAGTTTTTCACGACCGTTTCTATAAACAACTCATAAATGATAATGTAGGTGGTCCTATTTTTAGGCCTTACGTTTTCTTGCATTAGACTGTGCTGTAATTATATCTTTTTATACCCTCTCTTCACAGTTCATAGAGAGATGTTGAGTTTTATCTTCATACCCTAATATCACTAAACATTAACGGTTGCACCTGTGTAACCAACTGCCACTATGTGGAAATTATGTTTATCATCAAGAAGTTTTAAAATAAGCAAGCCTTTTCAAAGATTTCAAATCTGATGTTTGTACTTGATTGGCTTTGGATTATTCTTGAACACACACAAAAAAAAATATTTTTCTTTGAAAAATAATAATTAAATACAGGATTAAACATTTTAGAACTATATTTCTTTATTTCAGTTTTTTATTTTTGTTAATTGCTACATTTCTTTGCAGGAAAACATCACATGACAATATGAATATTAAGTCACGTAGGATGTTTTACTACTACTATGATTCATAAAAACAACATGAAGGAAGCCAAATATTTGTAACAAGCCTTTTGAAACAAAGCTGGTTGATATAAATAAACAGCTTAAGATGCTTCTGTTCATACTGTGTTGTCACAAATGGTGCTTAGGTATGACTCAAAAATGAAGTTTGTGTAAGAACTTCGTAGAGCAGCAACAAACACACTGAGCGACAATCTGTTTCCTAAATCCTCAGGAACACAGCCTGAATTATTATAAATTTTCCAAAAGCTTTTTATAATTTTTGTCACTGACTGTTTTAAGGATATCTGCCTTCAAAACAAAACAAAATTTTGTTTTTGTTCTTTGATTTAAAGACTCAGCATAATGTCTGAAGGTGTCTGCATCATCAGGGGGATCTCCTGAGTAATTGAGACAGCGTATATCAATTACAAGGTGACTGGTAGGGGAGAGGAGAGGGGTTATCATTAGCGGGGACTGGCACTGGCCTTTGGTAGTTCCAGTAATTACCTCACAAAGGGTGGTGCTTGCCTTCCCACTGCTTTTCCCACACTGCACTGCAGGCTCAGAATTCCGGTCGGCCCCAGACCTGCAATCTCCTTGGTTTTAGACAGCAAATTACTGACAAGTCCCATTCTTCTCAGCACTGTAATTGCTTTTTAGTGCTGTTTTTATTGAGGCATACCTAACCCCCTTGTTCTTCCCTCAATAAAACAGAGTTAGGGAGGGGGCGAGGGGTTAATATAGATGACATTAGTCCCTAATTGGAAGGTCTCGAACCTAGGGGAAGTTTAATACATCTCAGGCCATTTTCTAAGATTTTTTTATTTATTTATTTTTTGCATCACATATGTATTCTATCAACTACACCATTTAAAAATGTTTAGAAAGCTCTAAAGCTCTGAAGATGGATACCTAGGCTTCAGAATTCCATACAAGGAGGGAGATTGAAGATCCAGATACTATGATTTAAATCCCTATGTATATGTCTGTCAATGTATTACATTGGGCAAATAATTGACCTTCACTGCAACACAAGTGGAGAAAACATCTCATTGTGGTATTTATACAGATCCATAGCATCCCGGGGTCAGTCAAGCTGTATTTTTTTTCTGAGTATAGTCAGTTTTCTTTTTGTTGAATGCGAGGACTAATTCCCAACGTCTCAGTGCCGAACAACCAAACTGTTACAATTTGAAGTGGGGCAAGAAAAAGACAGAATGGAAAATGGCCGAGGGATTAGAGGATCTAACCAGAATAAAGGGATAGGAGCTTCTTGGTGTGATGCAATTTGGTTGGAAAGATGCAATGTCTTAACAAGGATTTAGGACTTTAGAATGCATTGTGCCATTATTTTCATGTTGTGCAGAATCAGCTAAATTGTTTGGTGTTTTGTGTCTTTTATTGATGTACATGCCTTTAAGAACAAGTTAATGCAATATTTTTAAGAACTTTTTAAAGAATTTCCTGACAATTCTTTTCTTAGTTCAAATGATGCTGGCAGTCAAAATACGCATTCTGTATGATTTTAGATGTTTGCAACAATGCTCACTCCAAATACTCGTATCAGTAAGAAAACAATTCTATATTGGTAGATTTGAACCATCATCCTCATAAGAGATTTTTGTTACATTTGTTGATTTTTTCTTAGCTGAACAACCTCTGAGTTACTAATTTAAAATTATGTTGGATGAAGTAACCAAGTGTATTAATCAGCCTGATTGGTTGTGACCAGTTGGTTTACTCTTAATTATGTCCACTACAAGTTAATTGTTGGTACAGATTACTTTCATTTGTGCAACAGCATCCAGTATGGTACATTCCTGTGCTTTTCAATGTCTCATAATTATCTGAAAATTAACTCCACTGATACAACTCCCAAAATCTTAACAGCAGTCTTAACAACAATCACATCTTAAAATGAAGTGTTTCAATATCTGTCAATATGCCGTCGTATCTCATTGAGATACATTTAAAAGAATAGGTCAGAGTTTTTGAAATTGGGGTATGTTATTTATATAACACCCCCGGCTATTTGTATCTGTTGAATTCCTCTATATACTTCATTTGTTTGTGTTCTGTATACTTGCTATTTTTTTACTAAAATTATTTTTAAAATGCACAGTATATCAATGTTCTAATGTCCAGCCAATCATGTAGTCCAATGTTAGCATCCAAACAGTCATTTAATGTCTTGTCATGCCTAGGCGCAGGCCTTCGAGCACATTTGGTACCTACACCAGAGAGTTTTATCTCCTCAGTGTCTACTTATTGGAAAATGGTAAATTGTCACATTTGATAACAAAGTCTATATTAAGTTTGATTTATGTGATGTTTAACATATACCGTTGATATCCAAATGTTAAGTTTAGTAATATATTTTTGTTAGCTCTACCTTAATTGTATTTATCATTTTTTATAGGAGACCACATATAGCCTATATTCTTCTCCATCCTCACATGCATAAGCAGTTTTGTGGAAATAATAAAAACCAGAGATATATCATTATGTCATTTAAATATAAAAAAAGAGCAATGCCATCCGTATTTTTCATTTTACACCAAAAATTTCATTTTTTTGGTTAAATTTGGGAATGTCAAGTAAACATGATGTAGGCCTATATATAAAAAAATGTATTTTTTATACATATATATATATATTATATTATATATATATATATTATATATTATATATATATATTATATATATATATATATGTACATATGTGATTAACCATCAGTTGCCGTAACAGTCAGAGAAGAAATTAAGACCTGTCTTCCAATTCATTATATTATTATTATTATCATATTCGGTAGCGACAAGTACCTCCAATCCAAGTATCTTTATCGTATCGGTTTGAAAAACGTGGTATCGTTGCTGCCCCAATATATATATTATATCCGGACCAGGCGCAGCAGCAAAATACCCTAAAGCAACAACTTGCAATTGACTCGGGCAGTGACCTTATTCATCTTTGCCCTCATGTGTCCATCTCACTGTCACGAGCAGGCTTACGCCTCTGACCCTGTCAAGAGTGTCAAATAGCTTGTCCAAGGCTTTCAGTGAAGCATGATGACAGGCCCTTTAATGCATTACAGCAAGTGCCATAACTTCCCTGCCTCAAGGCAGACAGGTGCGCCGTTGAATGAGACACATATGCCAAACACGCAAACAAACACACACATGCACACACTTGATCAAAACAATGAGTTGACAAATGATAAATGTATAAGGGGGAACGTAGGCCAAGTAATTATACATTTATTTTCATAAGATAAATGGATAAATAAACAGCATGGATGTTCTTTTAGGGGATTAGAGCTAAATATATTTGGTATCAATGCAGCAATGTTTAAAACACATCAGTTATGCATTAAGTTAAAAGTCCTTTTTCATGGAATTAAATGACGACTCTGAGTTAGTTTGCCTCTTTACTTGTTTTAAGCCGTCATGTCATACCCGCTTCCATTCATCACATCTTACTTTAATTTTTATTCCTTTCACTTCACTTCATATACATGTTCTTAAATTTTATTCTACCTCTTATCTCTAATTAGCTTTTATGCACATTTTTATTCTGTTCCCTTCTTTTTATTTTTTAATGGTCAGAACCATGAATTTATTCACTGTGTATTTTATCGTTCTATTTATTTATTTTTTACATGTTAAATCATGTATAAAAATATTATAAAATCCGCAATTAACATATGTTTTATTTTTGGGTGTTATGAAGAATTTGGTAAAAAGTTTCGGTTCTGGTCCTGTTTAAGCCAGTTATGTCTCTCAACTTATGAAATATGAGACATTATGACCCCTGTTCAAACTAAAATAACAATGAACAACCTCCTGCCCAAGCAAGTATTATTTTCATGTTGTGCAGTATCAAATGAATTGTTTAGTGTTTTGTGTCTTTTACACTTATAAGTATTTGATCCTGTCTTTGAGAGCAAGTTGACACAGTATCTAAACTAAATAACTTTTCAAAGAATGTGTTAATAATGCCTTTATAAGTTAAAATAGCCTAACTACAGCAGGCAGACAAATTTTGCATTCTTGATTATTCAAGCAATTTCAAGCAACTCACTCGACCAATCAGTAGGTCAAAATGCTATATTGGTAGATTTGAACCATTTACACTTTCACAAGAGATTGTTGTTACATTTGTTGCTGTTTTTTCAGCCAAACAACCTCTAGGTTAGTATTCTAAAATGATGCTGGTTGACATTGCTAATTGTATTGATCAGCCTGACTGGCTGTGACTAATTGGTTTAATGTTAAGTACAGTATGTTCACTGCAAGTTAATGGAGCCTTAAGTGGACTCTAGTTTACTGGTTTAAACTTATTTGGCCACAATTATCAGCTGTTGCTACTTTAGATGTATAGTCGCTGACTTGTAGCTACAGGTTTTCTGTAAACTACGGATGCAACATCGAAAAGGAACACAGTGACCTTGGCCTGACAGAGGTCAGTTGCTGGTCATAATCACTACTTGAAGACGAGTATTTTAGGACTGCCACCAAAGACCTCCTCAAATAACAGTTTTTGATCAATCTGTCAATGTCTCAAAAGTTCCTATGTTGCAGAAATAAGCCTAAACTGTGACAAGAAGAATTCAGTTCGAACAAAAAAAGTAAAAGCTCTGCCTTATGGTGGATATGACTTTTTGTAGGATGCAACATGTTTTAGTTTAGTCATGTACTCAAAAGTGCAACAGGTTCACATAATCTTTGAAGCCTCCTCCATTGGGATATAGTTGGATTAAAACAGTGAACAGGGGAGGGACACCTTGTAAAAACCTGTATACATAGCAAACATGAATCAACTTCAATACAGCCCTCTTCAAGAAAGAAGAAAGTATTTCAAAGAAATACTTTTATCCGCTCTATTGTTTCATCTTGGAATGGCTCATCATCAGAGCCTTAGAGGACGCCTGAGGTGAAATTCAAAGAAAGAGTATGTGGCCCTACATTTTACACCGGTCAAAATGGTATTCCTGGTTCATTGGCTGTGATGAAGCATCCGGTTCAGTGAGGGTCATGAGAGGATGGTTGGAACCTGAATAACTGGACCCTGGTAACCTCACAACAACCAAGTCATCCTTCAGGAAATGCAATTCTGGCATGGATGATTTGTTCAATGTGTACACTTCCACCTTGCCAGTATACTCACATCCTCCAAGCCAGCAATTCCCGTTGCTAATACACTGTCCCTCCCTCACCAGAGGGCCCCATGTTCATTCTGAAGAAATAGGTTTTTTTGGAGCTTGTCTTAACCATCTGTCACGGATGGCCCAGGACATCTACCCATCGGCACCAATGGCTAGTATTTATAAAGTGCCAGCTGTGACTGGGCAAATTAAATAATTACAAATAAAAATATTTCTATTACACTATAGCAATAATTTTTAGCCCAACCTGAACTTAAAGCCCTGTAAAAAATATACTAAATGAAAAGGAGACAGATTTTATATCAATTAAGGTGAGTTTTTAAAAAAGATTTGATAGTTTCTAATGCCAGCCTTTTAATTCAATGATATATTATGACTTGTCAAACAGTTTGATGATGCTTACACTGCTAATTCCTTTATTCTGTGTTGTCAAAATACTAGACAACCTTCATGTCGTAACACAAAAGCAAATATTTCTGAATGTACCCAGGGCGGAGTGCAAAATTTTATGTAAATCCCCTCAACGACCTTTTCAGGGCGCCAACAATCACCATACAAAGGTGACTGGCAGGCGACACTGGTGCACATTTATCCTTTTGCCCCAGCCTGTCTCTCTCTATAGCGCCCCCTACTGTGAGAGGCGTGGGGTAGGGTGCCCAGTGGCACTTGTTGCCAATGAAAGAAGCCAGCATGGACCCTCTCATGGCAGCTATACAGGTCGTTGTAAGAATGTTTGGTTTGTTTCCTGCTTCTCACCACCTTTGGGATTTGGCCCGCCCGATAATCCAGTACATGAGACCAGAGGGAGGTGTCCCATGCTTGTCCATCCGAGTTCCAGCCTTGTTTAGCCCTAACCCACTCCTTTGTATGACTCACACAACTGTCTCTTGGTTGTCCAAGGGGCCATTTCATAATACGCTTCCATTATCCCGATTATTACGATTACCTAAGCCATAAAATACAAACCCCAAATCAGAAATTTGTCGTTCAAACGAAATGGAATCAGTTATGGGACTACCGGAAAATATGTTACAGATGAATAAAAAACTTGTGCACAGGCACACACTCTTTTTCTATGGCACTGTTGGACACAGACACACACACACCAGCGTTCCCAAGCCCCTGACTGAGTGTTTTTATTCTTGCTAGGCCTTGTCTCAGAGGGGAGTCAGGCCCCTACTGAGACCTTATCCACTTCCTCCAGCAAAGCCTGTCTTGCAGCCCTCTTCCATTCACAAACTTGCTTTAAGTCTCAGTAACTATAAATATACAAAAGATTGCCATACGTAACAGGAATATAGATAACACCTTGCAGCTGATGATGTGAGTAACCTCTCCATATGCTGAAATGCACAGGTTGTTTTCTTTCCAATGAGTGACACTTTGTTGTAAGAACTTCCAAGGGTTTTACTGTAGCCGTCCCCCATGATAATGTGCCCCCCAGGTAGGCATAAGAGTTCTGAGAGTGACATTTAGCCAGAATAAAGAAACAGTTTTGAAAAATAAACCAAAAAAACACACAAAAAACAAAGAACAGCATGTACATGTGTGTCATTGTGCTTGCGTTTGTTGGAGAAAAGTTGTTAGGCGTGTACCATCACCAGCGGTGCCATCAAAATTTGTTTGTGTGTGTGCTTTGAGAGGGGTGTGTGTGTGATATATACACCCCCCCTACTGTCGTATTTCCAGTCGTCTGTCCACACATAACAACTGTCAGTATCCAGCGAGATATGAAGCCGAAAACAAGGATGGTGAAGAACAACTCGCAGATGGATAGTACTGTTGGGTTAAATGCAGACTGCGGTGGATTTAGCATCGCCTTAAGGATCTATGCTGTACCTTCGCCTTTTGCATGGTATGTGCATATGCTGTGATGTTGTCAACCCAATGACCTAAGGGGGTTGTCTTGTAAAATTCTGGCTTTTTATATCGCATTTGGATTTTGTTTTCTCATCCGTGACAGTAAGAATCTGGAATTGCAACTAAAGGTTCTATTGCTTTCAAATTGAAAACTACAATTGTAGGGATTCTTTTTTCGTTTGAGAATAGGGATGTGTGGATCAGCAAACGTCAGTGGCTAAAGGTTGAGCGGGTAGATAATAAGAAAAACTAATTATAGATGATTCTGTGTTGTTTCAGGTCAACATCTGAAACTGTACTTTTAACTCTCGCTTTCATATTTGATTTCCTGCTGATTTGTTGTCTTATCTGATGCAACTGGAACAGACCATCACCTATATACATATGAAATCAGCCCAAATTTAAGATTAAAATGACCAGGGTAGCTTTTAATCTCTGTGAAAGAAATGCATAAACAAATATTTATTTGCCCAAATGTTATTGTTATTGTTTAAATAGAAGTTAACTCTTCAAAGGGGAACATTTTCACTTTATAATCAAACTAATGAAAAAATATATATTTTTGTGCTTATGTAAAATTACTACTTCTATCCCTTCTGTGACCTAAAATCTGAAAGAAAGTATTTTAGCTAACACTGGGATGATTATTTTTTTCTATACTCACCTAATCCATTCCCCAGTGGTGGGGCAGGAGCTCCAACTTTCGAGGGACATGAGGCAGGGTACATCCCAGACAGGTGCACAAAATCATGTTCAGATGAAAGTTGCCTTGTAGATAATTTAGTTCAAAATAAGACGACAGAGAGAAAGAGTTTTGTCATCCAAACAGAGCAAAGCTCTACAATTATTTTTTTTCTTCTTTTATTTAAACAAAAAACATTGCCGGTCTCAAAATAACTAATAATCTAAAAAAGGTAAATCTACTAACTGAAACACTGCTAGACTGTATGCATGTGAACTAACAGTGAAACTTTCAGGAAGCAGTTGAGGATCGCTACTCAGTGTTCCAGGTTTGACCATTTTGGGTATTTTATATTTTGAACAATGATCAAATGCAGTCGAGATTGCTAAAAAGGCCTTTATATTAGTGCAAAATTTGAACCTGTTTATGAGGTAATAATATCAGCAACACAGCCTTATTTTCTGCCACAATACACTGTGCACAACACATGGGAATCTTTAATCTGAATTAAATTAACATGTAGGAAAGCAATTGAAAAGTTGTTCGAGGCAAAACCACACACATATCTATATCTATATAGACATAGATATTAATTAGACACACTAATTAGACTCGATCTGTGGTGGTCAGCACAACTAATAAAGCAGGATTTATATTAAAATGTTTGAGCAAATTGCAATCTAGTTGGAAATATGCAAACTAAAGATAGAGAAACGGGGAAAACAGCATACCATGCTGAATATGAGACTGTACAAGAAAATAAATTATATTGTTGCAATAATTACCTTTCACTCATTTGAAAATATAGCAGTTGCTGAAAGCAATCTTTTAGCAATTCAGCAGTGCAAAACCACAAATTATGGTAGAAGAATGAAGCATTAAGAGTCTTCCCTGTGTGGTCCCTCAGCTTTCTCCCCTCCTGCTGCTCCCCTCTGGTCTGCATCCCTCCTGCTGCCCCCTCTGCTGGGGTTAGAGGGCATAGTTGACCCTGGTTAAAATTCAACTTTCTCAGGAATAACATGGTTGGCCATGTCTTTAATGACCTGGTTGTGCAGAGAATAAGAGTATGTTTCTCTGTGGTGCAAAAGTAATTATCACTATAAAATGTTGATTTCGTTTAACCACACATAGAAAAAAAAATAAGAAATAGGCTCTAGTTTTGTGAATAGCAATAGGGAGCTCAAGTGATCCGTTTATTTTCTTGTGTAATAGTTTGTTTTACTCATGCTTGCATGACGTTTAGTTGCTTAGAATCTTGAAATATATTTTGTGCAAAAGGTCTGGACTGCAAAGAAACCAGTAAAGCATCCTAACCCTTTTATAGAGTCATGTATAGTGAATAGTGTAAAATGTAGTTTGATATGGATTTGTTAAAATTGTGGTCTTTCCTTGATACAGCATAAGAAATATATGCAGGAATGAATAGTAATGGCTGTATGCACGTCTGAATCGTATCTGATGAGGACACAGAAGATGATGAAACAGTAGTCTGTGTTATGTTTGCACAACAAACCCATTCTGTATCCCGTGGGTTTGATGTGCTTCAACTTAGGAGCACCTCTTTCTGACATTATTTACTGAAAAATGTGCAGATAATCCTAATTTCTTTAGATACAGTTAACATGAAAATGTCTAGACACCTCTGCTGAAATGTGAGATGTTTGTGATATTTGAGTGGTCAGTAAGACTAGAAAAGTGCTATATAAGTTCAGTTCATTTACCATATAAAAAAATAAAACCATAATAGTTCAGCTCCCCTCTTTTTTAACCTTTAATATATGAAATATTGTATATCATGTGCAATTAAAAAATAAAAACATTTAAAAAAAATTAAAAAGCTGCTATAAACCCTTTGCATAACTGTGCAAACCCTTAAATTAATACTATTCAGAGCCGCATATTGATTCAATTATATCAAGGAGCCTTGATTGGTAAGAATCAATCCATATTTTTAGTTTTAAAAAAAAGGCTGACTGCTGTAACTTCATCAAAAAGTAGTTAAACGTTCATAGACGTTTCACTTTAGGGTGCACACATATGCAAACAGCTTATTCTGCAGTTTTGATTTTCTTTTTACTGGTAATTTGTTTTGTTTGTTTGTGATCTAATTTGATTTCAGATAGATAAGACAGGACATTAAAGATGGAAAACAGTATTTCAGCACTAGCAAATTGATTTCCGGTGCTATAGCAGAAAACTGGTGAAATTTTAAAAACACGATTTTAGATACTCATTGGCCAGAAACATCTTTTTAACCGTAACATTTCTTCTGTTGTTCTCCGTTTGATAACTTTACTCATTCATTAAACAGACACTACAAATTGTGCTGTCATGATCGTGTGGAACGGAACAATAAATGATTATAAAAACAATCAAAATCTTAGGAAAAATATTATAATCTAAAAGTTTAAAAGGATAAAAAATATGTCCAAACCCTGGTAAGAAAAATATAAAAAACGTCATCCATCCATGCATTATTCTATTTACCGTCTATCCCTGGGCTTCTCTCCAGCAATCGTCGGGTGAGAGGCGGAGTACATCCTGGATGTGTTGCCAGTCCATCACAGGATATATAGTTAATTTACTTAGCACAATAAATCATAGGCCCATCGTAAACCCTCAGCGTTTTCGTCATGTACTCTAAAACCCTCCCATGCCATTATAAAGCGTTCCTTTTGAATGAAGCACTTACAACAAAACTGAATTTCATCCTGATATCAGCTTGATATTTTGTCTAGCTGCTATGAAAGAATGAATGAATGATTTATTTGTTAAACAGTAATGAACTGATGACAAAGTTTAGCAACCATAACTTATTGACTGCCTGCCTAGTATTAAGTAAGAACCCTCAGTCTGCATTCTGAAATCTGGTAGTAACCTGTGGCTTCTGCAACCTGGGCATTAGCAATAAATGGCATCATCATGGATTAGGATCACTTCCTAAGATTGCAACCTGGAGCAATCTGTTTGTTATCTTAGGCTAAGGCAATAACGCCATATCCTCTTATATTTTAAGTCATTATCAGGCAACTTTTTCAGAGGATCGTCAGCTCTACATTTCTGAGCTGACCACAAAAAAGTGAAGTGTTGTTGCAATATGTAACTGATGGGGACCTGAGCAATATTTTAAGCAGTACTACGCACTGAAATATTCTGAATCTGACATTCCTTTTTTTGTGTGAAAATTTGAAGAGAGATATGCCCAGTGGAACCCTTCGAGTTCAGACTGGAGTCAATCCATAAAATGGCAGTTGTTAAATATTTTACTTTTTTTGCAAAAACTACAGAAACTGCTCTGTTTCACCTATAAGAGCTCTGACTTTGACATATCTTTAGCCTAGTCTCAATTTCTTTACTAATGGGAAACTATAAAAAACGAAAAACAAAAGAAAAAAAACTAGACGAAAATACCAGATATGAATTTTGGTTTCTTTTGAGAAATTGTTTCTTCAATATTACACTCTTAAATATTGCCTTGCAGACTTTTACAAACTTACACGAGTTTAAACCCTTGTTTTAACCCTGTTTCTGTGTAGTGGTCCATCTTGGGCCCTAAGAACTTCAGGGAGGGGTCTCCTGGTGGTCAGAGTCAACAATAAACACGGTGACGCTGCATTTCAGTTTATGAATGATTTATGAATGATTTATTTATTTGAACATATTTGAACATATTTATCATAACATAATTTTGGCAAAATAAAATAAAATGGATTGATATTTTCAAAGGGAGCAGGGAGAAGCATAAGCTTTTTTAGTTTCCTGCCCTTTTTCCCGTTTGCTCAAAAATCAAAAGCAACAGTGTCATTTACATCAGTTCGCCATGGTGCTCTCTAAAATTGTCTTTGATCAAATGTCCCATTTACGCCTTTACATACAGAATATTTCAGCATCACTTTTCCCATTTACCCACCACCCACCACAGTTTCAGGCAGCTAAAATCTGGAACAGTCTTCATGAGGATGTGAGATACGCCTCAACTCTAACAATGTTTAAATCCAGGCTGAAAACAGTTGTTTTTACCCGTGCATATGGCAATTGAAAGTATTTTGTCTGCACTCTTGCTTTTTCTTGTAATTAATTATTTTTTAAGTTGATGTTTTTTTTCTGTTTATCTGTTTTGTTAATTTATGCAACTGTGAAGTACGTTGAATTGCCTTGTGTATGAATTGTGCTCTACAAATAAACTTGCCTTGCCTTGTAGTGGGGATCAAGACTCACTATATCATATGTTAAAAAGTTTCCCATTAGTCCGGAAGAGGAGACAAGACTAAAAATGGTACGTCAAAATAGAGTTTGATGCATGTTGAACTGGGAGTAGGTTATATACTTATTTAAAGGTCTAAATTCAATTACCTATGTCCTTGATTATTTCATCAACAGAGTCTACAAAACAGTACATTTTCTTAAATAAATAAATAAAAATAAGCCATTCAGTCATAACCATCAGGTGAGGATAGGATTTGGATGACCCTGGCCATGCCAAATATGACCCATGACATTCTAATCACTTTAAATAACCCATACTTAACATGCATTTTTCTAAGAAAATAAAATAATGTTGCTGATGTGTCACTTTCCATTTTAATAAGCAGGCACTACCTCAAAAAAAAAAAAAAAAACTTTTAATAGAAAAAGATTGATTCCACCAAGAAATACTGCAGTATGACAGGAAATCAAGTCTAAAATATGGATGATTTGAAGGTTCCTATGGGCACAGACATAACTCACTTGAACAGATAGATATATTAAACTGATTAATATACCACCTTGGGTTTAGTTTCTGTTACATTTTATTTTTATTTCTTGTGATATATTTATATAACCTTCCCCCACCAACCCCTTTTCAAGATGATGTGCAATTCTCTCCTCAACCACATGAGGCGATGTCACCCGATCTGAAGTTTTACAGGAACCTCTGACGTGTCAAATTATCGCCATTTTCCTGTAAAGGAGGAAACGCCTTAAGGGAAGAAACGTATCGAGCGAGTAAGTAGTATCAATTTAAAACCAGACCAAATGTTTAATTTGCCTTAGAATAGCACTATATGCTGTAGTTAGGCAGATAGCCATGTGTTTACAAGCTAAACAAAATGGTTTCGCGTGTTTGCGGTAGAAACATAATTCAGAAGTAGAGTAACTTAATCATGCTAGGAGAAGAGCTACTTTCTCTCGACCGTACTGTCCTTCGCTTTATATCATGTCATTAAAGCATGAATGGATCCCACAGTAAATGCAATATAATGTGTAAAATTACATCTAGTTTCCTTGCTGCCTTCGGTGTCATTGTACCACACCATGCTGTGGTCGGTGTTTGTTTACGTAGGTGGGAGACTTTTCGCACCCCACCCTGAAAAATCAGCTGGAAAAGCTGCTGCAGCCTCCATGGTTTCCTGGATGTCAGATTAAAGATAAATAAATGTCCGACTGGTGACACATAACCCGCACGAAGCGAGTACTTTTGTAAATGTTGGACAAGTCATATTACTATGTGACCTCCTTAAGTTTAGTTATAAGAATAACCTCGTTAAAACGTGTTGCAGAATGTTTTGTTTTACCCCAAATCTGTAGTCAAATGACCGTTTAAAGAGCAACGAAAACGTCATATTTAGTTTTTAAAAACACATTTTTCTTAACCTCTTACTGTACAACATTAAATTAGAAAATTAAAAACACATTTAGTGTATTTGAAATTAAATGTTTAATTCGATGTTTCTGTGGAGATTTATTTAGCACAAAATATAACAAAAATATAAGAAATCTTGAATGCTTCCCCAGAAGCCTCCCAAAACAATTTGTTTATAAGCCTCATGAAGTAAGGTGATACAATACACCACTAAAACATAAAGTTTTGCATTTTATATTAATTTGGTGTAATGTAGGGCCTATGTTTTTTCTGTTTAATACTTGTTATTTAGGTTTGTTTGTAATTTTTAGAACCAGTTCACTTTAAGATGTATAGCTGATAAAGCTGTCTATTAGAGATGTTGTCATTTCAGTTATTTTTTTGCCAATGCATTAAACAAAGATGTGGATTGCTATAATAACATTCTACAGATGGTTGTTGAAAATGTGTAGCTTTTTACAGTGAATGGGTTCACAGCCATCAAATATTGGAAAATATTTTAGTCTTTTCTGCATTTTAAAATGCAAACAAAGACTGAATGACTGAATTTCAATAAATCAAATAATTTGTCTCTTTTTAAAGTTTTTTTGTATTCAAGGTTGGAGTTGCCGAAGAGCTGCAAATCACCACTTTTTGTTTGTCAAGGTACTAAATTGAGTCTCAATTTTTAGATTTATAGATCATCATTTGTTTCTGTTTATCTTTAGATTTGGGAGATTTATAACACCGTTTTTTGTCCTAAAGTGGTTCCCACCCCATCACCAGCAGCCATGGGGAATATGTTTGCTGGGCTCTTTAAAATGTTTGGGAAGAAGGAGATGAGGATACTAATGGTGGGCTTGGATGCTGCAGGAAAGACAACTATTTTGTACAAGCTTAAGCTTGGAGAGATTGTGACGACCATTCCAACAATAGGTGGGTCAAACACACTGAATACTGTGCTGAACAAAAGTTTAAGTTTGATGCGTTTTGTCTGGCTACTAAAAATGGTTGGTTAATTGTCATCGTTTGCTTTCTTCCTAAGGTTTCAATGTAGAGACAGTAGAGTACAAGAACATCAGTTTCACAGTGTGGGATGTTGGCGGTCAAGACAAAATCCGACCACTGTGGCGTCATTATTTCCAGAACACTCAGGGTAATTTTTGATCAGTTTTATACTTTAGGGTTAGACCAACTGCTTTGCAAAAGTGCACATCACTCTTAACTGTCTTCCCCCCATACCCCCCACCCCACTGTTTTTAGGTTTGATTTTTGTCGTGGATAGCAATGACAGGGAGCGATGTGCCGAGGCTCGGGAAGAGCTATTGAGGATGTTGGCAGAAGACGAACTGCGTGATGCCGTCCTTTTAGTGTTTGCTAACAAACAAGTAAGCAATGAAAGCGTCGTAGTGAGCTGTCTTTTTCTTTCTTTTTTTCTGTAGGTGCTAGCTTTTACAACATTTTCTCCCTGATTTAATTGTAGGACCTTCCAAATGCCATGAATGCTGCAGAGTTGACAGACAAGCTGAACCTTCACTCCCTGCGTCACAGAAACTGGTTCATCCAGGCAACTTGTGCCACTACTGGAGATGGTCTTTATGAAGGACTTGATTGGCTGTCTAATCAGCTCAAAAACCATTAATGGCTAGAGCATTTCAAAAAACACTCTGTTCCACCCAATCCGTCATGTTTTCTCCTTTCACCTTAGTAAGACTGAGTCAACTATTTACTGGAAACCGTCCTTCAGCCCAGCTTTGATCTCATATACACAGGCCAGTTGGCGGGGTCGTTCTAATCTTGTAAAACCTTTTTTCTGCACACTTTATTTTATGTAAATGTAAATAATTTTGGTAATGGGGATCTTAATGCACTGACTCTTCTTGGCTGTTGGGTGGCTTTTACTTTGAAAAAGAAATTGAGAAAAGATAATTACTAGAACATTGTGGCCCCAGAAACTTGACACAGTCAAAGACCCTCTTGGTTAGGTAATATAAGGAGTGATCACTAGGGACGGAGGCCGTTTAAAGCAACCGAATTATACTGAGGCACTACTTGAAGCTGCTGCAGTAACATTTAACAACTCTTGAATTTTACACTTGCATTAACTATTTGTACTGACACCTATCATCTGTGAACACTCACCAGCCTTTTGTAAAAAAAAAAAAAAAAAAAAGATTGATAAAAAATGATGGAAGTTGAAATTACTGCAGTGATCACACACTATCTGTATAACGGTGTCAGGAGTGCACTGGGTCGGTTTTGATTTTTTCTGTTTAGGAACCTCAGGTTGATCATATGTAGCATTTGGAATACTTGCTGCTGATATTTCAGCAAAAGCATGTCTACTGGGTATTTACAACATTACCCACAGGTGAAACATTTTGCCTACCGAGTACTTATCCCCTTAACTCTACAATATTAATAATTTCTTTGTGAGTGTACTGTGTGAAATATATGGAGCTGTTTGGTGCCATAGCTTAATGTTCTAAGCAGCTGATCGCATGCTTGCATCTGCTCAGAGTAGGAATAGCATTTTGAAGCAATACCAAAATCATCTGCATCAAAGTGCCACCATCTTTGATGTAAAAGCCGAACAGATGCCTATATTTTTCCAAGATTTGTTGTTACCTTCGGCGGCTGGCGTTCTTTTTGATTTATAATTGCTTAAATGTTCTAATATTGCAATAAGTTTGTCGTTGTTTTCTTAAAAAGACCTGTGGAGGGGTGGGGTTACATCGCAATTAAAATGACTGGATACAAAATGATTCTGGGGTTTTATTGTACTGCACATTCAAAACTTCCTGTACAATTCCATTTATAGAGCCATTAAAAACAACAGTTGTCAAGTGGTGCACACAAATAGCCATAAATAACACTAGAATGTACGTGTAATTAAAAGCTAGTGAGGAAAAAAAATAGGTGAAGACTTAAACAAATTGAGTGATTCTGTCTACCTGATTTACTGGGGTAAAACATTCATTGTTTTTTATTCGAAGATTTATACATTTTTGTCAGGAATCCTAAATGAACAGTGCTGTTTTTTAATTGGAAGAGTTTCAGTTACTATTCGCCTAATAAAAACCAGTAAAAACAGCTTATTTCAGGTCATACTGCTGGTAAATAGAGTCCAGCAATGTGTCATTTAATCTGTAAAAATGGCTGTTCTGGGAAGACCTGAGGTTTGTCAGAATCATTTTTGAGCAAAGCCGTGATAAATACCAAGGAACATCTGAAAATGGATACAGAATGACAACTTCAAACCTGCTGAGGCATGAATATCCGACTAAACAGAGGCCAGACAAAAAGGGCATTAAGTGGTCAAAATTGGTTGACAGAACATCGTCCAGCAGGACAACAATCAGAACAGTACAACCAGAGCTCCTATGGGATGGTCTAGATCACGGGTGTCTTAACTCCAGTCCTCTAAGCCCGGTGTCCTGGTACTTTGGCATGTATCTGTTTAAACACACTTGAATTGATCAATTAGGACATCAACAGGACCGCATAGATCCAAATGCCTGTAGAGCAGGCAGTTCAACATTTGATTCAGGTGTGTTGGACCAGGAAGCTCAGGAACACACCTAAAGGTCGCAGGACACCGGTCCTCAAGTTTGAAACCCTAGGTAGATCAATAGGTTTGTGTGTGTTGGAATGGCCAATACAGTTAGTATATATCTCTACTGAGAATTAATCAAAAAATACTTGAAAATTATTTTCTTTTGCAATTAGGAATAGCCAATTATGAGTGTCTAGATGTCCAAAGCTCAAACCCACGGGTGTAAATCCAGGAAAAGATGGTTCTACACCCATTTAGTTGGTCTGAATATAAATGCAATCACCCTTCTCATGTTTTTCTAAACAAAACAATTATTTTCCATCTGTTTCCTGATTTCGCACTGCTTTGCCTGGTTCACACCAAATCCTATTATGTTGCAATTGCTGTCTTAAAAGTGTGTAAAAATTTTAATGTGAATATTTTTGGCAGTCTGAGATTAAGAAACCTTGGAAGCAATTTAAATCTCCACTGTTCTTTTCACTATTAACAGTTTTGAATACTTTTGGGTAAAAATAAAAATGCGGGAAAAATACCCTCACCTAGAAGAAATGTGATTTCCTTAAGTGATGACCCACTAACTGTTGGGTAATGCAGTAACTAATAAAGCATATCCCGCCTCACTTTGTGTAAGGGTGGCAGTCGAAGACAACATTCTTGCAGGTTGATTAGGCTGCCATGGTTAATGCAGTCAGGCCTATAAAACATGGCAGGAGAGTGTGGTAGTGGTGGAAGGCAAAGTAGTTTGAGCCTCGGGTCTCTCATAGGGTGGCTTTGTCCGGCCTCTGCTCCCGCTGCTTCATCAGCTTGGTTTGTGTGTGGCACCATAACGGCACTCCGTCATTAAAAAAAGACCAGTCTGGTATTTGGCACTCTTCTTAATGAACATCTTGCTCTTTTGTGTGTGTGTACCCCCCAGGTACCAGCATGCAATATCTCCTCTTTGAGATCCATTCAAGACAAATTCAAGCACTCTATTAGGTGAAGAGAATTCCATTAGGATCATAGAACTATCAGTATGACCCAGCTCAACTAAAAACCTAAATAAAAAAAATTGTCATCTGCTTTATTTCATATTTTGAGAAATTAAAGCTATATACATCACAATTTATTGAGACTATGTTTAAACAAGAAAGAATGACCATTGCTGTATTTTTCCAAAAAATGTGAGACCCAATAAAAGTGAATTTCTCCCTGACTGCGAAACAAATAAAAGACAAAAGGTTTTGGAAAAATGAGCAGAACAAATGCACCCAGTTGCAGATTCAATAACAGACTGCCTTGGAAACAAAAAGGGCTGATCACTAGATTTCAGTACAAACACCACAATCATCTTTTCCAAAGACCAACTCAATATGAAATAAAACCTAAAGCTAAGATTCATCCCACAGTTTGCCTGGCTGTCCATGACCCAGGAGGTCTCAAAGCGCTGTGTGTGCATTCTGAATCTCTGATTTTTGTGGGGGAGCGCAGGACATTACTCGTCGGAGTCTGTGTCGTGGCGTCTCCTGTGGCTTTGTGTGGCATCAGCGGGGGCCTTCTTGTGGAGGGCAGAGTTACTGCGGCCAGGAGACCCCCCATCAGAAGAGGCTGTGTCGTGCCTCTGCCGTCGATGACGGGGGCGGGAAGGCTGTCGCTCGGCCTTTGCTCCCTCCCTTGAATGGCTGTCATGGGGTCTGGCTCCACTCTGACTGTGGTATGATGGATTATGATGATGGTGGTCCTTTCTGTGTCTGAAAAGTAAAAAGGAAACAATCAATGAGTGGGGTGTGGTGGGGCATCCGATGAGATGTAGCAATCGGACGGGTTGGAGCGACTGCCTGGTGCTTTATGGCGGGGGACATTCACAAAAAACAAAACTGCTTTAAAACTTATAGACAGTAGTTGTATATGCACCTGTCATTCTACATATAATGTATATTCTAATTTTGGAAACTAATAGGCATCGTAAACCCTAAATCTGAGGAAATATCAAAACAGGAAAATATATTTTTAAGATGCAAAATGAGAACAGTGTTCCAGCGCCCTCTAGTGGTGATTTGAAACTTTGGATCGCTAGTTTCCAGTTATACAGAAAACTTGAAGACAGCACTAAGAAATTTTATATTAGCATAAAACACAGTGGGTGTCTGCAATAAAATATAAACTGAAACTAAAGCACAACCACTGCTTATTTTCAGTAACAACACAAAAAAATAATTGGCAATAAAAATAAGACGGCAGCGAGAGTGTAGATTCGGATCTAAATAGAAACAGGATTTGTTTGTGTTTTCCAGGCACTAGAAGCTGGTTATGTTCCAGGCTATGTTCTCTAATGAGGACAGAAAATTTAATTATCCTCCTAGCTGTTTTCAAATGATTTTCTGCAGAGATTTAATGTCAAGTCATTTTATCACACAGTATATGAGCTTTAAAAGAGTTTGGTGTGGAATTAAGAACACTTTTTTTTTCCAAAAAAATAGCTCTTTACAAAACCATGATCTCAAACGAAAAATTATGTGTGCAGAATGTGAATAAAGTATTTTATAAAACTATAGATAATAAGAATACTTAAGATTATATTTTTTTGGTTTTCCAGTGAGTGGAAGAACAAGCTCATGCACAAGACCAATGAATATCCTCAAAAAATGTGTTCTTCTTTGTAACACTATGCTCTACCTTTTACCGCCAAGGTCTTTAGTCGTCTGAGACAGATTTTTTTCTTCTTCTGAGTAAAGAAAATCTGACTGTAATCTAACCCAGAATATTTATCCTAAAACATGATGAACCAAAGTCTTAGAGGATGCATTTGAATAAAGAGCAACAAACTGAAATAATCCTCAGGAGACTGAAATTTGTTTTAAAACCAATGATAGTCATATAGAGTCATATTATATAAATAAAAATATTTTTTTCATATAAAAACACTAATTTTTACTATGTGTGTACACCATACAGGCTACTAAACAATGGGCCTCATTTATCAAACTTGTGCAGAAAACGGTGTATATTTTGGGTGTATATTCCAAATACGCAAGACTCAACGTGGGATTTATGAACGTGTCGGATCCCCCCAGATTTGTGCGTAAAGACCTGCGCTTGTTGATAAATATCACGGATGAAACGAGCGTATTTATGAAAGTCACGGCTATAAATATTCACCTAACGCCCCTCCACGCCTTTTTTTTGCGACATTGCTGAACGGCAGACGACCAAGATTGTTAAAAAGAGGAACTTCACTAGCAGGAAATAGGTCACAGGCAGACCCAGCTCCATGGTGCGTCTTGTTTGCGCTTGGAACAGAGGGTTATTAGATGCTCCAACAACCTTTGTCACCTAAAGCATTACTTGCAGTTATTCATTGTTATATCACACAGCTGGTGGCCAAAACACCCAGTATGGATAGCACCTACAGTGGGACTGGAATGACACGATGCCGCGGCTGTGCGCATTTTGCGCACAACCCACATCTTATAAAAACATCTAAGCCGTAACCATACATTGCACATCATGTTGTACATAGAAAATTTCTAGTTACTTTTTATTCATTTATTTTCATATCTGTTACAGAATGTTCACATGGTAACTGTTTCACTGCCAATTTAGGTCTATTTAGGTTTTCATTTTTATCTAAGCCACAATACGGGAGAAAGAGAGGAACGTTTTTTTTTTCTTCAAATTTTCTGTATGCTGCTGCTATTGAGAAATCGACAATTTGTGGGAGACTTTAGAGTTTGACATTTTGCACCTTATTTAATGACAGAGTATAATAAAAAAAGGGGATCAGCACGCACATCCGTTCCAAAAGTATTGAGCAGCCAAAAACATGGGAAACATTGAAAGAAAAAAAAAGACGACTCGCAAACTAACGGCAGCAATTAAGGCAGTAACTTTTTTAATCGACTACAATTTTGAGCCCTGTGGTGTTCGAGGCGCCCCTTGTTTATTTAATATGAAAGACGATCATGCATAACCCAAACATAACTTCATGAAATAGCATATTTGTAATGTGAGAGGTGTAGGCATAATTTTTCCAGCACGGGAATGTTTAATGTTGTCTAAATGTTGAATTTTATGCATGTTTTTTGCGTGTTGCGATGAAGATTGAAATGAGTGTAAAACTTACACCACCTCCTGACTTGGTGTATATTTTTTGCGCATTGTACGCTAACGTCCAGATTGATAAATGCCGAAAAGTCTAAATTTTTTGTGTACGCAACATTTACACCCTGATTTGGTCGTACGCAAGTTTGATAAATGAGGCCCAATGTCTCTATGCAGTCCTTTGTAATTATGATATAGCACATATTGAAACTGGGGTGATTATGAGATGAGACCACAAACCAATTAGTCAAAATCAAAATGTGTCACTTCATGATATGAGCTTTTAAAGTACGTTTTGGACAAACCTTTTCCTGATGTCATCCAAGGATGAGGACTCAGAGGAAGATGAATCTCGTCTTTTCCTTTTGTTCTTTTTTTCCTTCTTCTTTTTGTTCTTTTTTTCTTTCTTTTTCTTTTTGCTCTCGTGCCTACTGAAATTAAACAGAAGGTGACCTTCATTATCATAATAAAAATGGGTCGTTAATACTAATCTTGTATTTTGTGATGTTCTTTCTGTGCTGAATGTTTCATATATATAAAGGGTTAATAAAGTTCTGCACATTTACCTTTGTTCTGGCTCTTCTTGTTTTCCTGTGCTCTCAGATGTTTTTGTTGCGGATGCTTCTTGGCGACCTTCAGTCTTGTGGTGCTGCAAAACAAGCATGGTTACAATTCTACACTAAGGTGTACTTTACAACGGGCCAATAACGTGTATGCCAGCCACAAATTGTGCACCAAAAGTTCTCCCAGAAACAAGTCTGTGATGGCCAGAATTCTTGTTTGTTATTAGGTGCTAAATATTTTCTACAACATTATACAAATAAATTATTTAAAAACATGTTATTTGCTGTTTTTTTAAATTTATATTTTTACGTCCGTCTCTCACAGTTGGAGTATACGTATGATGTTACTTAAAGACCTCTCTAATTTTTATAAAGAAGCTCTTCTATCCTCCATTTGTTGCCTGTGTTAATGGAACCTATTTAAGCTTGTATGTATGATGGCCACTTTATTCTTCTATGTTTTGACGCATTATACTTCGACACAAGGGCTCACCGTCACCTACGCAATGACAGACGGAGTCAAGCCCGATTTTTTAACTATCCGTCTCCGTTCATATGCATCTGTATGGTCAGTTCAACAGCCAGAGATCGCTTCACCAGAACGCAGCTTAATAGTCGCTGTAATCAGTAGTTAATGCAGTGTTTGCCCAATGCATGCTTTATATTGATAGGATAATGCATCTAATCTGTTCTTTTGGCGATTTTGAACACAATGAGGTGTAAGAAAACAACAAAAAAGGCTGCTGTGTTTGTTTCCATGCGTTTCTAGAGTATTCTGTGAGTTGCACTTCTGGTAAAAAGCTTTACAGCTTAATCAAAACTTAATTTCTGTATACCATTGGGGGAAATGCGTTCACAAAAAACTGAAACAACGCTGTGATAGTAGGCAGAGACACCATGAGAAGTTAGCACACCCTGCTAACTGAAAAAAATAAACGGAAAAAAACAATGGAGAGCAGAGAGAGAAAAAGAAACGGAGAACCATAATGAAAAACGTCTCCGTCAATATGTCTACGTCTTGAGTACAAATTTGCGGTCGGAGAAGCATAAACTGGGCTTATTGCCTCATTCACAAAGAGTGCAGTATGCGTGTGGTCGGATTCCTGTACGGCTGTCGGACGGACTGCCATTCACACTGGGTGCGGTTTCATGCGATAACTACATATACAGAACTAGGATTGTAAACAAAAGCCACACTCACCACCTCCAGCTGTGGTTGAAGAGTGTTTATTCTCTTGGGTTGTTCACGAATCCGAACTCCGCAAAAACAGAGACGGAGAAAATTAACTGAGCTCGCCATATTCACGACATGCACTGGACTCAATGTTTTCGTCCGTGCGACAGACGCATACTGCACTCTTTGCTTAAGCCAGCACTGATGCCGAGTTGCATCCCAAGAACAGCATCACCTCCGTGAAGCAAAGGGGTGGAAACATGGAAACATCATGCTTTGAGGCTGCCTTTCTGTAAAGGGGACAGGAAGGCTGATCTAAGTTACGGAAAAAATAAACAGGGCAATGTATCATGGGATTATGGGCAAAAAATTCCTATCAGTGACAGCATTGATATGAAACATGGCTGGATCTTCCAGCATGACAATGATCTCAAACACACCACCCAGGCAGCAAAAGAGTGGCTACATAAAAATCAAGGTTCTGGAGCGGCCTCTTCTAGAGAATCTGTGGAGGAAATTGCATACCTCTCTCATCTTTTTAAATGGGACAACTTTCACAACTATGGGTGACAAATACTTTTTTGTAAAGATGCACCGATCCAATTTTTTTGTTTCCGATACAGATATCTGAGGTTCATAATCTGCCAATACCGATCCGATACCGATCCAAACAGTACTGATTATATATGCCATGAGGAAAAGGCACTAAAAATGCAACGATACCACTTTTTTCAAACCGATACGATACAGTGGGGCAAAGTATTTAGTCAGCCACCGATTGTGCAAGTTCTCCCACTTAAAATGATGACAGAGGTCAGTAATTTTCATCATAGGTACACTTCAACTGTGAGAGACAGAATGTGAAAAAAAAATCCAGGAATTCACATTGTAGGATTTTTTAAGAATTTATTTGTAAATTATGGTGGAAAATAAGTATTTGGTCAATAACAAAAATTCAACTCAATACTTTGTAATATAACCTTTGTTGGCAATAACAGAGGTCAAACGATTACTATAGGTCTTTACCAGGTTTGCACACACAGTAGCTGGTATTTTGGCCCATTCCTCCATGCAGATCTTCTCGAGAGCAGTGATGTTTTGGGGCTGTCGCCGAGCAACACGGACTTTCAACTCCCTCCACAGATTTTCTATGGGGTTGAGGTCTGGAGACTGGCTAGGCCACTCCAGGACTTTCAAATGCTTCTTACGGAGCCACTCCTTCGTTGCCCGGGCGGTGTGTTTGGGATCATTGTCATGTTGGAAGACCCAGCCACGTTTCATCTTCAAAGCTCTCACTGATGGAAGGAGGTTTTGGCTCAAAATCTCACGATACATGGCCCCATTCATTCTTTCCTTAACACGGATCAGTCGTCCTGTCCCCTTAGCAGAAAAACAGCCCCAAAGCATGATGTTTCCACCCCCATGCTTCACAGTAGGTATGGTGTTCTTGGGATGCAACTCAGTATTCTTCTTCCTCCAAACACGACGAGTTGAGTTTATACCAAAAAGTTCTACTTTGGTTTCATCTGACCACATGATATTCTCCCAATCCTCTGCTGTATCATCCATATGCTTTTTGGCAAACTTGGACATGCACTGGCTTAAGCAGGGGGACGTGTCTGGCACTGCAGGATTTGATTCCCTGTCGTTGTAGTGTGTTACTGATGGTAACCTTTGTTACTTTGGTCCCAGCTCTCTGCAGGTCATTCACCAGGTCCCCCCGTGTGGTTCTGGGATTTTTGCTCACCGTTCTCATGATCATTTTGACCCCACGGGATGAGATCTTGCGTGGAGCCCCAGATCGAGGGAGATTATCAGTGGTCTTGTATGTCTTCCATTTTCTGATAATTGCTCCCACAGTTGATTTTTTCACACCAAGCTGCTTGCCTATTGTAGATTCACTCTTCCCAGTCAGGTGCAGGTCTACAATTCTTTTCCTGGTGTCCTTCGAAAGCTCTTTGGTCTTGGCCATAGTGGAGTTTGGAGTCTGACTGTTTGAGGCTGTGGACAGGTGTCTTTTATACAGATAACGAGTTCAAACAGGTGCCATTAATACAGGTAACGAGTGGAGGACAGAAGAGCTTCTTAAAGAAGAAGTTACAGGTCTGTGAGAGCCAGAGATCTTCCTTGTTTGAAGTGACCAAATACTTATTTTCCACCATAATTTACAAATAAATTCTTTAAAAATCCTACAATGTGAATTCCTGGATTTTTTTTTCAAATTCTGTCTCTCACAGTTGAAGTGTACCTGTGATGTAAATTACTGACCTCTATCATTATTTTAAGTGGGATAACTTGCACAATCGGTGGCTGACTAAATACTTTTTTGCCCCACTGTACCAATACTTGGATCCGAATACTTGCCGATACAAAGTACCAATGCTGATACTTCTACCACATACAAAAATGCAATAAATTTGAAAACCGTTTTTATTTTCAGCAAATTATAGTGAATTAGAAAAATATAGATATTAATAAAAAATAACAGCAAAAGTAAAATTTACAGTGAAAAATAAACATTTTCGGTTCATGGTATCTGCTAACTTGAACCGATACTGGTACAGAAGTACATATCTTCCTCGATACCAGTACTGGTATATCCCCCTTCTTTTTTGCCCCACTGTATCACAGGAAATAAATCTTATGTTACCAATAACTGAGCCTACCATAATTACAAGAATTTCTTATCAGCTAATATGCATTTGAAAGCCGGAAAGGGAAAATGAACTTACTGTAAAAATTGGCAGACCCATTTTAGCTGCTTCTTTCTCTTTTTGGGACAGCAACATCTTCCGTGACCCCACACTTCAAACAGAAGCAGTCAAAAGAAACAAGTACTTTCAATCGGCAAAGCTGTTTTTGGGGAAGCACTATTTAAACACAAGGAATCCAGAGTGATTTTCAGCAAAGGAGCAGAACTAAACAAAGAATGCATTAAACAGTCAGGTCTGCTGAAACTCTCAGCTGCTTTAAATCAAGGTTAAAAACTTTTCTATCTGCTGCCTTTTATCATAACAACTGATAATTTAGAATAAAAGCCTGGTGAGTCATTTTTAAAATTTTCCTGTCAGACAGTCCCGGAAAGAGAAATTCTCTCTTTCATGAAATGGACAGGAATCTGTTGAAAAATCTGCACCCTGCTGTAATGCTTTTAATGGTTTATGTAAAGCACTTTGAATTGTCTTGTACATGAAATGTGCTACACAAATAAACTTGCCTTGCCTAAATTAAAATAAATAACATTGTGAGAATTTAAGCATTAAGAAAAAGTAAAAAGTGCAACGGAAAAATCTAAAATGAATAAACAGAACACACATAATACAAGTGAATTAACAGAATATGACCGTTTTTGGAAAACCTGAAAAGTTAAACATGGTTAAGACAAGCAATTCTAAAATATATTAAGGCCCAAGACCATTCAGTGCCCTATAGGTAATTCAGAACATTTCAAAATCGCTGTTTCCACAAGGTCTAAACAAGACTTCTGAGATATGATTGAATTTGCAGGTATTGGTCAGGACACTAACTGCAGCATTTGAGTGAGGTACAGTTGCCTGATTTTTTATTTATTTATACAGACACTGTTACAGAAATCTAACTTACAGAAAACGAAAGCAGGAAACATTTTAAAAAGGCAAAGTAGGTTAATTTATCATTTAAATATATTAAGATGTTAAACATCTAACTAACGTCAAATTACCTTGGTTTCATGCATGTAGTGTGGTTTAGCCTGGGTTTAGTTTATCTTTAATCATGTTTTTAGAACCAACAACATTCTTTTATACGATTATTTGGGGGTCGTGCTCCCCAACTCCTTATTTAGTGCTTGTACAACCAAAACCATTCCTCGACAGTCATGCAGGTTACAATGTTATAAGGTGAAACCTGAATACCATACCAAGACTTACAACCCAACTTCAAATTAAATCCTTACAGTGCTAAGATGCAACATTAATGTATGAAGAATTAATGTCTAAGTTAGGAACCAGTGCTTATAAACTACTTGAAAGAATTTATTTAAACTATGGATGTCCCAATTCCACGCTCAAGATCGGGAAAATATTTTCACAATTTACAGTGATCAGAGATCGACTATATTAGCTGAGGAGTCACACGATTTTTCCGAAAATATCTCCTAGTGTTTGATCTTGATTGTGCAATAATTCAAACCTCCATAGAGGTGCAAACAATGTGCCTTAATTACCACAAATCAGAATATCAGATTAAACACAGTTCTAATATGGGTAAACTTCAACAAATATGCTTAACTTTCATTTAAACTACATAATGAAGGCACAGAAACTCGCCTTCTGGCATTTACATGCAACAGTAAACCAAAATAAACAGAAAAACTCCTCTCGCTCCCATAGCAAGGAGAAGGAAAAAAGGCAGATGCTGAACAATGCTTGTGCTGCTTTTAAATAGCATTGGATATCTATGCTGAGTTCAGGAGCATACGATATTTAATCTTATAGTTAAAACAGCAATAATAATACTGCAACTTACAAACTTTGAACCATGTCTGCTTTCTAACACTGGTATTTACTCAAAAATGTAGAGTGAATGTGATCCTATAAAAGTGGAGGGCAGCATCATGCACACCAGTGTATATTAAACAGATGTTGATCTTTAATTCTCTGTAAGATTTTGATTTCAGGGGATTTACTACAATAATATTAATGCTTCTTGATGAAATTAGTCTTATTTCAGTTTTAGAAATGTCAGTAACAAAGACAAAATATCGGAACGGGGCTTGAAATCTGATCAGATTTGAGTTTAAAAGAACAGATAGGGATTGGAGGCCCAAAATGCTGATCGGGACATCCCTAATTTAAACTCATCTTTGAGAATGTCTTACCATTAAAGCTGCTATACTGACTTTGTTTGCCGTGACTTCAAATGGCATCTTTCTTTCTGGGACTCTGGCAGTGTGTCCTAAAGTTGAAGTGGTAGCAGCCAGGTGTTTCTCCTTCCAGGACATTATTAAGGCAGAGAACTTCTCACACCAGTGTTGCTCTGTTGCAGAATGCGGCAGCATGTAATGAGTGGAGGAGCCATGTAAATGTGCTTGTCTGGTGAGGCAGACAACCAGATGGTCCAATCATTGGATTGGGACAGAGCCACGTTATTGGCTGAGGTTTTTAGACAAATGCAACCGAACCACTTTATTATTTTTTACGTTTTTCTTTTTAATATCCACAAAATGTTTATAGCTATAGTGTGTTAAAAGAATGTTAAAATGCATGAAAAAAATGCTTTTAAGCTAACTTGTTTTAAGGGGATTTCCACTACCGAATCTTCAGGGTAATTTTACCAAACTTTCATCTATCAGGGTAAATATGTTGGT
Source organism: Apricaphanius iberus (assembly GCA_028564705.1). NCBI lineage: Eukaryota > Metazoa > Chordata > Actinopteri > Cyprinodontiformes > Aphaniidae > Apricaphanius > Apricaphanius iberus. The sequence goes on along the minus strand of JAPXFQ010002338.1, from coordinate 1,001,907 downwards.
CCGCTCCTATCAGCTGTCCTATCCCCATACTAAACTGGCCCTTTAAGAAATTAGCCAAAACATCTGCATATCCCAACCGTTTCGTCAGTGAGTAGCATCACTTATCAGTGAAAATAGCAGCAGAGAACAACAGGTCGAAATTAAGAAACACAGAGGGTTGATGGGTTTCTGTTTACTAGGTTTCCTATAAACTGCTTCATCAGTACCTCTTCTTGTTTAAGAAAGCCTGATGCTGTCACCCACTCTGTTCCCTCTGAATTGCAACAGATGAAACTAATTTAACCACAGCTCCCGCCTCTACTGGGCCATTTCCGAGTAGACACACCACTACCTGCTGAAACACTGAGTTAATTTAAATCAAAGCAAAAAACCAATCTGTTTAGACATGATTAATAATAATTTGATTAACAATAGCTGGAAAGTCAGATGTTTTAAATGTGTAATTTGTTATGTGTCTCTAATGTTGTGTTTTATGATTTTACTGTTATTTTATGGCTGCTTTTATTTTATCCCCAAATCACCCAGAATTGCTTTATTGTTGAAAGTATGCTATGCTACGTAGAGGCGCCTATTTATACAAATTGTTCTGAATGACTTTGAGATCTTTGGCCACAAGATCTACTTTCTAAAAATTATTTAAAATGCTTTTGGGGAGGCAGACAATAATATCTGCAGTTATTTTGTATGATGTGGGTAATCACCTGGAGCTTCCCAAGCCTGATATACGATCCACACTCCTCTCTTCACCATCAGCCTCTTCCCTTCGACAAACCTCTACAAGATCCTGTCAAAATAGAATTACATTTAAACCATCTAATTGTGCTGAGCAGTGGAAAATCCTCAGATTGATTTTGTTCACAACCCAAACCACGTACCTCTTTGGTAAGACCAGTGGGTTGTCTCTTTATAACCTTGTGTCCCCTAGAGGGAAAATGACAATGGTAAGTAAAGCATTTTCAACCGCCAAACTTGTTGCCTTAAATAAATGCAGCATATGTGCGGTCATACATACAGGGCAGCAATCAGTGCCTCCTCTTCTGCTGCCTTCACAGCAGCAAGTTCCTCCTCTTTGGACAACACTTTGCCGGTTTTTTTGTCTTTTGCGTACCACGTCAGATCTTTGCCTTTCTGCCACCGTCCAACCGGTGCCATCAAGGAGTTTCCTGAAAGCAAAACAGCGCAAATGGTTGGGGAGAGTTTAAATGTTGATGTCATAAGCACATTTCCCCACCAAAGGCTTACATTTCATTTTGATGTTTAATACAGTGTTTCCCACACATAAACGAATGTGTGGCGGTGCGCCACAGGTTAAACTCCGACCGCCACATATTGCGTTTCGTACTTCTTTTTTACGCTATTTTATGCACACCTCCAATAATACCCGACTGCAGCTGCAACACCTCTTCCTCTTTCTCAGAGAGCTTGTGTCTGCGTGAAAGCAGGGGGATATTTCTGCAGGCGGAGAGTTTGCCCGATGTTTGGATTTAGTCCTCAGCCAAGCGCAAGCGGGGTTAGATATTAAACTGCTTTCCCGGGTTGGGAGGAGGAAAACGGGAGAAACCATAAGACACTGCAAACATGGGCATACTTGCCAACCCTCACGATTTTCCCAGGAGAGTCCCGAATTTCAGTGCCCCTCCCAAAAATTTCCCGATATCTGATGGTGTCGCTTATAATGCACACTCCCTGTTTCTTATTCGAGAGAATAAAATGTTTCATTTGCATTTTGCCAAGGAAGTTGCTATGGGGTACAGTTCCCTCATGACATGAAAATCCTTGACCAGTGGGCGAAATTCACAGTTTTCAATCCAAAACAGGTTACCCACTTGTTTTGTATACGTGATCAGGAAAGCAATCAGCTCTGATTAGTGACCCACGCTGCAGCCACGACCCGCACGTTTTTAGAACGGTCTTTATGTGACTGAAAGAAGCTTTAATTTAAATTACTTTTTAAATCTTCAGAGTTATTTAGTATTAAAACTGTTTCAACCAACCTCAACTCTTGTTTCCTTTTATTTCGAGTCAATTTTTAGAATGATTAATAAGTGATTATTCCTAAACGTTCAGTGGTGCTGAGCAGGGGCGTATCCAGGAGGTTGTTAAAGAGGTTTATGTGAGAATGTAGTCTCAAACTCCCTTTTCAAATAGCAATTTAAACAATTTAAGTTATTGGTGAAAAATAAAAATAAAATCCCAAAAACATTCCAACTTTTCACAAAAGCTTTTTCACAAAAAAGTGGATGGACTGTTTAGTTTAACTTACATTATTGTTGTGGAATGTTATTTTGTAAAATAAATAAATACTGTTAAATTCTAGTTAAAATTCAAGTATTTAAAAGTATTTAATATTTCTTTTTTAACCTCCCCGGCCTGCTTGAATGCCTCCCTAATTCTGAGGTCTCAAGGTTGGCAAGTATGCTTTTAACACATCATAGATTAAAAACTGCTATAAAACATTTTATTCTGAATACATTAGTTTCGTAGTGTTGATGTTACTGTAGGTCCCAACCCTTGGCAAACAAGCGATTGTGCAAGCTTTAGAAAGTTAACTATAGTCACAAGCGTGCGGTAACCCCACCACCACACATTACTATCAAATCTGTGGGAAACACTGTAATACATTGCACAACTATAAGCATCTGGTCAGAAGACTGCTCTAAAACAATGTTCAAAGACATGCTCTTACGTTGAAAGTTTGTATTATAGTCTAAACTTTGACTTCCCTGCAAAACACACCAGTTAGACTATTTAGCTTTAATAAAATATTTTATTTCACATTAAATATTCTATTTAGGTAAAGGTCAGACAAAAGAAATTTAAAACTGTAGAAAAATATCAAAGCACAAAAATATAAAAAGTGGCGCAAATACTTCATACAGGTTAATATTCCCTTATTTTAAAAGGTTTCCTCAAAATTTTACTTTTGCATATTGAGACTACAATTGCCTAACTGGACATTTACCAGTTAGAAGATACTGTTGAAAACCAAGAAAGGTTTCTGTCATAGTGTTTCCGCATTTTTCTTTGACTAGCACCTAAATAGAGATGCCAAAGAAAGTTCTGGAGTACCATAAGTTTTCTCTGGCTATATGGAGAATACACCAACACAAAGAGTTACATCATATCAGTTCATGTTATACAAAAAAGGAGTGGATTAAATGTCCCGAACAGCAGCCCCTGATACATAAAACTTACAGTTTAGAACTTTAAACCACAAAAGTATTTGGAAATAAATTATTTGAGTGACTGGTATACAGTGGAAATATTTTTGGAACAGGTTATTTGCTCAAACGTCTTTTCTTTGGTAAATATCATAGCTAGTGGCATCGTCTATCAAAGTTATTGATCGACGGTTTGGATAAATAGGGACTTTATTAGATTATACTAGAAATGAAATGATGAATCAATTGATATAAAGCAGGTGGTCCAGAGTCCAGACTTTGTGTATGTTTCTGTGATACTTACAGGTGCATCTCAACAAATAAGAATGCAATCAAAAAGCTAATTTATTTCAGTAAATCAACTCAAAACTTCTACTTTCAGAGTATCTTAATTTAAGAATTGTGACAGTTGTAGCTTGTTTCCAGGGTGTGTCTGTGTACAACTACTCTTGGAGCAGTGCTGTAATCCCAGTCCACAACTTCTGAATTTGCAGCAAGACTTGTTCCTGTCAGTTGTTTATTGTGCAGCTTTTCCTTCCTCTAAATGTCCCATTAATATGCTTGGAGACCTTGCACTCAAGAGTCAACTTTTTTTTTTTTACCAATTAACTGTTTTGGACTATCCTCTTGGAGGATGGGGTTGATGACTGATAATTGTGCAGGCCATAACTTGAAACTTTCTGGATGTAAAATCCTTTTTAGAGATCTTATGTAGCTCCTGCAAATGATAAATCGTCAAAAGGAAGATAAATAATTATTAAAATATATTCCCCTTTTGTGTATACAGGTTTCACATTTTTAATTGCTGAGACAAAGTAACTTTTCGATGATGTTCTAATTTACTGAGATGCACATGTATGCATTTCCGAAAATTAGGACAACCTTGTTTTTTGACAGGCTAAAACGTTTAACCAGCACATGTTCGTAAATTGTAGTCTTTCTAAGCTGTTTACGAGAGAGAGACCCTAACATATAACCTTGCAAACAAGTTGTGCAAGGTTATTTTAGCTCGCCTTTTATCTCACATCTGTGCTGCTACGTAGCTCCTCTTGTTTGGCATGCTGCTGCTGACACGCTGGGCAGCGCTTAGGGCAGAGACCATTGTGAGTCTCTTTCTGCCTAGAAAGGAGGCAATGTGAAAGTGGGAACCCGCTGTGTTCGAGGAATAAAGCACGCTCCCAAGTTATAACAAGCCGTCCAGACTCTGTGTAATGAGGGACTCCACATCAAAAGGTATGAAGAAGCGTTATTTTTGGGGGCAACGTGTGTTTATAACCTGCGAGTTTCAGCTATCTTCTCTCGGCAGTTGCTCTACCAGCCGTCTGATTAGCGCTGATAACGGGTTCACTTGTACGCTTCTGTACTTACCCAGATAATTTTCTCTGTGTTTATCGACTTTCACGTCGTCCCAGTTGAACTGGTCCTGACCTCCGCGTAGACCTCCGGATCTTGACGAACCAAACATTGTTCCTTTTTTCTTGGCAGTAAAAAGTCGGGAGAGTTGAGAGAAAATCAGGAACACGCCGCTAGCGTATAAAGCTAACGCTAGCAACCCGAACCGTGTGATTGGTCGGGCCTATCGGAACTCGTTCATCCGGGCAATTTGTGCGGTGAGTTTTAACTTCCCAGTATCGAGAGAGGGAGCAACATAATAACCGGTAGGATGTTTTAAACTGAGGAAAATAACTCGTAGCAGCAGCGCTGTCTTACAACTAAACTGTACCAATTTACTATTGTAACAGCGCGTCCTTAACGTGTGTTTATAAAGCTACACTTTCCACTTGCTATTACTCAGCTCTATAAATACACAAATTAATATTAAAGTTAATGTATCGATTTTTTTTCTGAAGTCGTCCGTGGCTAAATTAAATTAGAAAAACCCGTTTCCGCGTTTTGTCGCGCGTGGTTTTGACGCTGAACGCTGATGTTTTGTTCCGCAGTGATGACGCAGGCAGCACAGTTTTCTAATGGCTCTCACAACGAAAGCTCAGGCCAGTGGAGGAAGGAAATCCTCCGGAGACGATCTCAGAGGCTTGGAATAAGCTAACCCCCGATGTACCTGAGACATTTTACAAGGCTATTTTCAGGTAGGGAGCATAATGTTTGTTTTTTTGTTATCGCCTCGTTTCATCCCGGATGTCTGGGAGTGCCATTCATTCCTTGAGTCGGCTTGTTGACACGGTGTACCACGAAAAGATGGAGCTGGAATGTAGGGCTGTTTCATCGCAGTGTATGATGTAGAAGGCAAGATGGTTTGATTTTTTTTAATTTTTCATGACAGCCTTTAACTTTAGCATGTTTTATTATTATTATTATTATCGTTGGAGCTAAAACAGGCGGATAAAGTAAGCAATCATTTAATCAGTACATGCACAAACTGAAAATCTCAAATTTTCCCTTCTAATTAAACTAATTACGTTCACGTTAAGGAAGCATGATGGATCTGCAGCGTAAAATTGTATCAGACTCTACATTACTTATACTTTTTCCTGTCTTTCTGAAAGTATGTGTGAGATTGATAAATTATTGTTCGCATTGTGTTTTTACCCCTTGTATTGTGGATTAATATTGATAGTTTCTAACAAGTAAAATTAACCAATCAAACTTATTTAGACATTTTAAAACATTAAAAATGCGGGCTTTGCTCAGTAAAATGTTAGTTTAATAGTATTCAAATTCTGTACGAATACTGTAATAGCCTTTTTTGAGCAAGCTGATGTAGCAAAAGGTGGAGTAGCATCATTGCAGTTTTACACATCTATACAGAAAACTCTTGTCATTGTCTGCCAACTCATCAAAGGGACTTTAAGTCAAAGGAATGGTGTGACAGAAAGTATTTGTAACTTTAACACTATTAAGTTTAAAACAGGGTTATACCTTGGTTGCTGTTAGCCATCGCATACCTCATCATTTGTTTTAAAATCCCACCTAATTATTTTTGTGTTTTTTGTTGTTGTTTTTTTTTGGTTTAGTAAATCTGTTTTTTAAAGTAAAACATAACACGTGTGCATTTATGCTGTAAAATCGTGAGACATTTGTATTTAGGTTACTTTGCACAGATGATAGACACTCATGATGACTGTGTGAGGGGATAACACTGCTTTCCTCCAAAACCGTCTTTGTTTAGAAGTTATTTTAACTATCCACATTGCTGCTTTTAGATTACACTTTGCTTTCTTTGTGTAGTAAGAATTTCTGCATGTCAGTTCTGGTTTCTGAAATGTTCTGGTATTTCTTTTTTTTTTATTATTCAAAGCAAGTCATTTAGAATTAAGTAGTAGGGCATTGTTAAAAAATAAACATAATCCTAGGAAAATAGGTTTCAAAGTTAAATTTATCTTGCTGGTTATTTTTCTTAAAAACCATACTATGAATAGTTGTAGGGGTAAAGTTCCATCAAAACCTTTTTGTTTCAGCTCTGACTTGACCTCTGACCCTTTATGAAAATCCTGTGATTTAAATTTCCTCCGGGCAATTTGCCGGTCACATGAGTGTTGCTGCACGGGTTTTAAATCAGCTTTGGTGCTGCTTCCAATAAGTGTCAGCCCATGCTGGTTGTAGGACTTGTGAGTTTTGTTTCCCTTCATCCATTTCCCTATTACCTGTTGTTACTGCAAAAAAAAACAGGCTTGGTTACAGTGGTGCTCCACCCTCTGGTTTCTCCCCGCCCTTCAGTTTCAGCTTTCATGCTCAGTTCCGTCCCAATAAAACCCTCATCTTTCACATCAACTCCTCACCTGCTTGATCTCTGTGTTTTGATTAAAAGGTAAGGGAAGCACATATGGTTCTTTAATTTTTTAGCAGTGTCATCGAAGAACTTTGTAATGGATTGGATGTTGCAAAGTGTAGAAATGGTGGGAATAAGTGAATGAAAACATGTTTTTGCCTTGAGCTTTTTTTTTTTTTCCTATGGAGTTGTATGATTTGGCTTTGAGGAGTTTTCGAATAGCTGTTTCTTGTGTGCTTTTAATGGAAAGGCAGACTTTCTCCTTCAGCCTTTTGTAGTTCAGCTGCTACCTGATCTCATTGTCAGGCTTAAGGGTTTTTCATTTTTGACTTCCCTGGTGACGCCCGGTTCTCAAAGCAAAAGGCTGACGCTGTGAGAGTTAAACCCCAGGGCTCATCATTTGGTTATTTTTCACCTTGGCACGACTGGTCTCAAACTTTTACCAGTGTTATTAAAACTAGAAGTTTATTCTGTTTTTTGTTCTTTATATTCTTAGACAAATTTTCTCTTTTGTGATGAGTCATCCTTCTGACCTGCCTGAAGTGTGTCTTAATGAACTCAAGCTGGTTTCTCCTCTTCTATTTCAGCTATGGCTGGACCCAGGCCTGTGGTGTTTAGTGGCCCGTCTGGGGCAGGAAAGAGCACCCTGCTGAAGAAACTGATGAAGGAACATGAAAATGTGTTTGGCTTCAGTGTGTCTCGTAAGTGTGTCAGGCTATAATTTAAATAATAAAAAGTTACTCTTGTATTTTAGGCAGTGGTTTCATTTGGGATTCACGATTTTGATAAGTATTCAAATAAAAGTGCACTTTGGGTGTACTTTTTTTAGTTTTTTGATGTATGAAAAAACATAATTATTTGAAAGATAAAATAAGCACCAACTCAATAGCAGTAGACATGCTGAAATAGGAAGGACACCTTTGTTCAGTAATACTGTGATAAATGTTTAACTAGACTTCAGGATCAGGTTAATGATGACTTGATCTCAATCAAGTGGATTTTTCTTTCTGGAATTAATGTATCTTAAATTATGTTAAAGTATCAACTATTGAGAAAAAAAACAACTAAAAGAGTATGGGGAAAATTTAATTAAAATCGAGTGTTGGAGCAAAGTTAGGATGAGATTTGGAGCTATACTGAAAATATATATATATTTTTAAGATGTTTCATAAGCTTCACATAACCCTAAATTGCATAGATTCTTTTTATGTATAACTCTCTCCCCATGTTTGTTAAATGCAAAAATGAAACTGCTGTGTTAATCCTTTATCTTTGATCCTGCATTATCGGGTTGAAATATCCCAGGACATGGGGAAAATACAAATTTGCAACTGAATCAAATGTCTTTGGACATCCTAGCAAATGTACGCAAATAACATTTTGGTTAATAAAGAGGGATGTCTTGTGTTATATTTTTTTTAAATGAGAATTTCTTTCTTCGAGTGACGTGTTGGTTTTGTTGACAACTTTGCCTATTATGTTCTGTTATTTGCAACAAACATAGTTTTTGTCATGCTTTTCGATTTTCTTTGTGTTGTTTTGAATATTTTACTCTTACAACTTTTTCCATGTTCATTATTTTTGTTAAAAGCTCCATAAATACAAAACATATAGGATAAACGGTAACTTGTGAATACTGACAAACTTGTGCAGCTCTGGAGAATGTAACGCTAATGTCGTTTTTTCCCCTCCATAGATACAACAAGAAACCCTCGTCGGGGAGAAGAGAATGGCAGAGGTACAGCATATATGTCTCTGCTTTCAACAACAGCATTCCACATACTTTCTGGTTTTTTATAAATCTATTCCCTGCTTGTTCTGTTATCGGTTTCTAGATTACCATTATGTTACACGGGACGCAATGCAGGCGGCCATTGACAACGGTGAGTTCATCGAGAGCGCAGAGTTTTCCGGGAACCTGTACGGCACAAGCAAAGCTGCTGTCCAAGCCGTCCAGGCCAAGAACCTTATCTGCATACTCGACATCGACATGCAGGGTGTGAAGAACATCAAAAAGACGGACCTCAACCCTATCTACATCTCCATCCAGCCGCCATCCATGGAAATCCTGGTGAGCGCAACTGAAATTCATGTTACCAGTTTGGGACTGTGAGTTCTCCTGTTAATAGTCAGTCTTGTTGGAATTTACAGGAGAAACGATTAAGGGACAGAAGAACCGAGTCAGAGGAGAACCTTCAGAAGCGTTTATATGCAGCCAAGGTGGACATTGAATTGAGTAAGGATTTATCATTTACTCCAAAACAACTAAGCTGGAACTCCATAAGCATGCTTAAAATTAAACATTCTGAATAATCTCTCTCGTTTAGGTAAAGAACCTGGTCTGTTTGATGTTTTTATCGTCAATGACAATTTAGAAGATGCTTACGAGAGGTTAAAACAAGCTCTTCTTGAGGTGGGTTACCATTGCAGGCCCTGTGTTTTAATTACTAAAGGAACTAAAGATAGCTTAAAAGGATATTCCACCCCAAAGTGAAATTTAGTCTGTTGCCATCTTCCCCAGAGTTAAGTGAGAAAAAGCTTTTTTCAACCAGTCCAGTTATTCTACTCATTTGGCAGCAGCCTGGATGCTTTAGCTTAGCATAAACAATGGAATGGGAACAGCTAGCATTTTGTGTCCAAATGTGATAACTCAATAATATTTTTTCCTGATGAACTCAATCATTACATTGAATGCAAAATGCATAAGTAAGAGGACTTGGGACTACATCACAACAAACCATCACTGTAGGGCACTCCTACAAGGCGCAAGGACATGGCGGAGGGCCCGCAAAAGCCACCTACTTCCATAAACACAAATGGCTGTACAGAGTTTCTACTGCTGTAGTTTGAATCATTATCTTTGTCCGTCTTATATGCTGCCATTTTTATTGCAAATTACTATGCTGTTTCTCCAAGAAACTACGGGGTATAAGCCTGGTAGAAAAGGATTTGTTTTTAGAAGTAGGTAGCTTTTGCTGGCTCTGCGTCAAGTCTTTGGGCCCTGAAGAGGCTGCTTACAGTAGTGCTTTGTCGTAATGTCCAAAGTTTAAATTGGCACCTGTAATTCCTTGGTGTTGCCTATTGTCATTTGCATTTGAAATCATCATTGAGGTCATCAGGAATGATTCGGCTCATTATTGAGTAATTTTCAATGCTTTTTCCCACAAAATGCTAGCTGTTACCATTCACTTACGTTGCTTATGCTAAGCTAAAGCAAAGTGACTGCCAGTTTAGGAGAATGACTGAGTTGGTTATAACATTTTCTTGCTCATCTAACTTGGGCAAAGATTGCAATAGACTCTATATCACTTAGAAGTGGAATATCCCTTTAACCAAAAAGCTTCTCAACAGTTGAGTAGCTGTAAGGTTGGTTGCCGGTATTGTGCTGATCTTGGTGCAGGTGCCAGAAGATATGAAGACAGAAAAGGTCAGACAGTTGGTGTCTGGTCCTCATGCGTTTATAAATGTGAATAACACCTCTAATGAGGAGGTAGTGGTGTTAAAGGGTTTCCACTCACCTCAGCCTCCAAGAGGCATGTAGAAACAAGTAGAGACTTGCAGATGATAACTGCAGAACAAGCACAAATGATTATCACTGCAGCATTAGGCTTGTATATGTAAAATCAGCAAATTGATCAGGAATAAAATATTCAGAATTAAAATGAACGTTTTGTTAGTTTGATATAAGAAATTGAATTTTATTTGATACAGTGCCTTAGAAAGGTATTAACTACCCCTTGAGTTTTTTTTCCACGATTTGTCACGTTACTACCGTAAATTTTATTGTAATTGTCTGGGATGTTATTTTATACACCAGCAAAAGGTATCATAAAATGGAAGTGGAAGAAGAATGATAAATGATCTTCCGGTTTTTGCTAACAGATCCAACTCAGCTATCATTTTTGGCTTTTGAATGAATAACAAGTAAAATCAAAAATATATATATATTTTTTGGTCTCGAGATCCTTTAAGTCTAGATTTTTAACTAGTTAGAAGGTTCTTAAACCAGCTCCTGGCTGATCTTTGAAATTTCTAAGGCTTTTGTAAAACAAAGGCACACTTGGAAAAATATATGTGATCTACAGAGTCTGTATGTATTTCAGAATAACACATTTCAGACTTTTCTGTATTGTGGGTTTATACCGATATATGTTTGTTTAAATATGAAACTAAAACACGCAAAAAAACTTGTGAAGCTGCTTTGGCAATTTTTTATGCTTTTTCTCACAATAACCCTAAAACCTGAATAAAAATTTACAAATCTGAGTTTGTAGTATAGAATTTTTTTAAATGGGAGTATTGCAGCAACTCTGCAGGGAATACATATTTGTTTCATTTTTTAACGGGCTTCTTTTTCTCTATAGGAAATTAACATTGTGAAGAAAAACAAGACGTCTTCGTAGAAGGTGGCACAGCCTTGCACCACACTCCACTCCCTCCATCTCTGCCATGTACATTCCCTCAGATGGCGGTCTGTGAAACTCAGACAGCATACATTACAGAATTTACAAACATGTATTTAGATGGAGTTAACTATGATGAAAATGTATTTTATTTTTTACTCGTTATGTGTTGGTTTTTGTTTGTTTTGGGTTTTGTTTTGTTGTTTGTTTTTTTTTTGGGGGGGGGCTTCTGCAATTAATCTTACTTGAAGTGTGACTTGAACAAAACCGGAAGATCCCTGTTGGACTGAATGTTCTGCAGTCAGAAGGAAAGCATGCCTTGCTGTTAACTCACTAAACCGGAGTTGCGCCAAACAGAAGGTAGTGTGACCCATTCCATCAGGTGGAAAAACTGGTAAAGCCAGCTAATATGGTATGTTGGTTGTTGGCACAAACTGTGTTCGCCTTGTCTTCCCCTGTGCAGCTATTCAGTGTTGAGGCTGAAATAGATTTATCAGCAGATGCCATATGGTGGTTTCACAGGGTTTAAATTTAAGATCCGTCTCTGGCTGTTTACTTTCAGGGGGTTTATGCAAATCAGCCATACTTTTAAAACATGACTTATTCCAGAGTTGGTTAAGAAATTTATTTTAAATCTTTTTTTTGTTTTTTTTCTGCTTTACATCTCAAGTGTTTTCTAAGTTTTATTTGGATTAGGTTGTGCTTAAGCGTGGTAAATCCAGTCTTGCTTTGGAAAAATAAATCTTATGTTTCTGTCAGTAGTTTTTATTTTTACATTGTTGAGGAAACTAGGAATTAGGAATTATGAGTTGACTATTTTATAGTTGTAATTTTGTAAAAGTTGTATTTTGTGTAACTTGCTCATATTGCAGCTTTACATCTACAGTAAAGTGACATTCAATGGACTTTAAAGCATCTGAAAGATTGATCTGTTTAAGATTTTATTTATTCCCTAAAATAAATAAAAATGCACAGAAAATGTAATTTCACATAGGTAAAGAAAATATATAATGTATTTGTAAACTAGCATCATTAATTTTCCCTCCCAACTATTTGACACCTTTTAAAAGAAGTTATTTTGACCAAAAGTTATGTATTCCTGATATTATTGTTCTTTGTTAAAGTTCATTCTCAATTACAGCAATAAGTCATCTGAAATGGTAAAACATGTTACATGTTTAAACTTTAATAAAATGTTACAGCTACAAAGCGCAGTGTTCTTTTGTCACACAGATGTATCTCAATGACATGTGGTCAAAAACCAAATTTCTTTATTTTTTTTCTTTAAACCGAAACCAATGTTCATTACACACAAAGTAGTTTAATAAAGTTAATGTTAATGATTATAGCTTACAGCAGTAAAAAAAAACTAAACGCAGTTCATTAGTAAATTAAAATATTACATTAGACCAATGTAAAATAAAAAAGGACTACAGGAAATCAGGGGAAGTAGTGTTAGTTTTAAGGAAGAATGCTGACTTGATAGTGGTCTGTTGACATCCTCCACAAGTGAAGTAAACAAAACAAAAAAAGCTGGCAGAGTGCCATATCAAATAAAAAACTTAAGTGGATGAAAAAAGTGCAGAATAATTGCAGCTGGCGTCAATGACTCTCATCTTACTTGGTTCAATAAATGCTTAATATAAAGACGGCAACAGTTGCAGCCCGTGACCTGCATAAATCTGGTTTGGTGATGCTTCAAGATGTCCTCACAGGGGGAAGACCCCTTTGAATCTCTAAGTCTTGAAAAGCCTTTGCTTCATGTATAGGGCTGGGCAATTAATTCAATTTTTATCAAAATTGAGCTACTAAAAAGATTGATCGCGATAATTGAGTGGGGCCTTTTAATAGTTATGTCAACTGACCAATCCAGTCGAAGCACTGCCTTGTTGTCAAGCTAACTGGCTAATCAAGTCACATAAAAAACATGAGGTATTTCAAAGCAGGAGGTTCTGCTGGTAGTTAAAACGAAAGTGTAGTGTCAAGAGTGTATAGCTGGTGAAGAAGAAAACGGACAACAGGGAAGATGATAAAGATGACCAAATTGTTGACACAGCAATGACAGTAGACTCTGTCAGATTTCTGTATTAAAGTTCTCTATTGGTTTCATGCAATGTTCTAGTTTTCTGGGAAACAGTTTTTATAGCCATAGTTATCATTATTAACAAGAAAATATGCTTAGAATATTTGAATTTCACTTTTCAAAAATGATTTACTGAAAATATTTTCAGTGATGCTCCTCATTTATTAAGATACACTTGTATCAAGAAATGATGGAAGACGCAGCTTATTTCAAGTATTTTCTGTACATTTATTTAACACTTTGTGCTCAACCTTGTTTTTGTCCAAATCTACACTTGAACATTGCAAGCAATTACAATCCGTTACAGCCATATTATAACATCCATAGTCCATACGAAATACATGACATCTTATAACAACACAAACACAGCAACATCTTTAAAGAAAGTAGCAAAGTCCTGAAATTTCAGGACTATAAACATTTTTCCTTAAATACGAGACGGTTCTGTCTTACAAGCTTGCTTTAGAAAGCAAATACATGCAGTCACTCGTAAAAATGTCTGACACACAGAAGAACGTCCTTGTTAAAGCCTGTGAGTTTGCAGGTAACTGCAGAAGGCTCAAATTTCTAGCTTGGTAATAAAAAAGAAAATGGTAGAGTATGGTGGGGACATATGTTTCAGGTACACCTAAGTGAGCTCACCAAGGAATCATTCATACAGCTACACACACGTGTTTCTATAATTGCACACCAGTGATGAAAAAACAGCAAGCAGCACAAAACTTCAAAGTCTACATTATTTTGTATTTTCTGCTTCAAAACTTCAAGGCACTGAAACAAAACGTTTCTGAAAAGTACAAAAAACATCTGAAGCTGTGATGCTTCTATGAATTTAATGTCTATCCAGAAATACGTTCTGAAGTGGTCAGGATTTTACAGAGTTACTATTGCAGAGATGATGATTATGAAAGCGACCCATCAGACTCAAACTGTAACATGTTGATTTATATTTGGCATCTGTCCACTTGAATCATGCGGCATGTCATCTGACAGTTAAAAGTGAGACTGAAACATGCTTACAGAGACATATTTATCCCTACAACTTAGTTTCCACATTCCCTAGCCTAAAGAAAACCCTGAATCCCACAAAAACAACTGAGGATCGGACTATTTTCTGACTGGCTGCTTCAAAACGGAATGGTTTGTTAAATGCAGCAGATATACTTTCCTAGATTACTTTAATCATGCCAAGCATAAATGTATCCATTTAAGACTAATGATTGGTGTCACCAATTTGAAAGTTGTTTACTGGCTCTGAAAAGGTTTCTCTTTAATTTGAAGAGTGACAGGTTTTCCAACTGATGTGTAACCATAGGTTTGAGTGGACACCTTGGTTTTGAAGCTCTGCTGCCCGCCCTCTACTCTCTGCACCTCAGAACAGTAAGAGGGCTTCACCTCCAGCTTTGTTTGGCTCACTTCGATAGGGACTTGTCTCTCTGTTCGGGGTCGAGCTCCGCTGGCTTGAGGGGGGGCAGAGGGAAAAAGATTATTGGACAGATGGCCCCTGAAGCGGCCAAAGAAGCCGCCTCTCTGCCTTGGAACAATATCGGGGCGCCCCACATTGAGAAGCACTGGCTGTCCCACTTGGGACCCCCCAATCTCCCTCTGAAGGACAGAAATCTCACAGGGCTTCTCATCAGAGACATGGTAGGTAGTGGAGGAGCCATATGTTTCTCCTTCCTCTGGGATGTAATCCTCCAGGTCCTCCAAGTTCAAAATGCGATCTCCTTGTTTCAGAATCACTGGTTCAAGCTTCTCACTATCATCATCAGGCTCAAAGATAACAGTTTGTTGATCATCCTGGTCATCAGTATCGTCATCAAGTGTTAGGAAAGATGACAGTTGATGTGGTTCTCTCGAAGCAGAGCCAGAGGCACTCTGAGGCTCAGCTTCCTCCCAGGAGACGGTCTGACTGCTGATTTCTCCTTTTAGATGTTCCTGTGCCTGCTCCACCAGCTTGTTGTTTGAGTTGTTAAAATTCGGGTTCTCTAGAGAAGACCTCTTGGGTCTAGAAGGGGTGGCTGCACGATCAGAACCCGCTGGTGAGATCCCTCTTCTCCTGGACAGCCTGGGAGACTTATTGACCTTATACTCAATTACCTCCTCTACTTCAACCCACGTGGGCTTGCTCTCCACTTCCCTGGCTCCAGCCCCTCGGGGCTCAGTAACATAAAGAGTTGGGATTGTGGTCTTTCTTGGGGTAGGCATTCTTCTTGGCCTGGTTACAGGTGGCTCAGGGGTGGAGGTCTCAGAGCGGTGGGCTCCAGCAATAGTCAAGCCTGGAGATCTGTGTCTCCTCATATTTGGGTTCTTCACAACTGTGGTAATCGTCTCCTCACTGCGATAAATGAACAAATACATGAGCAGAGGTGAATACCCACACCTTAATGCTAAAAATGCACAACAGAACATGTAAAATCAATCAAACTCACTTTAAATACAGTGCATCACTTATAGAACCACACATGATATTTAGTTTTGCTAATTCACTATAAAAAATATGTAATAAAGATGAAATTTGTTGTCCTTAAAACAAGCTTCTATATCTTGATGCCATGAGTTACATCATACGAGTCTCAAAGAGATGCTCAGAGTTTGATTGCATTTATTTGTATTTTTCTTGCTCCATGTTTTTTCTTCAATTAATTATATCAACATTTTGTCATTATTATTATTTTTTTTTTTTCTCTCTAATGTTAAAATAGGTTTTTCTTCTCTTCAAAGTTTCTTTCATGTATTTTATATGGCTCCTGCATTATAGGTAATAACACTGCATTGGGGGCTGCACGGTGGCGCAGTGGTTAGCGCTGTTGCCTTGCAGCAAGAAGGTCGTGGGTTCGTATCCCGGCCCAGGGTCTTTCTGCATGGAGTTTGCATGTTCTCCTCGTGTATGCGTGGGTTCTCTCCGGGTACGCCGGCTTCCTCCCACAGTCCAAAAACATGCATGATAGGTGAATTGATCACTCTAAATTGTCCCTAGGAATGAATGTGAGTGTGAATGGTTGTCTGTCTCTCTGTGTTGGCCCTGCTCAGAGTGTACCCTGCCTAACACCTGATAATTGCTGGGATAGGCTCCAGCTGCCCCGTGACCCTGAATTGGATAAGCGGTTAAGAAGATGGATGGATGGAACACTGCATTGGAGTAGTTTGATAGTAGGATCAGAGAACACTGGAATGGAACATGAATGGCTCAAATTCTGTCTAAACGGGCTGCATGGTGTTTAATAATGTC
Source organism: Apricaphanius iberus (assembly GCA_028564705.1). NCBI lineage: Eukaryota > Metazoa > Chordata > Actinopteri > Cyprinodontiformes > Aphaniidae > Apricaphanius > Apricaphanius iberus. The sequence goes on along the minus strand of JAPXFQ010002338.1, from coordinate 985,301 downwards.
ATCTGATCAAGTAGATTCATGAATTTCTTATACTGTCATCGACTCTAAGTCATACAGCAAACTCTGCAGTAGATGGCCATAATTCATATTTCAGCTGTGTGTTAGTTCACAGTTCATGTTAAGAATTGAGCGGCTTAGTATTGTGTTTAGGGACTCAAAAGGATTATATGCATGATATATTTTAATGTCTTTCTGGTTGTACTTTTTATATTCTGCATGTTGGTTGAATATGTTAATCTATTGACATCCACTTATTTCATGACCATCTTTTCCTGAAGCTTGATATCCTTTTCTGTTCTTCCTGAGTTTGTTGATGGGATACAGGACTCTGATTGGCACTTCACAAAAAAGACTTCAAAATTCACTTGAAGCCATTCATTCAGTTGTAAAATTCATGATTAGAAGCAGGTTTCCCAGTTTGAAAGACGCTACTAGTGGATAGAGCCCCTCCTTTATCATCCTTATGATAGAATCCTTTAGCACACTGGCTTTAAATACTGCACAATCTATACAAAGGCGTACACAACGAAATGTGTGCTAAAATCTGTTTTAGCCCTAAAAAGAAAACTCTAGACCTCTGTAAAAGCTGCAGCTGCAAGAAAATTCTTCCATAAAAAATGTAAACCCCCGTCTTAAAAAAATACATTTTGATAAAAATCCTTGCTGGTGTATCCTACAACATGTGGCTTTTTTACAACTCTAAAATGACTCATTAAACTTTTACTAAAATCATATAGAAATAACCAGCTGTTTATATATGGAGGTACTGGGAAAGTTGATTTTTAACAGTTCTAAAAATAAATATAATTAAATATAAGAACAGAAATTTCCTAATGGAATGTCATTTATGGTACAAGTCATAACACCCTTATCCTTTGATCTCTATTAAAAACAATGTGGATCATATATTTATAAAACTTGATAAGTTCTTTTCTTGACCAACTTTCTGTTTGAAAAGTTACAGTGAAAACAAATTTTTTTGATCTGAGTTGAGTAAGGATAAACAGCAAAGCAAGAAATTCCTTATGTATTATGTAATTAAAGACTGATCTCACTTACATGATGATGGTCTTCTTCGGTAGTTTAGTCTCCTGTTCTGTAACTAAAGGACAAACAGAATAACCAGAATTTTGAAAAATGATATAAATGACAGCTGAATAAATAAAAAAATATAAATATAAAAAAATATATATAATATTAAAAAAAAATTGCAAGTTACAGGTTTTAAAGTAATCATAAACAAAATTTTAAACAAAAGGCAGACACAAAAGCCCTACCTTCAATGGTGATGGCCTGTTCCCCAGTGCGGGCCAGAGCAGAAGGAACAACTAAATCAGCAGCACATTTGGCACTGCCCAGGCGGTTTGACAGCTGGCAACATCAGGAAAATATTTTTAGAGTCCTAGATGTGACTTTCTACTTCTAATTGGTAACAGCTAGCTACAAATCAATTCTTAGTGGTAGAAATTAAATTAAGACACAATCAAATCTGCCCTTAGAGACCCTCAGTGACTCAGCAGACTTAATCTAGAAGTCACTGAAGCTGTAAATCAAGCAAAATCCTCTAGAAAAGCAACTAAAAAGATTGGAATTATTTTGCTAATGCAAACGATAAATAAATCAGCTCTTTGTTTTAATAAACTGATTTAAAAAAATTGTCATACAGGTTTTTAAGACAAACTGAAGAGGAAAAATATAAGTGTACTCACTCATTTAAATATACAGTTGTAGGATTTTTAACAGATTTGTTTTGTACAAAAAATTTAACTGCTACATTTGTATCTAGTTTTACCTCACACTCATAGTGTCCAAGGTCCCTCTCAGTCAGGTTTTTTATAACCAAAACCAGAACGCCACTACGGAGCTCACTGTAGGTCTGATACTTCTCCTGGTCAGTCAATAGTCGGCCATCTTTGAACCACCTTGAACAAGTACGGAAAGAAATAAGCTGAATAAAATGTCTTGCTGAAATATAACACTTTGAACTTTTTCACATTTGTCACAAACCCAATTGTCCATTTTTAAACTGTCCCCTTTACTATGATACCCCTAATTCTGGTGCTGCCACTTGCCATTGGAAACTACCTATTTAGTGTGTGTAATTTAACATATAAATACAACCATTGCGTGACGGCCTAAAATGTCCATTATAGATTGCTAATGATCAGAAATTATGAGGAAAAAAGTAGGATAAAAAGTTCAAAAGCTTGTCACAGTTTTTACTTTTTTGTAGTATTGTAATCTGACAAAATCTGATAACATTAAAGTGTTGTTAATACTTTTGCAAGAAACCAGAAATGTAAAAATACACATATGAGCAGCATCAAATGACTTCAGACAACCCTACCTTATTTTTGGACTGGGGGCACTTTGTATCACACAGGTGAACTGAGCATCTTCACCAGCGACAAAGACAGCATTCTTCATTTTATTTACAAAACGAGGAGGCACTGTGACACAGAAATACATAAGATGTTTAGGTGTTTGGAAAAAAAAAATAAACCCAGAATGTTCTCAGTAATATAAATAATGATTTTTTATTTTAATTGTATTTATTTTTACAATTTGCAACATGCAAAGTGAACAAATAAAAATAAAAATCAAATCAATAGCTGGAGCTACTACCTTTTGCCTTCAAACTGGCCTCAATTCTTATAGCTATATTTGCACAATTTCAGGGATTTTGTTGGATTACTGTCAGTTGTATGATCAACCAATTATACCAAAAAGGTGTTAATGACCATCAGTATCACATGTAGGTTGAAACAGTCATCAACTGAAACAGAAATAGATGTGTAGGAGCCTTAAAACTGGGTGAGGAACAGCAATATAGTTATAAGGCATCAGCAAGATCTCTTCCAGACAACAATTTCAAAGCAGACTGGGGTTTTAAGATGTGCCAATCAAATTCTTTTGAAGAAGCACAAAGAAACAGGCAATGTTGAGGACCATAGACAGATGAAAGACACATCCATCTCAATACCATTCAAAATAGGAAGATATCCACCTCCTGCATCAGTTTAGAACTGGCAGAAACGAGTGGGACCCAGGTACACATATCTACTGTCCAGAGTCCAGAGAAGTCTTGCCAAAGGGGGTCTTCATGGAAGAGTTGCAGCCAAAAAGCCAATGACTCTGCCGTGGAAACAAGGCCTAGCGAGACAAGAATGCACGAAAAAAAACATAGGAACTGGGGGGCAAAAAAAATCGCAGCAAGTGCTTTGGACCGATGAGTTAAAATTTGAAATATCTGGGTGTAGCAGAAGGCAGTTTGTTTGTCGAAGAGCTAAAGAGCTGTACAATAATGATTGCATTCAGGAAATAGTGAAGCTTGGTGGAGATTCCTTGAACATTTGGGGCTGCATTTCTGCCAATGCAAAGCCTACAATCACAGAAGATTTATGCTTAGTTCTCTGAGATGTTTGGGGCGACCTATCAGCCGAGTTCCTTTCAAAAATTGTGTGCAAGTATACCTAGAAGAAGTTATGCTGTTTTTGAAATCAAAGGGTAGTCACACCAAATTTTGATTTTATTTTGATTTTTTTGTTCATTCACTGAATTTTGTTGATTGATGAAAATAAATGATTTACACCTCCATTAACATTCTTTTTTACAGCACAGTACTGTACTTGGTGGCTGTTCTGTGAAGCAGCAAAATCGACATAGATCTACAGATAAAATTAAGAGTAGACCAAGAAGCGCATTAAACAGCCTGCATATCCTTAACAGCAAGCAAGGGGCACAACTCCCCATTAAGTGCACATATGCGAAGGCATTAACAAGTTTATTAAAGTGGCTACTATATATTTTTAATCTGGTACTTGTTCATCCTCTCTCCACTGTAACTTCCCATTTAACTTATATCAAAAACTGCATCTGCTGTGAATTCTATATTTTACTGCCCATCTAATGCTGTTGTGGTCTTTGTTTAAATAAACAGAGATACTTGTGTTGTATTTAGCTTTCGAGAAGCACACTCATAACTTCATCCCATACACTTTCCTACTTAATTTTTCCCAATTGTGTTTTTTTTTTGTGTTTTTTTTTTTTTAATTATTTATTTATTTATTTTTTGGGGGGGGGGGTAAAAACACCTTTGGTAGTACAGTATTAAAGAATAGTATACAACTTTGTATCCTCACCTTGAACAGTGATTTTTCCTAGAGTACTTGCATTCCCTGCTTGACTTGTTGCAAAGCACATGTACTGGCCAGAATCATCTGCAGTCATGTTATCCAGGATGAGTGTGCAGGAGCCATCAGGGTCCTGAATGATGATATGATGAGGATCAGCCTCTACTGTTCTCCCGTCTAAAATTCAAAGGAGGTAAAATATAAATAAATTACTAAAACAATTAAAATGATCATTTACTAATTAATACAGTACAGACGTGGACAAAATTGTTGGTACCCTTCATTAAATAAAAGAAAAACTCATAATGGTCACAGAAATAACTTTAATCTGACAAAAGTAATAATAAATAAAAATTATATAAATGTTGACCAATGAAAGTCAGACATTGCTTTTCATCCATGCTTCAACAGAATTATTTAAAAAATAAATGCATGAAACAGGCCTGGACAAAAATGATGGTACCCCTAGAAAAGAATGAAAATAATGTGACCAAAGGGACATGTTAATCCAAGGTATGTCCACTAATCAGCATCCTAGGTGTCTACAATCCTGTAATCACTCAGTGGGCCTATATATAGGACTCCAGGTAGTCACTGTGTTGTTTGGTGACGTGGTGTGTACCACACTCAATATAAACCAGAGGAAGCAAAGGAAAGAGTTGTCTCAGGAGATGAGAAAGAAAATCATAGACAAGCATGTTAACTGTAAAGGCTATAAGACCATCTCCAAGCAGCTAGATGTTTCTGTGACTACAGCTGCACATGTCATTCAGTAATGTACGATCCATGGGACTGTAGCCAACCTCCCTGGACGTGGCTGCAGGAGGAAAATTGATGACAGATCAAAGAGACGGATAATCCAAATGGTAACAAAAGAGCCTAGAAAGACTTCAAAATAGATCCAAGCTGAACTTTATGCTCAAGGAACATCAGTGTCAGATCGGAACATCCTTCGCTGTTTGAGCCAGAGGACAAATCATTAAAAAAAACAGACTGGAGTATGCCAAACTACATGCTGATGAGCCACAAAGCTTCTGGGAGAATGTCCTGTGGACAGATGAGACAAAAATTTAACTTTTTGCCAAGGCACATCAGCTCTATGTTCACAGACGGAAAAATGAAGCATATCTAGAAAAGAACACGGTCCCTACTGTGAAACATGGGGGAGGCTCGGTTATGTTCTGGGGCTGATTTGCTGCATCTGACACAGGGTGTCTTGAATCTGTGCAGGGTACAATGAAATCTCAAGACTATCAGGGGATTCTAGAGAGAAATGTGCTGGCCAGTGTCAGAAAGCATGGTCTCAGTCGCAGGTCACGGGTCTTACAACAGGAAAATGACCCAAAACACACAGCTAAAAACACCCAAGAAGGGCTAAGAGGAAAACACTGGCCTTCTATGAGCCCTGATCTCAATCCTATTGAGCATCTTTGGAAGGAGCTGAAACGTGCTGTCTGGAAAAGGCTCCCTTCAAACCGGAAACAACTAGAACAGTTTGCTCATGAGGAGTGGGCCAAAATACCTGCTGAGAGGTGCAGAAGTCTCATTAACAGTTACAGGAATCATTTGATTGCAGTGATTGCCTCAAAAGGTTGTGCAACCAAATATTAAGTTGTGGGTACCATCATTTTTGTCCAGGCCTGTTTCATGCATTTATTTTTTAAATAATTCTGTTGAAGCATGGATGAAAAGCAATGTCTGACTTTCATTGGTCAACATTTATATAATTTTTATTTATTATTACTTTTGTCAGATTAAAGTTATTTCTGTGACCATTATGAGTTTTTCTCAGATTTAATGAAGGGTACCAACAATTTTGTCCACGTCTGTATATTATAAAGCAGGGTGCCTATCCACATGTATTGCTCTTACCTTTGTACCAGGTAACTACAGGTTTGGGCACCCCAGTGACTTTGCAGGCGAGTTTAATTGTTTGACCCAACTCTGCTGTGCAGTTGGCCAAAATTTCTTCAAAATCAGGTGGACCTGGAAGAATATTTACAACATAAAAGTCAACATTTAGAGGGATAGAAAGATGATAACAGAGTTCAAGAGAATCAAAAAGTGAGACGGTGCTCTTACTCCATGCAGGCATACTGTAGCGCTGCTGCAGTTCCCTGAGGTCTCGCAGCCAGGAGTTCTTGATGGTAACCGTTCGGGCCTGTAAAGTGTATTTTCTGACAGAGTCCTCCCGTTCATGCCAGATCTCAAAGGCCCGGTCATCACCTTCCACCGTTTCATTCACATCAATGTTATTCAGCTGCAGGGAGATCAATAGTACGACAAGAATCCGTCAGAGTCTGAAATAAAATGTGAAACTGACATAAAATGATTGCCTACCTTCATCATGTTCTTAAAAACATATGCCTGTGTATCAGTGTTGCTGTCTCTTTTGGGTTTGCAAATAATACAGTAGTTTCTAAAGAGAAAGAGATGCCGGTGGTGACCTCTAGAGGATGTTCTAATCCCAGGAGCTCCCTCCCACACTTGGAAAGGTCCCTTAAGTAAGAAGAATAAAAAAATATAAAAACAATCAACCACGGAAAGCTACTAAAATGCCAGTGCTGCATAGTTAATGATAAAGGTATTACCTGTCTGATTGGCTCTCCAAGAACATCCAGGGTAGCAGGATAGTTCTCGATCAGGGAGACATGGTGGGTATTCTCAGAACGCTGAGGGAGTGCAGACACCATTGCATACGCCTCTTCCAGGAGGCAGCAGTTTTGGCCATTTCTTGCCTTGTTTCGGATGAGATCCTGCAAATAGTAGGTAAAAATATCTAGAAAAGCTGCTGTGATAATCATATCTCAATGGACTAATGGGAAATGACTCAAAAAACTGAGTCATACTCTATATAAACATTTACAATTTATATATAAACTAAATTAAAAGGACTATGTGTTTGTTGACTGTAAAACGGTCACCTTGAGGAAGGCCTTGTACTTCTGAATCCTCTCAAGTGGTTGCTGCATGTAGGCATTTATGCTTCTAACTGGGGGATCTGTTGGCTTTGCATTCGCCTTTTCTTTCTCAGTGTATTCCTAAAAAAAAATTATTCAAAGAATGTAAGAATTTGTCTGGTGAACAGACCAACAGAAAGTCACATATAGTTGTCAAGAGCAATTGTGCTATTGATTTGAATTTAATTTCCCTTGGACAATACTTTTTAGAACCACCTTTTGCTGTAGTCACATCTGTAAGTCTTTACAGATATATCACTATCAGTTTTTCAAAAACAGCTCAAGCTGTTTTGCAAAGGGACTGGTCTATGGGAAAAGATGGCTGAGCTGAGATTAACCGAGCTTGACGAACCAGAGGACCTGAGTTCTGGCAAACGGTGGCTTGCAGCCACACCCAAAATTCACTGTGGGCCCTCCAAACAACTACTGCTAACCATCTAAGAGCTGACCTCCCTCCTTCAATGCTGATTTCCTAGACAACAGAGACACCCTTCAATGGAGACCTAAGAATCGTTAAAGTAAGGCTTGGGCCACATGACAGAATTTTAAGGCCAATTTTTTACCAAGACTCCCTTTATGACATGCCACGATTATTAGAATGACTCTTAAGATAATCATAACAGATATTGCTGCGGTGTGTTCAGGACAGTCTGGTCCACTTGGAAGGACGATGTGGCCACGCCCATCACAAATGGGGGATCTTCAACATGTTGGAATTTTTGTTGTCCCGATATCATAGTATGTGTGGTGTGTTGCAAGTCTATTTCAGTGTTTTCCTGCATTTGTAAGAGTTCTTTCTTATTTTTTGGATATAAACAGTGTTTTCAAACGTTTCTGACTGATAGAGACAGTTGTTTTAAATCATGCAACATGGGTTACTCTGTTCTACCTGAGTTTTACCTTTGTTCTTTGGTACCAAGCTAAACAGAATAGCTCTTAGTAGTTCTACATAAAATAGCTCAACACACTTGTTATGGTAAGTGTAGCCAGTATTTTAGCAGACAGTCAGCATTCATAAACAATGAATATTGTTTATTTATGGTATTCAAAATGTAGATTGACTATAAAATAGATATCTTAAAATTAAATTACTAAAAGGGGAACTCTTTACTAAAGTGACTTTTGAAGGCTACTGGCTGTTTTGGATTTCATTAAGGAATATCAGAGTAAAGGAAGTTGAATAGAAATACTTGCAACCCTTTTCAGTTTATACATCAAACAAACTCAAACCACTTCATAACTGTGTGCTACTTTGCATAAATATATCACATAAATGCCACGGTTGACTGTTGTACTCCTTGTGTGAAAAAATGTGAAAGTGTTTGGGAGACAGGAATAATTTTGCAAACCAATTTTTTTTATCGCTCATTGCATATGGACAGGAAAGGAAATAAATTCCAGGTACCTTAAAAAAGTGATGGATAGCTTTGTCACTGACAGCAGCTTCAGCTTGGCTCTGTCCTACAAGATACTGAAGGTACTGTTCAAATCCTTCTTTGTTTTTCAGGAAGCACATAGCTAAATCATCATCGGTGTCACAGTCATGCAACTTTGGAAGGAATGTCCTAAAAAAATAAAATTGGGAGGGAAGGTTTGTGATTAAAACACACATGTTTGATGCAGTCTTTTTAAATGATTTCCAGATATTGTTGGTATTAAAGAAGTGGGCTCACTTGCTATGGAAGGACTTGATGTCATCAACGTTCCTGAAGATGATCTCTTTCTGGCTGTAGACATCAGGTGGAGCATCTGAACTATCAGCCTGTTTCAGGTGGTGCGATGTGAAGAATTCTACCTCCTTGACAAACTCTGATTCACCCTTTATCAGGTCCTGCACCAGTTGGCTGTTTGAATTGCATTCAATTTTTTTATAGTGTCTTTAGTAGCACAGTTTTCTTTGTGACTTTAGATTGTGCTTTACTTACAATAACTTTCTCTTGTATTCTCCTTCAGAAACCTCTTCTACACTTGTTTCTGAAAGATCCCCCGCATCAGCTGATAGCTAGAACGACATCGAATCATCAAGAAAGTAATCTGTTCCAGAGTACCACAAGAGAAATAAAAAACATGCAAATTTGTTAACCTGAAGACATACATACTTTGAGTTTTTTGTCCAAGTAGGCAGGTGACACCCAGCCTTGTCGTGATGGTGTTGTTTTGGTGGGTTTGGTCCGGACCAACCATTTAAGAGGATGAGCTGAGTCCAAAACCTCTACATACTGTCCCTCTTTGAGAGAGATGGAGTCTTTGCTTGCAATAGTAGGGTTGTAGTCCGCCGATGCCACATAAATGTCAAACATCTACAACAATATGACAGTGCAGATATATATATATATATTTTTTACGGAGGTTTACACAGCATAATTTTGACAAAGCTGATGGGGCTAATCAATAATATTAAATGCTAAAGATTACATTAGGCAAGGGAAGGACACTGTATATGTATAGCACACTTTCAACAACAAGCCAAAAGGTGCTTTACATGATTCGAGGAGAACAAGAGTAAAATCCTTAAAATAAAACATAAGAAAAAACCCAAATATATGATACATTTAATTATTTGAAAGATATAAATTTTTTACTCAAAGGCAGCTCTAAACAGATGAGTTTTTATTTTTGATTTAAAGGAACTCAGTGTTTTGGCAGCGTTTGAGTGACCGGCATGAATTTTGTATTTGTAGAGGACAGAGGCAGGCTAAAGAATAAATATAAACCACCACGAAGAAGTTGGTTCTAAGCTCCTCTCTGCTTTTGATGCTGAGGGAAAAACAGCACAGATTTTCTTTTGTACCCGATTCCTCTCTGTTTTAGTTTTTTTTGTATCAGGGTTTGATTCTTATTCAAACCAACTTAAAGGCATATTTGCTTCCTTGGTAATCTTCGAGTTTTCTCTTGATGTTCAAACAAAAAAACTGGGGTATAGGAATTCTAGGTGAGATTGCTCCTTGTGGAGAGATGAACAGATTCTTAACAAATATAATTTGGTGTTAAGGCATTCAATGATTTATAAACTAGTTATTTGAAGTATATTCTCTGAGCTACAGTGGGTCATTGTAAGGACTTTAGAACTGTGGTGAGGTGCTCTACTTTTGGTTCTAGTGAGGACATGAGCTTCAACATTCTGGATCAGCTGCAGCTGTTTGATTGACATTGGGAACTGTCATGGCTGCCTGCAGCGTCAACAGCGGGATAGAGTAGGACACACACACAGACAGCCAGAAACATGCAAAGCAATATTGATGTGAGCTCCATTGCCTTAGATGCGCGCGGTTATGAAGTTGAATTCTTCTCTCCAGCTCCTTTAGAGAGAAAAGACTAGAAAGAGGAGGGTTCTGTTGAGGAGGCGAGCAGCCCTGAGCAGTATCGTTTTGAACTTATTGGTCGTGAGTTGCCAACTCGCTACCTAGATATGGCTGAGACAGAGTTTCTTTTATACTCCACAGTGGCAGGACACTGTCGTCAGAAACCCAGGCTGAGGCAGTAGCAAAAGCTGATTCAAATTTAAGTGCAGTTTAAAGTTTTAACCAGAAGAGGGCTCTCCACTTACTGTTTTTGGTACAAAATGAAAATTTCAATAAAATGTACTGAAATACCAAAAATAATGATCAGACATGTTCACAGAATGATTAGACACTCAATTATAGATTTTATAAGCAATAAAAGCGAGTTTTGGGATGAGTTGCACTTTAAACCTCAACAACCTCTTGTTAAGATGGCGCCGAGGATGGCAGCCGTGGTGCTTTCGTGCGCTCTGTTTTGTTTGTTATTGTGCGTTAACTGTTCGTCTGCGTGCTCTTATACCCGCATGGAGCTTCTGGACATTAGAACTACCACCCCTACGGACTTATTACCAGTTTTTTTAGCATCAGCTGCGGACCTGGTCCATTTTTTGACCAAAAGAGGGAAACGGCGCCGTGGAAAGCGAGCTCACTCGTCCGCCTGCGCAGACGGGGCGCGCGCACGCCTTTACCTGGCATCTTTCTCTCAAACGTCCGCTCACTTCCCAACAAGATGGACGAACTAGTGCTGCTGATGAGAAGTAACAAGGACTTTTCCTCGTCTTGTGTTTTGTGCTTCACGGAGACGTGGCTAAGCGCGAGTGTCCCGGACAGCGCGCTTCACCTGGAAGGCTTCCATCTCCTCCGCGCGGATCGCAACGCGGAGCTCTCCAACAAAACAAAAGGCGGTGGCGTTTGCTTCTACATCAACAGCAGCTGGTGCACGGATTTGACTGTGATCTCCCAACACTGCGCTCCTTCTCTGGAATATCTTTTCATACACTGTAAGCCTTTTTATTCACCGCGTGAGATCGCTTCATTCATTCTGGTGGCTGCCTACATTCCGCCGAGCGCGGACGTGCACGAGGCTCAGCGCACGCTTGCAGGCCAGATATTACATGCGGAGCGGTCTTTTCCGGACTCTCTTGTTATCGTGCTTGGTGACTTTAACAAGGGAAACCTGAGCCGAAATTACCAAAGTATAGACAGTTCATTAAATGCCCGACCAGAGAGGAGAACACGTTGGATCACTGCTACACTACAGTCAGCAGAGCGTATCATGCTGTGCCGCGCGCTGCCCTCGGACTGTCAGATCACGTGATGGTGCACCTAATTCCCTCATACCGACAGAGACTGAAATTGGCCAAGCCTGTCGTGATAACAACAAGGAAATACACCTCTGAAGCTGTGGAGGAGCTGCGCTCATGTTGGGAGACGACAGACTGGGGAGCGTTTGGAGCAGCCACGGACAATCTGGACGAGTATACGGAAACTGTGACCTCATACATTCAGTTCAATGAGACGCGCATCATCCCAACGCGCACCAGGATTTGTTATAACAATGACAAGCCCTGGTTCACACCCAAGCTCCGGCGCCTACGTGAGGAGAAGGAAGTAGCGCGGCGGAGCGAGGACTGGAGTACATACAGACGAGCAAAGTACCACTTCAGCAGTGAAGTGAGAAGATCAAAATCTGTGTACTCCAACCGTATACAGGAACACTTTAGCTCCAATGACTCTGCAGCCGTGTGGAGGGGGTTGAGGGCTCTCACAAACTACAAGCCCAAAGCCCCCCAGGCCCTGAACGACCGGACTCTCGCCCAGGGCCTGAATACACACTACTGCCGCTTTGAACAGCCGTCTGCTCCTCACACCATCACCCCAACCATCAACGACCCCAGCACTTCATCAAAGGACTCCTCAGACCCCCCCTCCTCCCCCCCTGCCCTCTCCATCCAGGAGGAGGATGTGCGCCGACAGTTTTTGAGACTGAACAGGAGGAAGGCCCCCGGGCCGGACGGTGTCTCCCCCTCCACCCTGAGACACTGCGCGGATCAGCTGGCCCCCGTGTTCACGGACATTTTCATCACCTCCCTGGCGCTCTGTCGCGTGCCGTCCTGCTTCAAAACATCCACCATCGTCCCTGTCCCCAAAAAGCCACGGATCACAGGACTTAATGACTACAGGCCGGTGGCGCTGACGTCTGTGGTCATGAAGTCATTTGAGCGCTTGGTTCTGCCCCACCTCAAGGACATTACCGCCCCCCCTCCTGGACCCACTGCCGTTCGCCTACAGAGCCAACAGGTCTGTGGATGATGCAGTGAACCAGGCCCTCCATTTCATCCTGGAGCATCTGGACTCCCCAGGAACCTACGCCAGGATCCTGTTTGTGGACTTCAGCTCTGCCTTCAACACCATCCTCCCTGGACTGCTACGAGACAAGCTCTACCAGCTCAGCGTGCCCGACTCCCTCTGCAGGTGGATTACTGACTTCCTGTCGGACCGGAGACAGCACGTGCGGTTGGGGAAGATTGTCTCGGACAATCGGACTACAAACACTGGGACTCCTCAGGGCTGTGTACTCTCCCCCTGGCTCTTCTCGCTGTATACAAACTGCTGCACCTCCAGTCACCAGTCCGTAAAGCTGATCAAGTTTGCAGACGACACCACCCTCATCGGACTTATCTCAGACGGTGATGAGTCCGCCTACAGGAGAGAGGTGGACCGGCTGGCTTCCTGGTGCAGTCACAACAACCTGGAGCTGAACGCCCAGAAGACAGTGGAGATGATCATGGACTTCAGGAAAGTCACAGCCCCACCGTATCCCCTCACCCTGATGGACTCTCCCACCCCCATCTCCATCGTGTACTCCTTCCGTTTCCTGGGTACCACCATCACCCAGGACCTCAAGTGGGAGCCAACCATCAGCTCCCTCATCAAGAAGGCCCAGCAGAGGATGTACTTCCTGCGGCAGCTGAGGAAACTCAAAGTGCCGACCGAGATGCTGGTGCAGTTCTACACGGCCATCATCGAGTCCATCCTCACTTCCTCCATCACCGTGTGGTTCCCCGGCGCCGCAGACCGGGACAGACACCGACTGCAGCGCATCGTGCGTGCTGCTGAGAAGGTGATTGGCTGCAGGCTCCCATCCCTCCGGGACCTGTTCACTTCCAGGACCCGGAGGCGTGTGGGCCGGATCACAGCTGACTCTTCTCACCCTGGACACCGACTATTCTCCCTCCTCCCCTCAGGCAGGAGGCTACGGTCCATCCAGACCCACACCTCCCGCCACCTGAACAGTTTCTTCCCCTCCGCCATCAGACTCATGAACAATAACAAGACCCGATAGTTCAGTTAAATACCCATGTAGGATAGAACCATCTGCACTACGTAACTTTATTTTACTGCACTGTGTGGTCTAACCACACTTAGATCTGCTGCTGTCATTCACCTGCACATCTGTGAATGGAACCCTGCTGCTGTTCTTATGTTAAAAGGATGTTTATCTCTTCATAGTTCTTTTATATTACATACAGATTATAATATTTATAAAGACTTTAGCCTTATGGCTCATTCTTTTTATTTTATTTTTTATTTTATTTTTTTATTTTATTTTATTTTATTTTATTTTATTTTTACTTATGTTAAATGTTTTATGTGCACAACTGTACCGGAAAAAATTCCTAGTTTGTGAACTTGTTCTCAAACAATGGCAATAAAACCGATTCTGATTCTGATTCTGAAAGAGGGTAAATTATTGTGTTTGTGGAGGCTGTACCTTTCAGGGCAACAAGTCCAGAGCTTGCCAAAAAAACAGTTTTATCTCCCATGAATGGGTGCGTGCATTTCGTGCCGTTGACAAGGCTGGACTTAACTTCTGCTATGGCTATGAAAAACCTGTTCATTAATAGCGCCCACTTCAGATGTCATATGTATATATATAAATATATACATGCATAGTAATTCATTGACTTTTTATAACAAAATGTAAAACTCTGAAGGTTGTTTGTTGTTTACTAGATGTGTAAATTAATTATTCTATTTAAACTCTTTTAACATATCAAACACAGCTGAGTGTTTCCACAGCTCCTACCTCTCCTCTGGCATCTCCTTCATCTGACTCTGAAGAGGAATCTGCGATGAGGGAAGGTGGGCGAGAGCGACCATGATGGGGTGATGGAGAAGGAGTTTTGGTCTCATCATCGCTGTCTATCCCTGGTACTCGTAAAGAAGCTTGGAGGACAAAGTTAAGAAAGCTGTTAGGGGAAAGGTGAAACATGCCAGGACAGGGCATGCCCTCTTAGTGTTGACTGTCTCAAAAATTATCTTAGTTCTGTAATAAAACAAATTTTGTCAAGAGAGTTGTATTATAAAGTTCTATCTAAAATGTAGAAGTTGTTGACTTTAACGTTTGTGCCAGTTCTTATCACTCAGTTCAATCAATTTAATAAAACTTAGCTGGATAAAGCAGTTAGTTCAAATTCACAGCTTTACCAATTACTCAGTTTAGTCATATATATCGTAGCTTTTTTGTTGATATGGTAAAGAAAAATCTTTTTTTTTTTTCAACTTAAACACTCCTCTTTATTAACTGACATCCTGTCATAATCAATGTATTCTTTTGCTAAATAATGCATTTCTACTGTGTTAGTGGCAACATGCATTTACATGCATGCCTGTCAATGAGCTTGTAGCCCAGCTGTAAGCTGAATGAGACAATAAATACTGCTTGAATACAGGTCCTTCTCAAAAAATTAGCATATTGTGATAAAGTTCATTATTTTCTGTAATGTAGTGATAAACATTAGACTTTCATATATTTTAGATTCATTACACACAAATGAAGTAGTTCAAGCCTTTATTGTTTTAATATTGATTATTTTGGCATACAGCTCATGAAAACCCAAAATTCCTATCTCAGAAAATTAGCATATTTCATCCGACCAATAAAAGAAAAGTGTTTTTAATACAAAAAAAGTCAACCTTCAAATAATTATGTTAAGTTATGAACTCAATACTTGGTCGGGAATCCTTTTGCAGAAATGACTACTTCAATGTGGCGTGGCATGGAGGCAAACAGCCTGTGGCACTGCTGAGGTGTTATGGAGGCCCAGGATGCTTTGATAGCGGCCTTAAGCTCATCCAGAGTTTTGGGTCTTGCGTCTCTCAACTTTCTCTTCACAATATCTCACAGATTCTCTATGATGTTCAGGTCAGAAGAGTTGGCAGGCCAATTAAGTACAGTAATACCATGGTCAGTAAACCATTTAGCAGTGGTTTTGGCACTGTGAGCAGGTGCACGGTTGTGCTGAAAAATGAAATCTTCATCTCCATAAAGCTTTTCAGCAGATGGAAGCATGAAGTGCGCCAAAATCTCCTGATAGCTAGCTGCATTGACCCTGCCCTTGATAAAACACAGTGGACCAACACCAGCAGCTGACATGGCAACCCAGACCATCACTGACTGTGGATAGTTGACACTGGACTTCAGGCATTTTTGCATTTCCTTCTTCCCAGTCTTCCTCCAGACTCTGGCACCTTGTTTTCCGAATGACATGCAAAATTTGCTTTCATCGGAAAAAAGTACTTTGGACCACTGAGCAACAGTCCAGTGCTGCTTCTCTGTAGCCCAGGTCAGGCATTTCTGCCGATGTTTCTGGTTCAAAAGTGGCTTGACCTGACGAATGGGCATCTGTAGCCCATTTCCTGCACACGCTTGTGCACGGTGGCTCTGGATGTTTCTACTCCAAACTCAGTCCAACGCTTCAGCAGGTCCCTCAAGGTCTGGAATTGGTCCTTCTCCACAATCTTCCTCAGGGTCCGGTCACCTCTTCTCGTTGTGCAGTGTTTTCTACCACACTCTCCTTCCCACAGACTTCCCACTGAGGTGCCTTAATACAGCACTCTGGGAACAGCCTATTCGTTCAGAAATGTATTTCTGTGTCTTACCCTCTTGCTTGAGGGTGTCAATGATGGCCTTCTGGACAGCAGTCAGGTCGGCAGTCTTACCCATGATTGCGGTTTTGAGTAATGAACCAGGCTGGGAGTTTTTAAAAGCGTCAGGAGTCTTTTGCAGGTGTTTAGAGTTTATTAGTTGATTCAGATGATTAGGTTAATAGCTTGTTTAGGGAACCTTTTCATGATATGCTAATTTTTTGAGATAGGAATTTGGGGTTTTCATGAGCTGTATGCCAAAATCATTAATATTAAAACAATAAAAGGCTTGAACTACTTCAGTTGTGTGTAATGAATCTAAAATATATGAAAGTCTAATGTTTATCAGTACATTACAGAAAATAATTAATTTCACCACAATATCCTAATTTTTTGAGAATGACCTGTAGATGATAGCATTTACTTATGTAATTTGAAAGGAGTAAAGTGAAGCCAACATAATAGAAAAGAAAGGTTTCAATTATATCTATGAAAGGTAAAAAAAAAAGGAAACTGGTGGAAATCCATGTAAATAAGAATTATGTTTTGTTTCTATGAGGCAAAGTGGTGTAAACTCATCCAGTGTCATGAGTATGACTACAGAGAGAGAAAACTTGTAGGGTAATTGTGAGGCTGATGCGTTTGGTATACATACTGGCAGATTTGGGCCAGGATTTCATCCACTGGAGCACTTCGTGATTCTGTAAACTGTCTGAATAACAAATTAATTATTGGGTGAACATTTAAATGGGGTAACTAATTAAAAAATGGGTGTTGAAAGTGGTTTAGAAAATGATTCCTGTGTGAAGTTATGAGATATTTTTAATTTGTTTGTTTAATGACAAACCAAAGCATGCAGAGAAATGGTAATAAAATTGAGACGGAAAAGGGTGAAGAGAAAAGAAACACCTTTCAGGTTTGAAATCAGTTCTAAAGAAATATCAGAAGGATTTTAGAAATCTTTTATATGAAATAAAAAAATATCCATACAATT
This sequence comes from Apricaphanius iberus, assembly GCA_028564705.1. Taxonomy (NCBI): domain Eukaryota; kingdom Metazoa; phylum Chordata; class Actinopteri; order Cyprinodontiformes; family Aphaniidae; genus Apricaphanius; species Apricaphanius iberus. The sequence continues at coordinate 968,002 of JAPXFQ010002338.1, read as the reverse complement.
CATGGATTGGTCAATAAAAAGAAAGAACTCCATCAAACCTGACTGGAAGACTAAAGCAATTAGCAAGTAACAGCAGAGGTGTGGAGGGGTTTAGAGACATGCAGGCATCATATGTTTTTGTTGTTGTTTTTTTCTAAATACAAACAACGATGGTGAAATTAAATTGAAATGTTGGATAAAGATAAAACCGCACAACCCGACTTCATGTTAGGTGTACATGCAAGGTACAGCCTAAAACATCCTCCTTTATGTTGCTGTTTATGTTATAAGCTAATAGAGAGTGAAATACAACTGGACAGTTCAAAAACTAAATTTAAAAGTAAATATCCAAATACTTTTTTCAAAACTGTCTGGTATCAAATACTTACCTTGAGTAATCTTTGCTGAAACCATTTCAGTGATCTGAGAAGTGAGTTTCATGAGGAATTCCTCTGTGCCAACTTCACCTAAGTAGGGTATTTTACCCTCTAATAGTATAGACAAAAGTATGAGAAAAACAACTAATTGATATTGCAGTATTTTGTATTACATTACCAAGTGTAAAACAGTAAAGTTGTACAGATACTTTTATTAGGGACTTTGATATAAGAATTAAACATTATTATTTGCTGCTTAAACACTTTTTTACCACTTCGTCTCCCAGCTCCTTCTTCTGGAGGACTAACTGTAATCCCAAGGACCCTAAGAAGAATAAAACATTTCAACTGCACCCTGTATGTGGCATGATGCATTTTTGCAGGTATTTGCAAAATACTATCCATGTGTACTTATCTTCCTACTTACTCTGTAGCTGAAGATATTTTCTTTGGTTGTGGTGCTGTGAAAAAGGAGGGCAGTATACACTTGTTTATAGTTACAAACACTTAGCACCCTTCAGTCATTTTGCTACAGATCTGCTTACTTTTTTTAATTCAGTAAAGATGAAGTAAATTTATGAAAACTTATTTTCAGATCAAATTAAAAACATTGAATATTTCTTACTGTCATCCACCTCAAGCTGGGCAGTGCAGAGCGACTGGCCTGCTCTGTTTGTGGCTATGCAGGTGTAGATGCCAGTATACTCTTTGTCTACGTCCATCAATATGAGGCTGTGTTGGCGACCAGAGCTTGCTATTTTGTATCCCCTAGTATCAGGTTTAATCCACAAGACATCTTCTGATGATTTCTCTTTAAGCCAGGAGACCATTGGCGTAGGAGATCCTAAAACAGCATAGTTGGATAACTTGCTCAAATCTGCATGAGGGAATTTATGGGGGAGGGTGTCTGAAGGTGTTTAAAAAATGAATGAACAAACTGACCTTCAACCTTGACGGAGAGAGTGATGCTTGCACCTTGTTTCACCTTTCTGTTGCTGAACCTCTCAAGAAAGCGAGGAGGCACCAGTGTCTCCTTGGAATCTTTGAAAAATTTGTGCAAAAAAAGATTACAGATGCTCAGTCTTTACAGGTCTGAATACCTGTCACAATTTATAATATGAATAGTAGTTTACCTTTTTTGTCCTGTGGTAGAATCTCCCCAGGACCTGGAACAAAAATCCAAACGTTACTCTACTTGTTGACACATGGATCTCAACGCTAAACCATAGTGTCATACAGAAGGTGGTGCATGAGCAGTTTATGCATGAATTGTTTTATTAAGTATTTAGGATCTGTGCATACATACTCAGTACTATCAACCGGGCAGAGGAATAAGCAGAACCAGCTGCATTACTGATATAAGCAGAGTACTCCCCCATGTCTTCTCTCTTCACTTCAAGGATCTCCACAGCATGAAGATCTCTCTCTGCTGACAGCTGAATCCTCTTTGACGGTCGTAGAGGCTGGCCATCTTTGAACCAGTACACTCTAGGTTTAGGGAACCCTGGAAGACAGAAAAATGTGGGAAAACTGACAATGTTCCTATCATGCTAAGTTCATACATCACTTTTTGTCAAACATTGTTTGACAAGATGAAAAACAGCCCACAAACCCCCCCACACACACAGATATACACACCAATAAAAATCCAAAGATTAAATGAACAACCACATAACTGATTTAAGTATGCCAAAAGAGCTTAACCTGCTCTAGACGTATTGAATCTTTGCAAAAACAAGATAAGCAATGTAATAAAAAAACACACACACAAATATGTAAAATATTTTAAAACTAAAAAAGTAAAAAAGAAAATGCAAATCTATTCGAAAATATTAAATTATTCTTATTCTTAAACTCAAAACAAAAGTATTTTAAAATTCAGTAAGAACATAATGCATTGGTAAAATCTCAGAAAACTGCTAAACTATATTTAAGGATTGCATTGCTCTCAGCCATCGCCAGGTCTCCTGGGAGCTCATTCCAAAGGGAAGGACAGTAATATTAAACAGAGGCCTCACTGTAAATTTTATTTCTGACCTGTGATGCATTCAAAAACAAGCCACCAGAAGACTTGATGGTTCGGAGACCTCATATGATAACAATAAAAAAATGCTATCTTTCTGTTTTTAGTAAATATTTTTGCAGGTGAGTCTTACAGCAGCTGTAATTGAAATTCATTTTTCTTTCTTAGGAGGATCAGACAGGCAGGATTACAAAACTTTAGTCAGATTAAGAACTATGTACTATCTTAAGAAAGAAAACGTATTACTGTACTTTTTCAAACGATAAACTCCAGGTTTAAAGTGAATCTCGAAAGTTTTTCTTTTATTTTTTTGCTTCTGAGCTTCAGGACTAATTATCAGTTTTGTCCTGGTTGAACTGAGAAAGTGTTTGCTATTCATAGCTTGATAACTGAAGTTCAGGTAAAAAGCTTGTAAATCAGCAATGCAAAGTTGAGTATTATCTGCATAACACTGGAAGCTAACAATCTTAAAATAGAACCTTGTGGAACACCATAATTTTCTCTTTACCTTTATGTATGCTGACCCATGTTAAAAATGACCCATCAGAAAAATGTTAGACTACTTAAGAGCATCGAAAGAAACTAGGCAGAAGTAGGTTTTGCTGTCTTTTCATGGACTTGCCTTCTGTGTGAAAAGCTAGCTTTATGTCAAAGCTGTGACAGCTCCGGTTCATCTTACCTCTTACTTTGAGTTCCAATTTAGCAATAGGTGAACCTGGACTGACATGAACATCGTGAAGTTCATGCACAACCTGTGGCAACTGATCATCTTCACTTACGGATTCAAAGGTTTCAGTTTCCCTACTGGAGGAGAGCATACAGCACAGTAACAAAGGTTAGCATCGGTACTCTGTGTGAGAATGTCATATGCTCTAATCACTACGTATAACATACAACACTGTACTTACCTGGACACATAGCCTTTGGCACTGACATAAGAGGAGGTCTCAGTGGCATCGGCAGCAGTGTCATAATCTGAGCTGCATGACACTAATAGAAATAACAACGTACTTCATTCGAACAATGCTCATTGATAAGGCATGTTTTTGTAAAACAAAAATGTTTGCTACATTTAATATTCATTCAATCGCTTCTTACTGTCAACTCTCAGTTCAGCTTTAGTGGCAGCAATCCCACTGCTGTTTTCAGCTGTGCAGCGATAAACGCCCATGTCAGTGGGCAACACAGAGGTGATGATGAGCTGGTGGCAGCCCTCTTGGTCCTCATTGATCATGTAATGGTCATTTTCCTCCAACAGCTTGCCATCCTTATACCAGCGAACAGTGGGAGGGGGCTTGCCAATCACAACACAGTCAAAGCTGACGGGATAGCTGTCAGGAACATCCTGACTTTGTAGCTCTGTTAAGAACACCGGGGCAGCTGGGCAACAAGAATAAATGGATTAATACACAAATGAAAAGTGTCCATGTGCCTCCATTTGTCTCTACCAACTTTGCACATTTAGCGGGTTAATCTTAGAGGCTAAGAATTTGGACCCTTGCTGATCGGATGCATAGTGTCTGTGAATGCCAAATTCAGATACTTTTGTAAGGCACTTTATCATAATTATCTAGAAATTTAAATTAGTACTATAATCCAGACTGTAATTATTACCTGGAGCTCCAGTTAATAAAGCAGGAGGCTGTCGATCTTGTGTTGGGGTCTGTGTGCCATCTTGGATGTAGCCCATCTTTTTAATTCGCAGCTCCACTTTGTGAATGCCGGCTGCAATTATGGCGGTCTCTACAGGCACTCCATGGACTGTGAACATCTCCTGGAATCTTTTAGAGGCAACTTCAGCCTCTGTTTGGGAATCAAAGCGAATGTAGATGTAATTTTCATCCTCACGGTAAGAGTGAGGGTCCGGCGGGCACAAGTCGCCCTCGTCTGCGCTGATAAACGGTTCTTCTTCAACGTCAGGTGGGAGGCGTGTGCGAAGAAGGCGCCTGAGGCGTCTGCTTGCCTGCCTCAGGGACTCATCCATCTCACTACCGGAGGAGCTCTCGGCTTCACTGTCGGCACTGTAACCTATTGTCAGAGGTCGTCGGCCTGATGACTCCCTCACCGTTCCAACAGTCACCTTAGCACTGTGAGACGTTACTCCAAACTTGTTGGTGACCTCACAGGTGTAAACCCCAGTGTCTTTTGTGGTGATGGCAGTAATGACTAGAGAGCAGGTGCCATCATTGTAGATATCAATATGATGATGTTTGCCATCCATCAACAATTCTCCATCCTTCAACCAGCGCACCTTATCTGGTTTACCTTCTGTCAGACATTCAAGATGTATGGTATCATTAGGTTCTTTGGTCTGGTCTTTGAAGACCTCCTTAAAGATGGGACGCATGTCCTTGCGAGCTTTATAACCCTTGAAGGCAGCTTGAATCTTAATGGCAGCACCTGTCAACTCAGGCTCATCCTCCTTTGTGATTTCCATGATGTCAGTCTCCTGAGTAGACAACTGCTTTTCATCTGTTTTTTGAAATTTTGTTGCTTTTGCTTCAGTCTGCTGAACAGTTTTCTGCTCTACCATTTGGAAATGAGCAAGGAACTTCTCGGCCGTTAGAGTCTCTGCCTCACTGGTTGCTGTTGCTTCATTAGTGCTGCTCTTTTTGAGGTAAGACACAAGTGATGAGGACCCAGTAACAATCTCTTCCTCAGAGCTTATGGACTGGACGGATTCTGTCTGTTTCTTGGACACAGAGACTTGTTCCTTCTCAGCTGCTCTAATTTCTACTTTCTCTGATGACACAGACTCTTTTTGTTGCTTTTTACCAGCTTTAGAATTCCCCTCAGGTTGTTCTGAGATGGAATCCAGAGTGGGCTCTTTGCTCATGCGCCGTTTCTTTGCTGATGCGTCCCACAGGTCATGGAGTTCTCCTTCCTCGGCAGCCTCAGGAGGCAGACTGGGCTGTTCCATTACTTCAGCCTGTTTTGCATCTGAACATATGACCACAATTCAGTTAAAGTTAGAGTCCAAGGGGAACAACACCACCATGTATGTTATATTACATAAAAGGAATGGCTCAGTAAAATGCCAAACAGTTTGAAACAATCACATATAAGGTTGTTAGATGTTACCAGTAATTTAATTCAAAAAGTGAAACTCCTATACAGAATCATTGTACACAGAGCAAAATATTAGCAAAATAAGTAGCTATGGCCTGGTGCAAACAAAAGTTCAAAATTCAGCTTTTAAGAATGAAAAAATGACACAAAAGAAATTAACCATTTTAAGACACAAATGCCAGCCAGTTAAAAATAATGTCTATGTGCTGTCCAATATGTGAACTCATTAGCTGATCAAGGCTCCTTTATCATGAATTATTGCATTAATGTGTTATGGCATGGAGATGATCAGCTTGTGGATCTGCTGAGTTGTCAAGGATACCTAGGATATATTTTTAAAGCAACATTGTGCTTGTCTGCTTTGTTAGGTGCTGTATCTTTCAACAGGTTTAGGTTAGGGGGGCTTGCTGGTCAATCAAACACAGAGATACCATGTTCATTAATTCAGGCATTAGTATCAGTCTCCAGTCCTGCTGGGAAATAAAATTCACATTCATAAAGCTTGACAGCAGAGGGAAGCATGTTCTTAAGTTTAGCAGAAAACAGCTGTACTGACTTTGGACATTATAAAACATTGGAAAAACCCCAGCCAATGAAATGGTTCCCCAAATTATCATTAACTGTGGAGACTTCACACACCTCAAACAACTTGTGGTTCTCTGCTCTTCCAGACTCTAGGACCTAGATTTCCAAATGAATTTTTCAAACAAATCGCGAAATTTACATTGGACCACTGAGCAACATTCTAGCCCTCCTTTATACCCCTAAAGTGCTTTGGACATTCTCTCTGGTTTGGGAGTACTTTAATACGAGGATATTTTGGATTCTTTGTTATTGTCATTAAGGTCTTTCCATATCAGGGTCTGTTTACACAAGTTTTTTTCTACAATCCGGCCTCTCTTTTACACAAGAACGAAGTGTCGGGGGGTTGTGGTTGGACCCAGCTTACATCACTGCCAGCTGCTGAGGGCATATTGGACTTGTGCACTTCAGCATTCTTCAACTCTTTTTCCGGGTAAGGAGGAGTGTTACTACCCGATCCGTACGACGCATGTGCGAATCTTACGTCACCTCCTGTTTTCGCAATCATTGCCACTTTTGACACAGTAACCAGATATTTGAATTGTACCTGTTAAAATGCCTTCCTTGTCTCTGATCGCCTTGTCTGGTTGATTTGTTACTAATCCTAACATTTGAGTAACATTACCTAACCCTAACTTTACCATTTTCCTAATCCTACTATTCGAGAACCAGTGCCTAAATCTAATGGGAGCTACCTATAGTAAAATTCTTCAAGCGGAAGCAGACTTGTTTCGCACATGCGTGGTACTGATCAACTTTACGGTACAGATTGGGTAGCCACAAGGAGGACACCGTAGGAAACCATTGGACACTGCATACACGGGGAACACAGCCATCTAAAGGCCGGGCATATGTACTACATTGTTTTCAACGAGATCAACCCGCTCGCTGTGTCATGTAAAGGCAGAATAAACGCAGCCAGTTTTCATCTGTGTATTTGAAAAAAAAAAAAGCAATGTTGTTATGTAAACACCCCCTCAGTTTATTTCATTGTGTTGAGTTATTAGCTCTTTCATGTTTTGGTTTTTTCTTCTGTGTGTTGTTTAGAGTCTTATTTCAGTATTAGTCTTTGGCCTTACAATAGTCACACTGTAAAGCTAAATACCCTTGCCTTACAGTGACCCTTGTTAGTTCCCTCTGTGAATTTTTCTGTGTTCATTTGTCACCTTTCCATATTTCCCTGTTCAAATTCTTCCTCAGGTGATTGAATGGGCTTTGCTACACAGTTCTCCTGAACCTGCAATTATCCCAGTAGTGTCTGCTCCTTTTTTTAATCACAATTTTTCCTTAACCTTCCATTAATGTACTTAGAAATCCATGAATTTGTTTTTCAAGATGTGACCAAACATTTCTGTATTTATTTTTTTTCCCTTATTGGTCTGAGTTAAAGTTATGATTTCCAGAATTTGAGATTTTCAAGTAGCTGTAAATCATTGTCATTGAAATTAACAGAAATTAATAATTAAGGTATATTACTCTGTGTGAAATTAATCTGCATAAAACCAGTATCAAATTTTCAACAGAATTAACATCCACTTTTAGATATACATAATGCAATATGATTGACCTTTGTATGTATATAGACAATAACAATTTGATTCTAATGTTGTGTACATAACATTATGGAATCAATAAACCTGGAGTTTCACCCCACATACTTCCTATTAAAATTTAGGTTTATATTTATCCTTTAAAGCTTTTCATTTAAAGATAGGCACATAACATATTACTGAGTTTATGACACCATAAAAACAGTTATTAAGAAGTAACGATCGAATAGTTATGACTAACAATCGAGTGTGAAATAATGTTTCAACCAGATCTGCTTGACTACTTACCAAGCTGTACAGTCAGTGGGAGCTCAACAGGCTCTCCGATCCCAGCTTTGTTAATTGCTGCCACTCTGAATCTGTAGCCACTCCCAGGCACCAGATTTCCCACTACAAATTCTGTGTTGCAAACCGGCTCAGACTGACATGGAAGCCAGAGGGCGCTGTCCACCAGTCGCATTTCCACCCTGTAGCCCATGATAGGACTCCCTCCATCATGAAGAGGAGTAAACCAGGAGAGAGTGACAGACTCTGTGGTTTTACTGAGGACTTCTGGATCCTCTGGAGGATCAGGTACAGCTGTTGATGTAAACACAATGAAAAACAAAAGGTTAAAGCACACACACACACACACACACACACACACACACAAATCTTTGTATCTGTTCTATTTAAGTCTTACTGATTATGGTAAGTTTGGCCAAAGAGAGAGCATCCCTAGCTGCAAAGGTAATTTCTTGTTGGGGCATGAGCGGGGCCTTTCTCAGGACAAGGCGATAAGAACTGCCATCAATCCTCATGGCCCAGAGGTCGCTGGGTTTAAGTTCAACCCCATTAGCATACCAGGTCACATCTGCCGCAGGGACAGGCTCAGTAAGCTTAACACAAAACTCGACCTTCTCTCCCACAGCAGCCACTTTGTCCTCCAAACCCTGCACAATTTCCAACTTCCAGCCTTAAAACACAAATAAAAACACAAAGTGATACTGAAAATCTTGGGATTAGAGTTTATGATTGAGAAAGGTTGATACTCATTATTCATGTGAAAAAAATTGTAGACTTTTACAGATTCAACCTTCTAGAGTTCTAAGCTCTTTGGTTTAAATTGGACAGACGGACGGACGGACAGACGGACGGAAGGAAGGAAGTCACAATAAAGAAGTTATTTACTGTGAATATAAATCAATAAAACACTGAAATCAAATTCCACAAATTTTCCAAACTTCTCCAGCATGTATAGAGATGCACAGTTTAAACAAGTCTATATGTAATCTCTTCCAATTTGAAAAACCCACCTTTGACAGTCAGCTGGGCAGAGGTGGAAGCTGTACCAGCTTTAAATGTCACTGTGCAACTGTCTTTGTCATGCAGATCCTTCAAGAGCAGCAGGTGGCGACGACCACTTTCAAATGACACAATCTCTGCTGTAGGTGATTCCTTGACTGGTTTTCCATCAAGAAGCCAGTGACAGTCTTTGCTCTCAGGTCGAGAAAGGGCACACTCAAACAATGCTTCACCCCCATCAAATGTTTCCGCATTTTCCAAGCCTTGAACAATGTTAATGGGTTTGGCTGGAGAAATGGAAAGACAAAAATATAGTATAAACAAAAGAAGACAGTTAAAATATAGTTTTACCTACAGTGGTGTAATTGTCAGATAATTAAAGCTATCGTTAACAAAGGGTTTACATTTTGTAAAGATTGGCAGAAGATTTGTTTTGGGGTTTAACCAAGACGAGGAGATTCCCTAAATTCTGTTGCTCTTTCCATTACGTGGAGGGAAGCTCACCTTCCACGTGAAGTGAAGCGACCCCACAGGTACCCTCTGCCTCACAGGAATACGTTCCCATGTCATCACTGGACACACGGTTAATGTACAAACGAGCAACACTCCAGTCCTGCTCCACTACCACCCTTCGGCCATCAGGCTGCAAAAGCTGGCCATCTTTCCTCCACAGAGCTTTGACTGGCCTGGAGAACTGGCAGATGAACTCAGCTGGTTGGTTTTCAACCACCCAAAGGTCTTCCATATCGTTCACCACCTCAACTGTGGGATCTGTGATTGGAGTAAGGGATTTTGTGGGCGGTTGAAAGTCATATTGTCAGGACTTAGCCATGAATGATATGATTGGGGCATACTAAATGATTTAGGGGCTTTGTAATCCCCCAAAACAAGTTCTTATTTCTTTCTTTTTATTTTTATTTCAAATGTTACTTCACTAATGCACTTAAAAAATATATATATATATATATATATATTTGTATATATTATAATATATATATAACATATTATATATATGTATGAAGGGGATTAAAAAGTCCAACACAGCTGGCAGCTGATAAGAAGAGAGCGGCTGACAATTGGACAGAATGCCAATGCTGAACTCATGGGAGTTTAGGAGAGTTAGAGGTTTTAGTACTTGGATGTTAGGGTCAGTGAAAGGACAGGGTAGGTGAATGAGAGCATCTAGCCAGTTTGGATGGGTGGAGCAGCACTTGTTTTGTTTTGTTTTTAAATTAATCAATGAAGACAAACTGTAATTGAAACATAACACATAAAAAATCCATAGGGTAGTGTGCTTTTTTCTGGATCTATACAACTAACAGGAATTGCTAACTATTTAGCAATTCATACAGTTTGGGCTGCACTGCTAACTTTACAATAATCACGATTGCCTGTCGTTTTACACAAAAAAAATTGTAGAGTTACCATTTTTGCTATTGTCAGAGCATATCATTCACATAAAAAATTTGTATCCAATATTTCACAATCCCTTAGTAAAGATTTCATTCAAAGGATGAAATAATGTATGTAGAAGTCTGTCACTATATGTAATATAGTGAATTTTCAAATTTGGCAGGCTTTAGCAAATTTGAGAAAAGCTACACATGTCCAAAACATACACATGGAGACAATTGTTTCTATAAAGCCTGTCATGATAGATGTGATGACTGAATTACCATGCTAATTAGTAAAATTAAATATCACAGCCAGTTAAAAATGTTAACTTCATATTTTTTTAATTGTGTGTTTTAGGGTATCTGTAAAATTCTGTTTTACAGTGACTGCTTCCCTTACAATCCAGCATGGCATCACTCCTGATTTAAATCACACTGCTCTCTAATAAGGGGAAGCCAAGATGCCAAGAAGAAAAAAAAAATGAAACAAATAAAGTTGGAATAAGCAGGATGAAGCTTTGCAAAACTGGAGATTGAAAACTGGCCAGATAATTCTTATCTTTTCTGGTTGAAGTGTATGACAACCAATAAAGACAAACTAGCTTTTTTTTAACACAAATGGTTAGCAGTGTTTTTTGGGTAGGTAATTAAAAGAAACTTGTTTTGTAGCTAAACAGATTGGACTGTCTGCAGATTGGGAAGTCAGTACACCAAAACAAAATATTAATTGTTCTCTGTTATTTCTATTAAATTATTTTTGTTTGCATTCTTAAAATACAACATTTTATTTAACATAACATACTATTTTAGCTTTAGTATATCTTGAACTCTGTTTTGGTATAATGCGCATAATTTAAAAGCAAAATCTAATTCTACAAAACAACTATATTATGAAAAATCCTGTTCACAATCGTGATTATCAGTTTTCTATTTCAGCAGCCCAGACATCACGTATCCAAAACATAATACAAATGGAAAGCAGCAGGTTATTTGAAATATGGTTTTTAAGGGCCTGTTAGTACTTAAATAATTATGAAGCTATTCTGAATAGTTTTGTTTATAGCTCGGCTGTGATGCTGCACCCAGTTGTATGTTTTGTTTTTATCAAAGCATACAACATTAAACTCTAAAGGATATTATTAATAGAATGTACAACAATCTGGCTCATGCATAATGTGCAGAATTTCTAAAATATCTTAATATATTTTTTTATATAAAACCCTACAGAAACATGTCACAAAGTATCGCAATATTCAAAACTATTTTTGTTGTGTACTAATATTTATTCAAATCTTTTTAATAAATATTGACAGTTGTTTTGTAAAACAGTGGCAAATGTGGAGTCCCAAAAGTACTAAAATGCATAAATAAAATACGTTTTTAGATGAATACCTAAACGTCAAAATTTGAAATAAATAAATCAAATGCCAACAATGTAAACATTACAACTCTAATAAGGATCTATGTATAACTTAGTCTTAGTACAAAAAAAAACTATAAACAAATGTTAAAGGGATATTCCGACCCAAGTAAAAATGTTGCACATTCCCAAAATTCAGATAAGAAAAAAGCCTTTTATATCCAGCCGACTAATTTTCCTGATCTGCCAACAGTCCAGTTTATGTTATGTTAAAGCAATCAGGTCAGGAGAATGACTTGGCTGATTGCAGTAGGCTTTTTTCTCACTTAACTAACTCTGGAGAATATGGCAACAGAAAAAGTTTTACCTATGTTGGAATATATCTTTAAAGATAAATTAATGGAAATACGATTGTTTAAATGTGTCAATAATATATTTAGATAATAATTTCAAATGTAAAATGTATTAAACAAAATATAAATTTGTACATGTCAGGCCAAGTAAGCAGATGGATGTTGTTAAGAGGATCTAGTTTATCCAAACTCTTTGTGTGTTCGATTGTGAATAACACGGAAATAAAATAACATATATATTCTTCTCCCCCACTGGGTTCTTAAAGACCCAAAGGCTGGTAATAATTTTTGTCCCGGTGGTTAGGGACTGCTGATTTAAATTGTCAATATTGCTTTTCATTTAGACCCCAACATTTGTCTAGTTCACCTGAACAAAAAGTCAATTTAAGAACAATGAAACAGACAGAAGAAGTTTTAACCATGTCCATTGACAAAAATGCAATTAAACAGTTTGTAAATGATATATTAATTTTCTTCCAGTTCTAATTCATAACTGACACATTTAAATAATCAATTCACAATTTATTTTTCTTCTTGATTTTTTTTTTGTACTTTTGGAACTCCATACATAAAAGCAAGTCAGAAAAATAATTTCTTTAAATTCAGCAAAACTGTGATCCATAAATAGAATACCTTTAACTAAGAGCTTGGCTGATGAGGTTAAACTGCCCGTTTTGAAGATGACTGTGCCTGAATCATCTGTGGCCAGGTTCTTAAACGTGAGTGTATGGATAAAGCTCTGTTCCACCCCTATTTCAACACAGGGGCTGTTCTCCAGCAAGGTGCCATCCAGCCACCACTGCACCTTAGCAGGCGCCCTACCAGACAGCTGGCAGGAGAACGTTGCCCATTCCCCAACAAAGACGTCAGTGCTCTTAAGACCAGTAACAATGAAGACTTCTTTCACTGTTGAGTGAAAAATACACACACATGCATACACTGAGCTTGAAACACACTAATTATCAGCATTGTGCTATTTGACTAACAAAACAAGACATTTTAGCAGACAGACGGTAAACAATCAAAACAGACATAGAGCAAAAAGCATGGAGGCTACCTTGTACTTCCAGAGAAGCTGTAGTGAGCTGCTCTCCTGCATCACAGGTGTAGTAACCACTGTCTTCAGGCTCAAGGCAATGAATGCAGAGCTCTTGAATGCATCCTTCCTGCTTCATCTCATACTTCTTACCAGGGTGAAGGACAACGCCTCCTTTCCTCCACTCAACACGAACACCTGGCTTTGACACCTCACACTGCAGGGTGATATCGTCACCCTCTATGGCGCCCTGGTTCTTGAGCTCTTTTTGGAAGAACACTGGGGCACCTGGCAAGTTTGTTAAGTATCACATCAATTGGTGGAGTTGATGACAGAAATTTGCATATAGAGTTGAAAAATATTTTATGTGTTGCAAGACTGGGTATGTTACTCAGTCCTATGTTTGTCCAGATTTCAAGTTTAACAGAAAACATATTTATGTTACCTTGCACAATCAAAGTGACTTCACACTGTGCATCTCCAGTATCACAGATGTATATTCCTGAATCCTCAGGCACCAGGTTGTGGATTCGTAGCTGATGTAATGTTCCATTCTTTCTCAGGTCGTACTTGATTCCTGCTTGGATCGCCACATTATTCCTCATCCAGGTGACAGAGGCATTGGAGTCGGAGATGCAGCAGCTGAGTGTGACAGTTTCACCCTCTACTGCTGTAGTGTTATGGGGTTTCTCTAGTATTACCACTGGGAATTTGGGAAAGAGAGGGTTCATTTTAAGTTTTTTACCTTTTTATTTTACAGCTCTAGTTCTAACTTTGAATTGTATTACACTGCACTACATTACACTTACTTAAGGTCTGTAGGGACTTAATAAAGCAATATACAAGTACATTAAAGTCAAGTCCAAAGTCATCAATCCAATCATAGACTCATCAAATTTCTAAGTGGAGTTTCTGTTTTCAAAATTCATTTTTTATGTATCAGTCAAATTTCATTAGATGTTAGTCACAGTGATATAAAATCACATTTTAAATATATACTGTTCGAAACTGACTGTAATGCCTATGAATTTCATTTTTTTATTTGATTTTTACATATAACTTTACCTGTCCACACACCTTTATGAGTTAAGACATCATGTAATAAAAGACTTTAGAATAAAAAAATACTTTTTATAAATCTGAAATAGTACAGTTTGCATATCTTAAACCATATTGCTTTGTGATTTTGAGTTTAGATTTAGTTCATATCTTAAGTTAGATTTTTTTTTGTGTTTTGCTGACATTGCTTTTTGTGCCACGAGTTTAAACATTGACGATGATGGTAATGATAATAAAATTGATTAAGTTGTTGATGGAGATGGATCTGGGAATTAAAACTCGAAAGGTACTACATCCTCTATTTTACCTTTGGGTTTCTCCTCGACCAGAAGGCACGCTACACTCTTCTCCTCACCAACGACAAAGGCAACATCACCCGATTCATCTGTGGTTACCATCTTCAGAGCCAGTCGGTGAACTCTGCCATGAATGCTCATTTGATTCAGATCATTGTTTTGAAGGAGGTTGTCTCCAAGCCACCATTCCCCATTAGTGACGCCTGAGTGTGACAGCTCCACCTCAAAGATGGCATCCTGGCCGGTCGTCACGGTGACATCGAAGAGCTCACGGACAATGCGGACATATTCTGAGAGTGAATGTGAGGTGAGTAGTGAGATTAAAGCATCTCTTCCAGAGGGCATCACTTTCAGAGGTTTTAAAATATAAAACTGAGATCAGAATAAATTATTTAAAAACTTTATAATACTTTAAATACTTTAAAACGTTTTATGTTTATTGCCCTTGACTTCTTCAATTAATCAAAATGTTATCTTGTGTATGCGCTACACCCACACAAACGAGTACACAAAGTGCCTGTTTTACTTCTTAATAACCTGAAATCCTCCTGTAAATACAAAGTTCCAAAATCCATGACTTTTTCCTGAAAGGTTTATGAATAACCATAACAGAGCCAATTATTATTAACTTTATGAAAACTGTCCAATCTGCACAATCTGTCACAATATTAATATTAATCTAGCTATAACACACATATTACTGTATATGGAGGTCGAAAAATAAATCCACAGCATCGATTACAGCAAGTGATCAGCTCTACAACCTATTTTCACAGAGGCCTCTGACATTTGGTCACAGAACCTACGAAAATGTCTGAAGCATTTGTCCAAGCTCTACAAGAAGTCAGCCATTCTGGATATCGTATTTACCATAAAAATAAAAACGACATAATCAACAATCACCGAGTTCTCCTGAAATTATTATTTGATTATTATAATAGGGAGAGTAAAAGTCCTACTTAAGAGAGTAACTGACTTTGCATGTGTGAGACTGATGCAAAGTACATCCTCTGGGTCATTTGGATTTGTGGTACAAACATTTCTTCATCAGTTAGAACTTACTACTAAGATGCCAGACAAAATTACTTTAAGAATCGATTATTTAATCCAGTTTTCTTCTATTCAAAAATGTATTATTGTATGAACTGCAGGAATCCACAGTGACTGTTATTCATGCTTTCTCTGCAACAGGTGCTGACACATAGCTGATTATTGGTTAATCAAGAGTATTTTATCAGGATCTGCAGTGCGTACGTACGTGCTTAATTTCTATTAAATCAGTAAGGTCTTCTTTATATTTCACATATGGCGTCCCTTTTTTATTTTTATTAAATAAATAATGGCAATGTAGTATATCCAATCTTTGTCTAATATTGTGTTTGACACAATCTTTGAACCTTGAAAGGACCCATTTATTATACATTAAGACTCAATTGTTATATTTCAATAAAAGAGATTATGTTTTTATTCTTTAAGTGGTTCCTATAAGATTATTATTTTTTTGCCATTAGCTGTCTTTGTAAAAGGAGCAAAGGAAGAAGACAGATGGATGAAGAAGTAGTTACCTTTTACAGTCAGTGTAGCAGTGCTTTTCTTGTCTCCTGTATCACAGGAATATTCACCACTATCTTCTTTGACCAGCTTGTGTATCACCAGGCTGTGAGTGCTAGCTTTCTGCTGAATGGTGTACCTTTCTCCCTGAGAAAGTACAGTTGAACCCTTCCGCCAGGTCACCTTACAGTCAGGGCTTGATGTCTCACACGAGAGTGTAGTCTCTTCTCCCTCTTTGGCCTCTCTGCTTTCCAGCTCCTTTTTAAAGGATATTGGTTTTGCTGCCAGAAAGACAAGTTAAAGAAGATGAGTATCACAAGCCTTGTTAAATTTTAGGATGTGAATATGATACATACACATAACACACTGTGAATAAATGAGATATTAAGTAAGTAACAAAGCAACATATGACATTTATTACAAATAACATGACATAACAACACACCATAAAGACAGAACATTAAGACGTTAAAAAAAAGACTTGTATGTTAAGAAGGAAAGCATAACATGATGAAAGCAAAAACATGATCTATGAACTACTTGTTTGTCTTTGAGCATCATAAAAAAATTAAAATATTAGAAACCTTTCAAACATGTCATACCAAAAAGAAATTAAGACATTCAATCTAATCTTAAAATGTGAGAATTTTGTGATGAACACTGGAGAGGTCCTCAAAAATCAACAGGTTTCCTGAATCTGATTATTTCATGTTTGACCGGACAGGTGATCACTAAATCAGGAGGTAAAAAAACCTATCATTTTCAGATCAGTGAATGGACAATACATAAGCGCTAACAGGTCATGCTGACAGCATCAGTTTCACTGTTGAAGTTGTTGCTGTGGAAAGAAGACTTAAAATTGGTTGAACAGGAATTTCCTCTATTTTGAACCATCGAAAAACATCAAAATCTGCGTGTTGTCAAAGAAGGAGGATTTGGAAATCCCAGGAGATCTTGAAATCTGACAGTTGATGTTGAGTGGTTGGTCACTCAGCTCGAAATACACATAACTTTTGTTGGTCACCATCCTCACTTATTGAGCTAAACACTAAAGACAGTATAACATTTCTACAGATTCTGTAATCATTTTGTCTTTTTTCACACTCTTTTCCAGGTATGCAAGTAGGTCAACTATACAGGGAGAATATATGTGGATGTATGAATATTTCACAAATACAGAAAAGACGTAGATATCAAAGAAGAAGAAGTTACTATCAGGTTCAAGAAGTCTTGTAGTAATGCATTCACAACATTCCCCTCAAGGATAAAGATGGAGAAAAATGAGAGAAGTCCAAATGATAATTTTGAAGGAAATTGCTTAAAATGACTTCTACCGTTCTTACCTCTGACTGTGATAGAAGCTGTGGAGGTTTGGTTTCCTACAGTGAAACTGACTATACCAGAGTCGGCTGCTGTGACGCTTCTAAGTGTGAGGCTGTGCACCTGGCCCTCAGACTTTATCAGATTCATTTCGTTATTTTGCAGTGGGACATCCTGGAGTTTCCACTGAATCTGTGGAGCGTCCTCGTGAGAAAGCTGACACTCAAAGTGGACATCTTCTCCCTCATAAACAATGCAGCTCTCCAAAAACTTCAGGATGAGAACCTCAACGGCTGCAGAGACATTGCAGCAGCATACAAATATTGAAACACTGAAACTCTGCAGATTGCAACAAACTAAAGATTTCAGCTTGGCTGTTACATGATTACCAAATGAAGAAAAAACGCATTTTGGTGTGTTAATGAAGGGTGGAACACCACACAAAGTGAAGAGATAAGTGTTCAAGCTCAATATCAAGTTGTGCAAAGAGCTAGAGTTGCAAGGAAATGTGCAGCCATGAAATGTGTTTAAAAGAGGTTGCAAGAAAGACATTTTTTAAAGAGAAATTGGCAAATAAGACTATGTGATAGGGAATGTAAAGGTGGATCTTGGGGTAATGCAAGTAAAGATATCCTACCATTTACAGTAAGGATAGCTGAAGTCTTCTGGAAGCCTGTATCGCAGGAGTACTCTCCTGCATCACTTCTCTGCAGTTTATAGATAACAAGCTGGACCACAGTCCCTTTCTGTTTCAGCTGATATTTGTTACAGGCTTTCAGGAACTCGTCATCATGTCTCCAGACCACACTGGCTCCCGGTTTGGTGATCTCACAGCAAAAGATAACAGATTCACCTGCCTCTTTTTCAAGATTTTGTAGCTTGGTTTTGAAAAGAACAGGTTTTTCTGTTGGAAATTGAAGAAAGGATCAAAGTTTAGGAGAAATAAGAGCACACGTAGGATTTGTATGTTGGTGCTTCTTGAACATAAAGTCACTAATAGTGCATTGCGAAAGTAGTCAAACCAGACATGTTTTAATATTTTGTCACCTAACGACAAACTTCTCGGTGTTTTATTGATTTTTTTATTAGACAAACAAGCACAAAGGGTGTTTAATTGTAAAGTTGCAACTGCAAGATTTTTCATGCAATATCTGCATCCAATTTTCACAACAGAATGACATTTATGTTAAAAATAAGTGTTTTGCCATTAGGCAACAAACCTTGTTTCTTTCCTATTACCCTTCATTAACGTTAGGGATGTTCAATATTGGGTTTTCTACCGATATCCGATATACTGATATAGCCTAACTCATAATTTCCTATACTGATATAAACCGATACCGATATGTGGGGACCCTCCCTCATAAAATATAAAAACTACTAAACCCTTTTAGGTAACCACAATGAAATATCTTGTATCATGCATACTTTAGTTTTAAAAATTTAGAAAATGTAATAAGTACTAGCATTTTAGATAGTCAATTGAAAAGCTGCCATTTTTATTTTGTCTTCAAAAGTAGCTGGAATTGATATATAATATGTGTATGGTGTGAGAAACTCATCTTATTAAAAAAATAAAAACCGATACCGATAATTTCCGATATTACATTTTAATGCCAATATCGGCCAATAATGACTTTAGGCCGCTAATATCGGACATCCCTAATTAACCTGCAACTTTTCATGCTGTAAAATGGTATCATTCATTTTCTGAAAGAGTAAGATTTTTCTTCTTTTTTCCTCTATTAGGATTTTTCTTTATATATAAAACTGGCAATCTGTTTTTTGAAGATAAATGTTGGGGCGAGGGCAAAAAGATCACTGATCCCTTGTCTACCACATAACTGGATATTTTTTTTAAGGCCCAGAAAATATTCAAATTACACTAGAGACAGCATGTCACAAAAATCATCATTTTGAGTTTAGATCCTGATTGATTCAGTATTAATAAGACAAAGGAGGATTTAAGTCAAGCATTTTCACAACAAACATGAGGTTGTAGCAAGCATACCCATGACAGCTAGCTTTGCGGTGCTTTGACGTTCCCCAGTGTCACACGTGTAGCTTCCAGAGTCCTCTGGTTCTACATCATGGATTATTAGTGTTGCTAGGTTCCCTGTATGTCTAATTTCATACTTTCCACAAGGACAAAGGCCAAGTTCTCCTTTCCTCCACTCCAAAGAAACACCTAACTTGGAAAGCTCACAGTGTAATGTGGCATTCTGTCCCTCTTCGATTGTCTGGCTTTCCAACTCACTTGTGAAAAACACTGGCGAGGCTGAAGAACAATAAGATAATTAATAAGATAATTATTTGAAAAGTAAAGAACAGAAATTATGAGGTATTGTGATGGGTGGAAAAAGTTACACAGATGTGAAATGACTTGATGGGCGGGAAACAAGACAGTCTTCACCGTACCATTTACTACAAGAGATGCAGAGCTTAATGTGTCTTCTAAACAGCAGGAGTAAGTTCCTGTGTCTTGAGGAGTCAAATCAAAGATTTGTAGCTCGTAACGCAATCCAGTTTGCTTCAACTGGTACTTTTCTCCACAACTCAGGACTTCAGTTCCTTTCTTCCACTGTACAGTGACGCCACGTTTAGAAAGCTCACAGAACAGAGTAACGCTCTCTCCCTCCTCTGATACTTGGCTTTCCAGGTCTTGGATGCATACGACGGGAACAACTGAGGAATCAATGATTTGAATAAAGTATTGAATTTAATGTTCTCAAAACATGGGAAATATCTTTTATTACGTATTTTACATCAGCTATCCCTGTGTGATCACATTTTGCTTTTTGAAAACAGACACTTCTTTTCTAAATAATAAAAAAATCCACACCTACAACTGATAAACCTTTATGCATCAAGCAGACTTGGTCTTTTTGGGATTGTCTATGGCTTCCTTTTTATCAAGGAGGCCATAGACAATCATTAACAACTAACTGGAAAACATGATGAAAAAGAAACACTGCACATACTACACAGAAAATATCCCTTAACATTTCAGCTTTATATGCTGATGTGATCCATTTAGACTGCTAAATGTCAGTATGACATATTCTTTGTTAATTTGAAAATATTTATTCAGATAACAGCAACAGAACTAACTTCTATTACAAGGCAAATAAATAAAAATCGTACTTGGGGACAACATTTAGTGAAGCATATTGGATTAAAAAAACAGAAATGTGGAGAGGAATGAAGCAGCTTTCGAATTTTCACGTTTTTCAATATAAAAAAAAACAGGTGAGGGATTAACTGTCAGTGTACCGCTTCAAACTAAAGATCCAGCAAAAGCACAAAGTATTAACAGAAATAATTATAATTAAATATATAAGACAGATAAAAATACTATAATTAAAGCCTTCATGTTGAAAATTCTTAATATTACTTGAGTGTAGGCTCTTCATAATTTTTCTGCTGCATTAGAACACAGCAAAGCTTTAAGGGATACATACTAAAGTTTATCAGTGGCAGAACATCAACACAAACAACCCTATGAAGATACATCATTCCCAATGTGAAACATTCCTTAGACAGATCCCAAAAGACTTGCAGCTGTTATTGCACCAAAACAGTTTACTGCAAGTTAGGTTTTGCATGCATACAAATGCATGCAAAACCTAAATAAAAATTGCATGACATTTTGAGATGTGTTGTCTTGGTACCCCTTTACAATAAGGCTCTCCTTGTAAGGACAGGTAAATCGTTTTTAGATGAGTTATTAGTTCATAAGTAAACAATGTATAAATAACTGTTTGTCATGAATTAATAAAGGAGGAGAAAAAGATAAACTTATTGGTTTCTTGCCAAACAGTGAGCTAATCTATATATTTCACCTAAAATTGCTAAAGTTATTACCTTGTAGCATGATGAGTATTTATGAACACAATATTTTAGCACATAGTATTGTACTGTGACACCTTACACTAAGGCTATGTTTGATAGTAAGAGGATTATGCATATAGTATTTATATTGTAGTATTATAGTCTATAATACTCCAAAATAAATAGTATATTCATAATCATCCTACTATCAAACAGAGCCTTAGTGTAAGTTTTCAAGATTTGGTTCACTATTTGGAAAGAAAGTGTTCATTTTCATCTGATTTGTGGTTCAATTAATGCATGGTAAAGACTTTTTAACGACATATAATGTGTTTATAATCTATTTAATAATTAGGGGCCTTCTATAGTGCAATTCGTAGCACTTTTTTTGTGTTCTTTTTTTTGAGAGACATACGTTTTAGGGATGGTGCTTGTAGCAACTTTATTAACCCATATATCATCTCTTTTCACTTTCCACTACTCATTAATATACATTTATATCCTTGAATTGATCCATGTGCTCTAATGCAGAAAAGTTGTTTGGCCCTTCCATACCTTCACACAAATCATCTCCAAATCATACTGCTTTTATCTGCTTTTCCACAATGCAGTTTTAGACAGCTGAAATCTCAGTATAGTAAAATATGATCAATTTAGTTCACCACAAATGTTAAAAAAAGCAAAGTGTAGGACAATTATTAAAACTTAAAAATCATAGAAATGCATGGTGTCTTTCATTATTGAGCAGATTTTACAAAGTGGTTGATAACTTATCTTTTTTTCACTGTTCATTATTCATACATGAAGCAAAACTTTTTTCCAGTGACCACACACCAATAAACATACTGGGGGCTACATGGTGGTTCAGTGTCTTAACAATGAATATCAGCATTGTAACGAGAACAACCTTCATGTGGCAAAACACAGACTGACATAAGTATGGTGCAGAGACACAAGTAAGGAACTACCTTGTGCTTGGAATTTGTCCCCCTCACTCTGAGGAAATTGTTTAACAGCTGTTCCAGCAACAGCCCTCTTAGCTAGAACTAAACACTTTATCAACACAACAATCTTACATAGACAAGTTTACTGACCCAAATACAACACTAGGATAGAGCCAAGAGAGCAGACACAGTCAATAATGATGCACAGTTTAACATCACTAGCTTAAACCTCTGCTTTACAAATACATTTTTCTATATTCAATATAGACTGTAAACTGTACATCATATCTGGGGGAAATTATAGGTAATAAATACATACTGAAATAGGCTCAATCTTCTCTTGCAAGTTTATGGCTAGCATGCCATGCAGCACCAACATGGTAGAAACCCAGTAATTGAGGACTCAGCATTAAAACAAAACAGTAAAATACTTACAAAATACAAACGCTGAAAAAGACAGCAACACCTTCTTTCTGACAAGGACTAAACTGAAGAACAATTACATGTTTTATGTGTCCATTTTAAATGTCTTGCGTACACTGAACATAGTTTTCAACAGAGGCAGAAGTTGGCAGGATCACAGCTACAAACATTTGGTACAGTTGTAGCTTCCCAAGAAAATATGACAGCTGCATTAAGCACTAAAGACTGGTCATCAGAGAAACATGGCAGATGGATGCAAATGCTTCTTCAGATCGATAGTCAGCCTCCATGCAAGAAACAAAACAACCCAGAGAATGCAGAAACCTGCAGATGTACAACCTGTAAACATGAAATACAGACCACGTGCTGTATTTGAAAGGAAACAGACTTAAAAAGGACGCGTAGCATGGAAACAAGACCCCATGCCAAACTACCAGGTTACAACCCAATATTTTTTTTAGCCTTTAGAACATTTGTCAAACTACACACACAAGCAAAAGTGAAAGTCTTGAGAGCGTTACCTTCTACGGTTTCATTTATCTCCTGCTTCTTCTGCTCAGCATCCTAACTTAATCAACCTTAACTGGAATGCAAGTAAAACAAAAACAGTGATACTCTAAAAGTCCTTTAAACTGTTGCTCTCCATCAGACAACACTTCTACTAAAATAAAGCTACAGAAAAAAGCATCAAAAAAGGCCATACTCTGAGACTGTACAACATTTTAGCCAGCAATGCAAAGATTTAGAGCTCATATTTAACTGATATTACTTTTAAACAGATAACACTTATTCTACTTTTATTACTACTTTTATCAGTGGCCTGTTTATGTAACGTATACTGCAATGCAAGCAGTTGACTCAGGAAACAGTACAATTACTTCAAATTTAAACTAAAAGATATTGACACAAAGGAAATATACATGCATCTTAATTTATTCATAGGCTGCATCTGTTATGAACAGCCAAGACAAAACAAAGGCACAATTTAAAGAAAGACTGAACATTACAACAAATAATTACCCAACTGGACAAAACATAAAGCTCAGAATCACCTTAACCATTATTCCTTCCTACCTTCAATTTTTTCTTTAGTCTCCTGAGTCTTGGATTCTGGTTTAGCTGCTGAAGGAGGCAGAGACAGCTTCACAGCTGATGGAAAATAATGCAAGCTCAATGTGCCATAACATATCACATCATTCATACGATTTTATAAACCCAGAGCAAAATAACAGTTGGAAACCATTCAAAAAGCAAAGGCAAACTGTTTGCTACTTCACTGCACACAATGACTGAGCACCACTTGGACTAACCGGATAGCACAAAAACGCAAAACCAAGCAATAAGATACAAGCTCAGTAATTCTACCAAACAGCAAATAGCAGGCAATTTTTTCTTGTTATTTTCTGGACTTTTTGAACCCCAGCAATTTAATTTAATTGAATGCCCTGTAAGGGATGTACAATATTGTAGAGAAGGTAATTACTCACAATGGTGAGTTCATAAAAGTAAAACATTCAACAAAAAATACCACTAATAAAAGTATGAATATAAAAAAAACATCAGAAAAAATAGCAAATAGCAAAAAACAACAATGTAAACAAGAAACCTAAGGTGAAAATTCAAAACACTGTCAATGTATATTTGACACAAACACTCAATGAAATGCTAGTTTTCCAAGTGACTAGTAATTGGAAAGAAGTGACAAAAAAAAATCAACATTGTTGGGTTTCAAACGAATCCTCCTACCCTTGATCTTGAGGCTGGATGTAGTCATCTGGTCTCCACACACACAGCTGTAGTCTCCACTGTCTTCTGGCAGCACTTTGCTAATGATGAGTTCATTCACAGAGGCATTCTGCTTCATCTGGTACTTTTCTCCAGACGTCAAGACATGTGATCCCTTCTTCCACTCCACAGGGACTCCAGGTTTGGAGAGCTCACAATGCAAAGTAACAATGGATCCTTCTTCAGCCTCCAGGCTCTCCAACTTCTGTTTGAAGGTCACTGGTTGGGCTGCGTGATTATTATTAAATAGTCAATGGTATGAAACAATAAATAGTACATCAACAACCAAAGGGTCCAACTACTGAACAACCAGACATAAGACTGATAGTTTGACAAATTTGATGACAGACAAGGTTGAAAACAAAAGACACAAGAACAAACAAATACTAGTTGAAGTCAACTGATTTCACATCCTCCCCCTACCCTTGATCTTGAGGTTGGATGTAGTCGTCTGGTCTCCACACACACAGCTGTAGTCTCCACTGTCTTCTGGCACCACTTTGCTAATGATGAGTTCATTCACAGTGGCCTTCTGC
Source organism: Apricaphanius iberus (assembly GCA_028564705.1). Classification (NCBI taxonomy): domain Eukaryota; kingdom Metazoa; phylum Chordata; class Actinopteri; order Cyprinodontiformes; family Aphaniidae; genus Apricaphanius; species Apricaphanius iberus. The sequence goes on along the minus strand of JAPXFQ010002338.1, from coordinate 943,250 downwards.
TTCATCTGGTACTTTTCTCCAGACTTCAGGACCTGTGTTCCCTTCTTCCACTCCACAGGTACTCCAGGTTTGGAGAGCTCACAATGCAAAGTAACAATGGATCCTTCTTCAGCTTCCAGGCTCTCCAACTTCTTTTTGAAGGTCACTGGTTGGGCTGCATCGGTATTGATTATTACATAGTCAATGGTATGCAACAGTAAGTAGTACAAAAACAAGCACAATTTACAACTACTGAACAACCAGACTTAAGACTGACAGTTTGAACAATTTTATGACAGAAAAAGTGGAAAACAAAAGACACAAGAACAGGCAAAAAACTGGTTGAAGTAAACTGATTTCAAATCCTCCCCCTACCCTTGATCTTGAGGCTGGATGTAGTCTTCTGGTCTCCACACACACAACTGTAGTCTCCACTGTCTTCTGGCACCACTTTGCTAATGATGAGTTCATTCACAGTGGCCTTCTGCTTCATCTGGTACTTTTCTCCAGACTTCAGGACCTGTGTTCCCTTCTTCCACTCCACAGGTACTCCAGGTTTGGAGAGCTCACAATGCAAAGTAAAACTGGATCCTTCTTCAACTTCCAGGCTCTCCAACTTCTGTGTGAAGGTCACTGGTTGGGCTGCATCAGTATTGATTATTACATAGTCAATGGTATGCAACAAAATAAAGTACATCAACAAGCAAAAGGTACAACTACTGAACAACCAGACTTAAGACTGACAGTTTGAACAATTTGATGACAGACAAGATCTATAACAAAAGACACAAGAACACACAAAACACTAGTTTAAGTAAAGTGATTTCACATCCTCCTCCTACCCTTGATCTTGAGGCTGGATGTAGTCTTCTGGTCTCCACACACACAACTGTAGTCTCCAATGTCTTCTGGCACCACTTTGCTAATGATGAGTTCATTCACAGTGGCCTTCTGCTTCATCTGGTACTTTTCTCCAGACTTCAGGACCTGTGTTCCCTTCTTCCACTCCACAGGTACTCCAGGTTTGGAGAGCTCACAATGCAAAGTAAAACTGGATCCTTCTTCAACTTCCAGGCTCTCCAACTTCTGTGTGAAGGTCACTGGTTGGGCTGCATCAGTATTGATTATTACATAGTCAATGGTATGCAACAAAATAAAGTACATCAACAAGCAAAAGGTACAACTACTGAACAACCAGACTTAAGACTGACAGTTTGAACAATTTGATGACAGACAAGATCTATAACAAAAGACACAAGAACACACAAAACACTAGTTTAAGTAAAGTGATTTCACATCCTCCTCCTACCCTTGATCTTGAGGCTGGATGTAGTCTTCTGGTCTCCACACACACAACTGTAGTCTCCACTGTCTCCTGGCACCACTTTGGTAATGATGAGTTCATTCACAGTGGCCTTCTGCTTCATCTGGTACTTTTCTCCAGACTTCAGGACCTGTGTTCCCTTATTCCACTCCACAGGGACTCCAGGTTTGGAGAGCTCACAATGCAAAGTAACAATGGATCCTTCTTCAGCTTCCAGGCTCTCCAACTTCTGTTTGAAGGTCACTGGTTTGGCTGCATCAGTATTGATTATTACATAGTCAGTGGTATGCAACAACCAATAGTACATAAACAAGCAAAATGTACAACTACTGAACAACCAGACTTAAGACTGACAGTTTGAACAATATGATGACAGAAAAGATCGAAAACAAAAGACACAAGAACAGGCAAAAAACTGGTTGAAGTAAACTGATTTCGAATCCTCCCCCTACCCTTGATCTTGAGGCTGGATGTAGTCTTCTGGTCTCCACACACACAACTGTAGTCTCCACTGTCTTCTGGCACCACTTTGCCAATGATGAGTTCATTCACAGTGGCCTTCTGCTTCATCTGGTACTTTTCTCCAGACTTCAGGACCTGTGTTCCCTTCTTCCACTCCACAGCGACTCCAGGTTTGGAGAGCTCACAATGCAAAGTAACAATGGATCCTTCTTCAGCTTCCAGGCTCTGCAACTTTTTTTTGAAGGTCACTGGTTGGGCTGCATCAGTATTGATTATTACATAGTCAATGGTATGCAACTATAAATAGTACATCAACAAGCAAATGGTAGAACTACTGAACAATCAGACTTAAGACTGACAGTTTGAACAATTTTATGACAGAAAAGGTCGAAAACAAAAGACACAAGAACAGGCAAAAAACTGGTTGAAGTAAACTGATTTCAAATCCTCCCCCTACCCTTGATCTTGAGGCTGGATGTCGTTGTCTGGTCTCCACACACACAGCTGTAGTCTCCACTGTCTTCTGGCACCACTTTGCTAATGATGAGTTCATTCACAGAGGCATTCTGCTTCATCTGGTACTTTTCTCCAGACTTCAGGACCTGTGTTCCCTTCTTCCACTCCATAGGGACTCCAGGTTTGGAGAGCTCACAATGCAAAGTAACAATGGATCCTTCTGCAACTTCCAGGCTCTGCAACTTCTGTTTGAAGGTCACTGGTAGGGCTGCAAGTTCATTAGTTGATACATAGTTAAAATCATGGTACAATACATAGAACATCAACAAGCATATAGTTTAACTAAAGCAAAACACCAAGCCTTACACTGTCCGTGTAATCCACAATAAAAGACAGAAAACACACAAAAACTGGTTGAAATAAACTGATTAGACCCTGAACTAAACTCCACCAGGGTTCGCAATAAATTTGCTAACTTTTAACTGAACAGAATCTGACAATTTGAAGGTCAATCTGCACAACATCACCAAACCCACTTCCACTATAACCCCCATGTAAAACTAATGTAGAGAAGATATCTGATTTAAAAAAAACTAAACCAATCACACCTTAATGAAACAATTAACCAATTAAGCTCCTCTTCTTGCTGCCCTGATATCTTAATAATAATTTTTCTTAAGAAAGTTTTCCATGTGATTGGGTCAGATCTCATTCAAATACTTAACCCATCCCTCCTGTCACGTGTTATTTCCCCCCAGCAGTTATTACACCCCTACTAAAGAACAACAACATGAACAATATATGCAGAACTATAGGCTAATCACTAAACTCCCTTTAATCAGCAAGATTATTGAAAAAAATATTTTTTTAGATAGCTTCCTAACAATGACCAACTGCTTTGATATTTTTTCAGTCTGGTTTCTGTGCTCACCACAGCACCAAGACCTCCCTAATCAAAGTTTTCAATGACATCCATATAAATCTAGACTTGGGTAAAACCACAGTGCTGGTACCTTTGGACCTAAGTGCAGCATTTGAGACTGCTGATCATAATATACTATTTTAACGACTGGAGAGCTTGGTAGGTTTCTCTGGCACAGGACGTTGCTGTTTTGAGTCTTACTTCAAGAACAGGGAATTCGTATGCGTATATGACATACTTCTCCAACCTCCTTCATGTCTGTGTCGATTCCTGTAGGACGGATTGACGGCTCCTTAAACCAGCTATCAATCACTTGCATGGGGAAACCTTATTTACACCTGCATGCTCACACACACACACATAGGTGTGGGGACATTGGTGTGTATGGACATAATCTTGAGCTGAGGTTATCATCAATAGACAGTTGGTACCAGGAGCTTACCAGCAACATTAGTGTTGTGTTCATTAATCCATTTCTGTGTGTAGTGAATGTGTAATTATTAGTTCATATTACTAGATCAGTTTTGTTAATGTTGTTCTGTTCTATTAGCTGTTTTTGTTTGTTTTGTTTTTCCCACTTCTCTGCCATCCAACAGAGGTGGAGGACTGGGATGTTTTATTTTGTTCTTTGTTTACCTCCCTATCTTGTATCGTTAGTTCACACTTCTACCGGTCCTGTTTGTCTTCTTCATCTTCTGTCTTTCTTCCTTCTCATCTCAATTTCGTGTTCATAACTTCAAGAAATTTAACCCACAGTAATCACTAATAAAGATTTGTCATACATTTATATCAAGTGGAGTACTATAGGGAAGCTGTAATGCTCTGCTTGGGAAAGTAAATCTGTTGGGCTTGTACTTGGTACTCAGACACCAATTCTGAGTAGCAAACTGCTAGACAGGACACGTTAGAAAAATAAAAAAATAAATAAAGATGGAGAAGCAGCCTTCAGTTTCTATGCTCCCATTATCTGGAACAAACTTCCTGACGACTGAAAGCGTGCTGAAACACTGAGCTGCATTAAATCAAAACCAAAAACACATCTGTTTAGAAATGCTGTTGAGTAAGAAATTAATGTCATACGTATGTGTTCCATGATTTATTGTTGTTTTTCATGCTTTATTAAATATACTGTATGCTGTGTGTTTCATGCTTAATTGCTTTTTTATTTTCTTATGTTGTATTTTATGCTTTTCATGTTGTATTATGTATGATATGTTTTGTTTGTTTCTTTCTTTCACCAAATCATGTAAAGCATCTAATCCTAATTCAAATTTACAAACTTGGTTAGAAAACCAGTGCAGGTTTTACACATATGCAATGTAAATAATACAATCTAATCCTGTATGAACATTTAACAGAACTGATTTAAAAAAAACTTAAAACTCATCTGTTCAGAGCCGTATTTGAATTAACATTATGACGCCTACTTGTTTTTTTTTTCGTGTTTTTTATTTTCTCTACTGTTGTCCTTTTATGCTTTTCAGGCTTTATTCTTAATTGCTTTTTTTTTAGTATTCCATGCTTTTCTTTATCACTAAATCATGTAAAGCAAATTGAAAGAATTTCTCACCTTTAACGGTCACCTTTGCCATGCTTTTGGCAGTTCCCACGTCACATGTGTAGATGTCAGTATCCTTCTCCTCAAGCTGTTCAATGATGAGAATTAGGACCCTCTCCTTCTGGGACATCTCATATTGACCTCCGGCCCTGAGCTCTGTGTGGCCTTTTAGCCATGTCACCTTGGATGGAGGTTGTGCTGTTTCGCAACGCAAGGTCACAGAGGTCTGCTCATCTACTTGGATGTCCTCAAGCCCTTTGGTGAATTTATGGATTGGTTCTAGTAAAAAGAAAAAAAAAAAGTTACAGTTTTTGGAAATGAGAATTATCTCCTTCGTATATTATGGGAACACCTAGGTATAATATTTGGTCTAAAAAAGGAAAAAGGGCTCTTATCTAATGACAGATAAATGTTCAGTAGCACTAAAGTCAATGTGTTGAACAATTTTAACAGTATATTGAAAAGCAATTTTACTAACACGAGTCCACAGAAAGAAATTTTAGAGAAGAAAACAGAAGAAACTGAATTTTAAATGTTTAATCGTTTTGTTAGTTTTATTTTGAGCCGTTATTTTAAAAAAAATCGGAATATTTTTTCTTAGAAAATATTCAAATTATAAGCAAGAGAGTAGATTTTAGATCCATTTTTGAAATAAATAAATTAATAAACAAACGAATAAATAAACAAAATCCTGGCCTGCTGTATCTAGATATGCAGGCAGAAAGCTCAGTGTTTACAATTCATCCCTACCTTTAATTTCCAGTTTGGCTCTTGTGGTCGCACCTCCAATGACTTCACAACTGTACTCTCCACAATCTTCAGCAGACACATTGTGAATGGTAAGCTTCATGACCCTTTCCTGTTGACTGATCTCATACTTCTTGCTTGTTCTAATGGCTTTGCCATCCTTTGCCCACTTCACAGTAAAGCTAGCCTGTGTCACCTCACAGGTAAAAACAGCATCTTCGCCAAAAATAGCAGAAATATTCTGAAGCCCACTTGACAGAGATGAGGTTTTTCCTATGCCATGGAAACACAAACAAATATCTAGTTGAAGAGCTGCTTTTCGCATTCATACCTTTATTTTAATTGCCAACTCTGAAGTATATTCAGAGATGGACAAGGGCGTCGGTTTGTTTTTAAAATTGCTGGGGATATAATTATAAACTTGAATGCAGTTTGAGAATTACTGGGGACAGTAATTAAATATTTATATAGCCTCTAAGTATTCATCCGTTTCATGTTTCATTGCAATATGTACTGCAGTGTATAAACATGGGGAAAATCACATCTTTATTAAATCAATACAAGTTAAAAGCCATATGCTTAACTGTTTTCCTTTTTAAACGTCACCAATAGGCTGTTGGTTGGGAAGAATTATTCAAATTCACACCATAGCACAAAGAACAATGCTGGACATACTGTAATATGTACTCGCACCAGCAGAATGAGTAACAATAAAAAGTGCTCCTTTTGCAACCCCAACACCATTCTGTGTGGAGAAACAAATTTAACTTGCAGCTTTACAGTCCTGCAATAGGGCAGCTACCTAGTTATATCTAAGATGGCGCCGCGGATGGTGCCGCGGATGGACGCCTCGGTACTTCGCTCCCTAGTACTTGATACAATTTTACTTTTTTGCGTACTTTTCTGCACTCCCTCTGCTATTAAAATGAGCAGAGAGGAAATCCTACAAATAGGACTATCCAGTGCCGGACTTTTTTCACCGGTTTTTAATCAACCAGACTACTTTATGGAGATTCTGACTGGAGGAGCAGCAGCGCTCTGTGGATTTAGACGGAGACGCCGACGTGGAAAAAGAGCTGGTGTGCTCGTTAAATTGCGACAGCGAGGATTACGCACCGCTCTCCCATCCATACACCTGGGGAACGTTCGCTCTCTGCCTAACAAAATGGATGAATTGCTCCTTCTCCTATCCAAGAACTCAGACTTTCGTCGTTCTGCCGCCTTTTGCTTCACTGAAACCTGGTCCAGTGAACACATCCCGGACAGGGCACTACAGCTCCCGCGCTTCCAGCTGTTCCGAGCGGACCGCTGCGCGGATCTGTCTGGGAAGTCAAAGGGAGGAGGAACGTGTTTCTACATTAACGAAGGTTGGTGTACAGATGTCACAGTGTTAAAGAAGACATGCAGCCCTCACCTAGAGTCTTTCTTCATAAACTGTAGACCATTTTATTCACCGCGGGAGTTCGCCTCGTTTGTGCTGGTCGCTGTATACATTCCACCGCAGGCGTGTGTAACGGAGGCGTTACATCACCTCGCCGACCAGATCACAGACGTGGAGAAAACTCACCCGGACTCTCTGCTAATCATTCTCGGGGATTTTAATATCAAATCTCAAACTTGAACTGCCTAAATATAGACAACACGTGACGTGTCCCACCAGGGACATGAACACTTTGGACCACTGCTACACCACAATAAAGAATGCATATCGCTCTGTCCCCCGTGCTGCTTTGGGACTTTCTGACCACTGCCTGGTCTACCTCATCCCATCTTACAAGCAGAAGCTGAAATCTGCTAAGCCTGTAGTAAGAACTGTAAAGAGATGGACAGATGAGTCAAAGATGCAGTTACAGGCCTGCTTTGACTGCACTGACTGGAGCGTCTTTGAAGCAGCAGCCTCAGACCTGGACGAACTGACTGACACTGTGACATCTTACATCTTACATCAGCTTTTGTGAGGACATGTGTGTGCAGACCAAAACCTTCTGCACGTTCAACAACAACAAACCATGGTTCACTGCAGAACTGAGACGGCTACGCCAGGACAAGGAGGAGGCCTACAGGATTGGGGATCGGGACCTGTACAAGCAGGCCAGGAACAAGCTGACAAAGGAGATCAAGGCAGGAAAAAGAATCTACAGCCAAAAACTGAGGGAGCGTTTTTCTGCCAACGACTCTTCTGCAGTTTGGAAGGGCCTGCAGACCATTACCAACTACAGGAGACAATCCCCCCACCCTGTGGGGAGCCCCCGCCTGGCTGAGGACCTCAATGACTTTTTCTCCAGGTTTGAAACAACTTTCACACCTTCCACCTCCCCCACCATCTCCATCACAAAAGGCCTAGCATCACCCCAAACCATCCCCATACCTGACCCCCTGCCTGCGCTGACGATCTGTGAACAGGATGTGCGCCAACTATTTCAGAGACAGAGGATTAAGAAGGGATCAGGTCCTGATGGAGTGTCTCCGTCCTGTCTGAAAGTCTGTGCTGACCAGCTGGCTCCCATCTTCACTCAGATCTTCAATAACTCCCTGGAGCTGTGTGAGGTCCCCTCCTGCCTCAAACGCTCTACCATCATCCCGGTTCCCAAGAAGTCCCCTGTCACAGGATTAAATGACTACAGACAGTTGCCCTGACATCTGTGGTCATGAAATCCTTTGAGCGACTGGTGCTGTCCCACCTGAAGGAAATCACGGATCCCCTGCTAGACCCCCTGCAGTTCGCCTATAGAGCAAACAGGTCAGTGGATGATGCAGTCAACATGGCTCTCCACTACATCCTGCAACACCTAGACTCTGCAGGTACCTACGCTCGGGTCCTGTTTGTGGACTTCAGCTCTGCATTTAACACCATCGTCCCAGAGCTCCTCCAGCAAAAACTGTCCCAGCTCACCGTGCCTCCCTCCACCTGTCAGTGGATTACCAGTTTCCTGACTGACAGGAGGCAGCAGGTGAAACTGGGTAACTTCACATCCAGCACCCGGTCCCTCAGCATCGGCGCCCCCAGGGATGTGTTCTCTCCCCACTGCTTTTCTCCCTTTAAACCACTGATTGCATGTCAAGAGACTCTTCTGTGAAACTCCTGAAGTTTGCAGATGACACCACCGTCATTGGACTCATCCGTGACGGCGACGAGTCTGCATACAGAAGGGAGGTGGAACAGCTGGTCCTCTGGTGCAGTCAGAACCACCTGGAGCTAAACCCGCTCAAAACTGTGGAGATGACAGACGACTTCAGGAAGAGACCCCCTGCAACATCTCCTCTCATAATCACCAACAAGCCAGTCCCCACAGTAGAGTCTTTCAGGTTCCTAGGATCCACCATCACACGGGACCTGAAGTGGACCTCCCACATTGACTCTATAAGGAAGAAGTTCCAGCAAAGGCTGTACTTTCTGCGTCAGCTCAGAAAGTCAAACCTGCCTCAAGAACTGCTGACCATATTCTACACAGCGATAGTCCAGTTTGTCCTGACCTCATCCATCTCTGTCTGGTTCGGATCCGCCACCAGGCAAGACAGGGACAGACTGCAGAGAACAGTCAGGTCCTAAGAGAGGATCATAGGTTCTGATCTTCCCTCCATTGAGGACCTTTTCCGGGCCAGGGTCAGGAAGCGGGCCAGAAAAATCACCACTGACCCCTCACACCCTGGCCACAATCTGTTTAGGCTCCTCCCCTCAGGCCGGCGTTACAGAGCGCTGTACGCCAAAACCACCCGACACAAGAACAGTTTCTTCCCCCAGACTGTCGCTCTGATGAACTCTGAATAGTCACAGAGTGTGTGTCCACTCACATGAACAATAAACTAAAACTCTGCACTGCTGTATATACTTACTGTATATACTTACTGTACAATAACCCTGGTTTGGTGTATATATTATCCTTTATTTTTAATTTTTATTTATTTTATTTATTTTTTTTTTTCCCCGTTTTTTAATTTCACTTATTTAAGTTCTGTACTGGAGAGAAAAGTTGCCGGAGTCAAATTCCTTGTATGTGTCATACTTGGCCATTAAAGCTGATTCTGATTCTGATTCTGACCTATGGGCGATAAAGTTGCTTCAGGTGGGGAAAAAAACTACATAAATTTACCGGCTCTGGTAGGAATTTAATTTAATTCGAGCGGACTGGGAGTGAGACAACATTGTTGTTGTAATGTTTTGTTTAAGAGTCGCAAAGAGGAAACTGTTATGTTGTTTTGGTGAAGGGAGCAGGAGGGAATTTTTCCCGAAGTTGAGCTGATGATGCAATGCTGTCGCTATCCATCCAGAGCTTCCAGCGATTCAGAAGTTAGAGATCTATATTGTGCCATTAAAAAGTCCACGAAACAGCGAAGCAGCGAAAGATGGACTGCGTTATAGCAAAGGAACTGTATAGGATAATTGCATTTTTTCCATCTTGAAACGGGTACCAATGAAATTGCAGGACTCCGCCCGTTAGCTGATTACCAGTCTTTTAAAACATGACATCTACTGCAGAGAATGCTGTAGCCTAGTATATGAGCAGAAAGAAACATGACTGCATGAGAAAGTGGAGTTATTTAAATAAAATTCTATTCAGATACTGATGCAGAAACTTGGCTGGGAGCACAAGTGGCTTTTAATTCAGTGCAGGTAAAGAATTTCCTCATCAGATTTGGTGGGGACAAACCCGTCAATCATAAATATTGCTGGGGAAATGTCCCCGGCGTCCCTGGTTAAAATGGGAGATGGAGATCAATTATGTGTGTCTTATTGTGTTTAAAGTCTGAAAACCTGAATTTTAGTTTAGGTAATTGTTATAACACATAACAGCCAATTAGCAACCCATATCCGATTTAATATGTTTAACTGACTTTTGAAAGCTTAGAGAAGGTCTATTAGAGCAGATTACATTTGCCTACCTTAGTTCATTACACACCCTTAAAACACAAGAGAGAAGTACTCTGATATGCCAAATACATTCTAAGCTCATGGTGTGACTTACCTTCAACTTTTAGTGTTGCTTTGGAGCTCAGGTCTTTTATGCTGAAGACCACCTCACCAGCATCAGCAGGGGTGACATCCTTCACAATCAGCGTGTACTTACGCCCCTGACTGGAGATCTTAAAGCGACCTCCGTTTGTAACCGTTTTGCCATTAAGAGACCAAAAGCAGTCATCAATGCTCTCACGTGACAGAATGCACTCAAAGCTGCATGCGTCTCCTTCATTCACCTCAACAGATTTCAGTTTTTTTGTTATACCAATACCAATTTCTGTGGTAGAAAGCAAAAACTATATCAACAATGTTTTATTTCTTAATTGTAGATTAAAATCCAAAATTTTGGTACTCACCTCTTACTGTGACCTGTGCCTTAGTGACGTCTGTGCCAAGATCGCAACTGTACTCTCCAACATCTTCTTTGGTGACATCCTTAATGATCAGTCCCAAAGACTTGCCTGTGTGAAGGAGCTCATATTTTGGTCCCGCTTTTAAGACTTTATCCTGTTTTCTCCATATAGGAGAAACTCTGGGCTTGTTTGCTTCACATGTCAAAGTTATCATGCCTTTCTCCTCTCCTGTGACATCATCTAGTGACTTGAGGAACACAGCTCGTTTTTCTGCAGGGCATTTGGAAAAGTAGGAGAACAAACCTGCTGGATCAATTGTTATCTACACTATATGAACGTTAAGTTCAATACCAACATTACAGTACAGTATTTTGGAGAAGTATTCATACATCTTACAACTACAATATAGATTTTCTTTTCTTTTTTTTCTTTTTTCTTTTTTTTTTTTGGGGGGGGGGGGGGGGGGGTGGGGGCTGGGTTATAGAGTGTTGTAGAACAAAAAAGTGGAAGCAAATTTGATGCTGTTTTAAAAGTTTTTCAAGGCAAAAAGAACCTGAAAAATGTAGGATGCATTTGTATTTAGCCTCCAGTTAAATGTTTGAAGAACTACCTGAATGTAGTTACAGTCTTTTGGAGTATATTCTATCTGCTCTGCACATCTAGAAACAATTTTTTAAGTCCATTTCGTATACAAAGAAGTTCTGCCTCAGTCAGCGTGGATGAAAAGCACCTGTAAACAGCTATTTCAAATCTTAACTTAAACTCTTAACTGGATATATATTTAGACTTTAAGTAGGCTATGCTTTGATCTAAATGATTCCATTGCAGCACTGGCTCTAACACCTTCACCCCTCTCCCACACCAAAAGGGAATTTTCATGACTTTCTTTCAACAATGACTTTTTTTCTTGTCTCTCTCCCATTAAGACTAGATATTTTTCGGTATGTACAACTTTTAGATTTCCTTGGAACATTTTCTCCCACCTGGCCTACAGATCTTTGCAGCATCAACAGCGTTACCATGGGCTACTTGACTGCTCTCCTGATTAGAGCTTGCCTTATTTGTCAGATCAGTTTAGATTGATGGACATGTCTATCAATCTATCCATTATCATTATCGTCTATCTTATGCAGGGTTTCAGGGGTGCTGTCAGGGGTACACCCTTAACAGGTCGCAAGTTCATTGCAGGGCAACACAGAGACACACAGGACAAACAACCATATATGCACAGTCTCGTCTTAAGGGCAATTTAGAGAGACCTGGCCATATCTAAATAAGTGCCATACATTGTCAAAATGGACTGAGCAGAATTTGATGATAAAGACAGAGCTTGGGATATTGTTTTTCTTTTCATCCTTTGTGTTTTAATCATGCTGTTATCACTCTGAAGTTTTCTAACAAAACTGTGAGGGCCTGAAAGACCAACTACATTTATATCGAGTTTAAATTATACACAAGTGTATTTAACAATCAGGTGACCTCTGAGGGCAACTAGCTGAACAAGTATTTATGAAGGGGGGTGTTAGTAAAAAACATAACATTGCTCAGGCTTTTTGTAAAACAAATAAATTATATATATATATATATATATATACACACACAAGTGGAACGTGAAATAATTGAAAATGAAAATGAAAAGTTCCCTTAACTTTGTGACTCTACTTAAAAGGAGGAACTAATAAATGATATAGACTCATAACATGCAAAGGGAGATATTTCAAGCCTGTATTAGTTATAATTGTGATGGCCTACAGTTATTGAAAACCCCAAATTCAAAATCTCAGAAAACTCGCATCTTACATGAAATAAATAAAACAAGGATTTTAAATAGAGAAATGTTGGACCTCTGCAAACTTAAGTTCAGCATGGCCAATCAAGAACAATAATCCCATGGTCACTGAACCAGGTTTTGGTACTTTTGGCATTGTGGGCCGATACAAATCCTGTTGAAAAAAGAAGTCAGCATCTCCATAAAGCTCATCTATAGAAGGATGCATGAAGTGCTGCAAAATGTCCAAGTAGGTGGCTGCATTGACGCTGGATTTAATAAAGCACAGTGGACCAACACAATCAAGGTGACATGGCACCCAAAATCAACACAGACAGTGGGAAACTTCACACTTGAGATCAAGCACCTTGGATTGTTTGTCTCTCCATTCTTCCACCAGAAATTGGGACCCTGGTATCCAAATGAGATGCAACATGTGCAGTTATTTTTTTTTCTTACGACAGATAAGACGCTTGTAAAAACTGTTTGTTGTTCAGAAGCTGCTTTACAAGAGGAATGTGACATTTGAAGCCCTTGTCCAAAATCCATCTTTGTGTGGTGGCTTTTGATGCACTGACTCCAACCTCATTTCACTCCTCTTGAAGGTCCCGAAAACTTTCGAATAGCCTTTTACTGACAATCCTCAATCCTCTCCAGGCTTTAGTCATCCCTGCTGCTTGTGCACCTTTTTATTTCACCATCTTCCCTTCCACCATAACTTTATGAATGTGCTTTGATACAGCAGTTTGGGAACATCCAACATGTTTTGCAATTACCTTTTGAGCATTTCAATAATTTTTTTCTGCACAACTGGCAGGTCAGCAGTCTTCCCCATGAATGTGATTCCTACTGAACCACATTGAGAGACCATTTAAAGGCTCAGGAATCTTTTGCAGGTGTTTTGGAATAATTAGGTGGTCAGAGTATGACACTTTGCGCCAAGAATATAGAACTTTTTCACAATATCCTTGTACTTAATTATTATACTTTTCTTAGATTTTGAATTTGGTTTTCTTAAGCTGTAAGCCTTAACCATCAAAATTATAACAAATGAAGGTTTGAAATAATCAACTTTACATGTAATGAGTTTATTTCATTTATTAGTTTCACCTTTTATGTTGAATTACTGAAATAAAATAACTTTTTCCCGACAATCTAATTTTCACCTATATTTAAGCACCATACTATTTGAATTAACCAAGGTATTTGAGGCCGATAATTTCAATACATTGAACAGCACTGCTTACCTTTAACCTTTAGTGTGGCAGATTCTTTCGCTTTGCGTACTTGAAAGGTGATAATTCCCCCGTCTTGAGGAGCCAAGTTCTTCAGGGTGAGCTTGTGGACCTTACCCTCATGTGTAATGGTGTTCACTTCATTATTAAACAAAACCTTCTCATTCAGAAGCCACTGTGCATCTTCATCAGCATAGTTGATCTCACATGTGAACATTGCATCACTATCTTCATCAACCTCTGTATCAGCCAGGTGTTTGGTGATCTTTATTTCTCGGACTGAGAAGTTGAAACAAGAAATCTGTTTTAGTATGAAGAAGAGTTTTGTGAGTATACAGTTTCCTATAAACTATAAATTATACCTTCAACAGTAAGAGTCCCTTTGGTTTCAGCAGGACCTGATTGACAGCGGTAGTCCCCACTGTCTTCTTCTGTCAGCTTTTGAATGGTAAGTTGAGCCCTTGTAGAATCTTGCTTTATGTTGTATTTATCTGAAGCTGCCAGAAGAGCCTGACCTTTGAACCACTTAACCTCTTTAGGTGTGGCAGAAAATTTGCAATTAAGCACAGTAGAGCTTTTTTCCTTTGCCTTCACATCTTTGATATGCTCTGTGATCTCAAGCGGACGCTCTAAATATACAGAAAGGTATATGAAAAAACAGTATTATTACAGAAAATTAAATGTACCCAATTGCTATCTGACCCTAAAAAATATTAACCTTTGACTGTGAGCTGAGCAAGAGATTTGCTCTTCCCTGCAGTAAACTGGACAGGTCCAGTCATCGCTGCTTTAGTCTTTTTAAAAGTGAGACGGTGCATAGTGCCTTCTTTCTCCATTTCAATATCAGCACCCTCCTGCACAGGAACTCCATTTAAAGTCCAAGTCGGAGGCTTTACTAATTCCATACTGACTTCAACTTCAAAAACAGCTGCAAAGGGTTCTGTCACCTCGACTGAACTGAGTTCTCGTACAATACTGATGGATTGTTCTGTAGGGATAACAAAAAGATCAAGACTTAATTACAAACTGCAAGTGGCATCCAATATACAGACATTTATAAAGTATTTTTTCTTGGAAAAATAACCCAAGAATGAGCATTAATGTATTTTGACTAAGATAAAAATACATAGCAAAATATAATTTGTTGATATTTGCCCCAACACCAACATATCTAAAAGAAGTCCTTGCTTTAGTACCTTTAGTACAGTGGGGAGAACAAGTAATTGATACACTGCTGATTTTTGAAGTTTTTCCAATTACAAAGCATGTAAAGGTCTGTAATTTGTATCAAACGGTACAATTAATTATTTTTCATTATTTAAAAATTCTCCACTCTGATTTTGAAAACTTCAAAAATCAGCAGTGTATCAAACACTTGTTCTCCCCACTGTATATTGCATCATCATCATTATTATTATTAGTATTATTATTATTATTATTATTGGGAACTACTTGAAGTCATTTATCTATAGTACTCTTTCATCTGATTATGTTGCTAAATGTCATTATTAATCCGTATGTTTTTACTATGTATCTAAGATTGGTTAGGGGTGAACAGGTCCAGGGGGTCCAGGGGGGGAAACCTGAAATCTCTTTCTCCAGCAGCATTCTCTAGCTCATCCTGGGGAATGTCATGGTTTTCACAAGACAAATGTTGCTTCCCACAACATCGTGGTCTTTCCCAGGCTCTCTGAGCTGTGGGACTTGTATGAAGAACCTCGAATAATTTTACCCAAGGGCCTTCTGACAAGCTGCCCAAACAACTTTCATTGGATTATTTCAATGCTAAAGAGTGTCGGATCTACTCTGAGGTCCCCCATGATAAGGGAGCTCCTCACCTTATAAGGCTCAGCCCAGCACTTTACTGAGGAAGCTCAGTTCAGCATCTTGAATCCAGTTTTGCTGTATTTTCCCATCAAAAACCACATCTCATGATTATAAGCAAGGGACATGTCAAATGACTGATATAGTAAGAGCTTCACTTTTTTGGCACTGCTCTTTATAACCAGGACAAACAAAAGTAGCTCCTTCTTTATACAGACAAGATGCTCTTCGAGTCTTTCTATCTCCCCGCCTATCTTACCATCATTCATGAACAGGGCACTGAGATACTTGAGCTCCTTTGTTAGAGGCAGACCGACATCTGACCAGGAAGAAGTATTTCAGGTTTAGAAGGGCTGACTATGTCGTGCACGTAATGCTCAGCAGTGAATCACTCCAGTGTCCACTAAAAGTCATGCATTGACGATCCTTACAAAACCACATCATTCACAAATGGATAATAGATATGAACGATAATATCCAGAGCTTCACCCACTTTGAGATCCTATATATGAATACCACAGGATTTACATGAAAAGGCTCCCCTGGTGGAGTCCAACCTGCACTGGAATCCAGCTCAGTATTGTGCAGAGGGTACAAACTCTCATATGACCCTCTTGGCCAGTGAATTTCAACCCTGGTCCTCAAAGCACACTGCCCTGCAAACTTGTTAATGTTTCCCTGCTTCAATACACAAGATTCAACTGATGTCTAATTAACAGGCTTTTGTTTAACAGCAATCATCTGAATCAGGTGTTTTAACGCATAACGCAATAATCTAAAACATGCGAGGCAGTGGGCCTTTAAACCCATGGTTGAGAAAAACTGCTCTCGGCAACTACAAAAAGGTAAAAAAAACTGGTCCACTTTTGCAGAGAAGAAAAAAAAAATCATCAAGGCTTTTCTTGCAGGAACATTTTACAAATCAGTCAGAACTTCCCTTTCAAAGCCCTGACATAAATCTTTACAGGGAGGCTGAGGCCATGTCCACACGTAGCCGGGTTTTAAAAAAAACAAAGAATTTCCTCCGTTCCGTAAAAAAAAAAAAAAAAATCTCCATCCACACAGAACCGGATAAAAAAATTACTTTTTCAGCACGTTCATAGATGTGGCAAACCTGTAGGGGGCAGTAGTTTTCCCAAATCCTATCCGCTCAGAGTAACTTTCTATTCTATATCTTCAGCACGCAGCAGTCATACGGCTTGTAAAAGCAAACAAACAAAACGCGCTTTAACAATGGATAATACCAGGGGGCACGGTGGCACAGCTGGTAGCTCAGCTGACCTCACAGCTAGAAGGTCCTGGGTTTGATTCCTGCCGGGGACGCTGTGGGTGCTGAGGGTGTGTTTGTTCCTCCATATCATGGGTTGGCAAAAGGGCTGTTCTGTGTGGAGAATTTTCTCCCTGTGTTCCCTTGAGTAGCTAATGTGAGCTACTCCCACAAAAGATTGCACCAGTTCTGGGCTGTATACTGCCTCCTCCTGGCTGACTAGGGCACCTGAAGGGTTGGGGAGGGTCTGGCTGGTATAACGTGATTCCTTCCATGTTTTATGTCCAGCCGGGAAACCACCCGTTTCGGATGTGATCAGCCTATTAAATGGCCGTTATTAGTGGTTATCACTCCTATTAAATGCCGTCAGACTGTGCCCTCTCTACCTACCAAAACGTACTTTTACGTTTGATGTTTAAAACCTCTTCAAATTAGGTTTAGGCATTTAAAAGAAAATATATTTGTCCTTCTTTGACCTTAAGGTTAGGACATAAAACTTGTGGGTTGGTTAAAATTGGTTAGATAACTCCAGTTACGATACGCTACTCTGACGAAGTATTTTTGACACGTGCAGACAGTTGGCTGTTATCAGCGAGGAGAATGGTAGATAACCTACTAGTAGGTAGAGAGGGCAAAGTCTGACGGCATTTAATGGGAGTGATAACCGCTAACAACGGCCATTTAATGGATAGACAACATCCGAATCGGCTGTGGGAAACCCTGCCCCCTCAGGTGACAAGAAGGGCCTGCTCACTCCTCAAGCAGGAAGGAGGCTTGAGCGTCAGTGCAGGGCCCTCCCACAGTTGGCATAGGGAGAGCAATACCCACAACTGGAATTAGGTAGAATTTGGTAGAACTAGGTGTTAGGTAGAACTGGATAAATAATGGGAAAACATTACCATTACCATTACAAAAAAAAAATACCAACACAGCTCTGAGGGCATGAATGCTGTTTTTGAGAGTAAACACAGGTAGCACATGTGATGTTTGAGCATGTTTTGTTGCAGATAGTGATGTTATGGTTCTTAAAACTACGTTTTCGGCCGTCCACAAGAAGATACTGAAAACGGAGAAAACGCAAATCTTCACTTTAGACAGAGTTAAAAAAAAAAAAAGTTTGTTTTTGGTGTCAAAAATCTCCGGTTACGTGTGGATGACAGGCTAAACCCTAGAAAAATATCTCAGTTTTGTGAGATACCCGGCTACTTATCGACAGGGCCTGAGATGTGGG
The DNA here is from genome assembly GCA_028564705.1 of Apricaphanius iberus. Classification (NCBI taxonomy): domain Eukaryota; kingdom Metazoa; phylum Chordata; class Actinopteri; order Cyprinodontiformes; family Aphaniidae; genus Apricaphanius; species Apricaphanius iberus. The sequence continues at coordinate 925,167 of JAPXFQ010002338.1, read as the reverse complement.
ATCTCTAGATAGAAATACACTCTCCAGTACTACTTCTTAAAGACTGGAACCACCACCCCTCCCTGCCACCTTGAGATTAAATTTTTAGACACTTGGCACCCTGGTTCTACCATAATGGACGCGGTGATTGGATTGAGGAGATACTCCCGGTCCCTAAAACCACCTTTTGGGTTCACCGAATGGTTTGCCAAAATGTCCTTAAGGCCTACCAAAAATAATTTTCCATCACCGCTCCAAACGTCTCTTACACCAGCGGCAGTCCTTAAGATCATTGAATACCTGTCAGCTGTTTCATGAGTCTGTATAGTTAACAAAGCTCTGAGGACTTCATTAGCTGATTGTTCCTGTCAATGTTGTGCCCACTAATGAATTCTCTCATTGCCCCCTTGCGAGGCATCAGTAGTTTTCATATTACAGTTTTCCATGTCCCTGACATCCCTTACATCCCTCAGAAGATGAAAGCATATTGCCTGGAGCTCTGAACTGAAACACATCTGTCGAAAAAGTTGTCTGTTTGAAATGATACTGGGATCCAATGCTTGACAACAGTGGCTCTTCATTTAGAAGCAAGGTTTGGCAAAAATCCAGGTCTTCCTTTATCAAGATCTTTATATCTTTAAATATTTGATCTTTTGATCATATTTCACTATCCTCAGAATTAATTTAGAACTATAAAAAGCCTATATAGTACATACATTGCAAACCAGTGAATGTTTTTACAACTTTTTGTCATCAGTCTGATCGCTCAGATAAATAACTGTATACATTTTAACAGCAGCAGTATTTTAGACTTGAAAATTTGTTTAGAGCACAAAATTTGTCAATAAAATCTCAAAAAATGAATAAGTGAGATTGGTTACAAAAAGAAAGAAAGTATAGTTTGTTAAAAGTTCAAGTTTATCCCATTAGTAGATTATTTCACACTGATAGACAGATATATGCCTCATTGACTAGCAGTCTGATGGCTTGTTTTGTATCTATTCAAAGCAACACTAGGTCTGCAGGTAACCTTTGTCATCTTCTATTTTACTGTACCTTCTACGAAGACTTTACAGGATGTCTTCTCATCTGTAGCGTCACAAGTATACATATCTTCGTCACCAGAATCCACATCATTGATGGTGAGTTTTCGGTACACATCTTCACTTTTGATCTCATACTTTTTGTTAGATTTGATCTCCATCTTGCTCTTGAACCATTTCACCTTTGCATTGGCACGTGAAACTTGGCATTCAAGATGAGCACGGTGCTTATACATCGCTATCTTATCCCTGAGTTTCTTCACAAACTTGACAGGCAGCTCTATAGTAACATGAACACGGTGTGATTGAAGACTATTAATTGTGTCACAAAAAAAGGCCTATCAATGCAAAAGGTCTTAGCAAAACTCTTGTTTAAGCACATGATAAGGAGGCCATTGCCCAATATTTAATTATGCCAGAGCTGAACATAGCAGACTTAAAGTATCAAGCATTGGAAAAAAAAACAAAGCTAAAACATAGAAACTGTAAAATTTGCAAATTGATGCAATTCAAAGTAACTTTGACTGTTGCCACCATGTACCTTGAAACAAAATAATTTTGCATATTCAATGTGATCAATGAAAGCAACAAGTCAAAATTACTTGATAATCATCGGCATCAATTCAGAGAAGTAGGTATGCGAAAACCTCTGGGAAAAAATATAATGAATCTTCAGGGACAAAACATTAAGTTTGTTTCCTGTTGAAATGTATTTGTGATGCCATCAGGCCTCAATGAGGAATACAAATCTAAATGCAAGTTGCAATTGGATAGTCGAACAGTATCAAACTTAAAATAGTTAGAATTATGCAATTTTTCTTCTTTTCAGATAAATATTCAATCTAGTAGTAATGAAAATCTTATCTTGAACATTTACAAAATGTAAGATTCAGATAATAATATTGCAGTTTCAAGTATGTTTAGATTTAGAAGAATTGAATGTGTAAAATATGTAGATTGTTGTAAGAATTCAGTTTTGACACTATGCGTACACTTAATCCAATTGCAACTCTAGGACACAAGGATTATTGACTGCATGCTATTCTCTATCTAGTATATTATGTTTCGAAAATGTAATCACTATGCATATTTGCTTACCTTTCACTTTAAGTTTTGCAGCTGAAGTTACCTTTTCAGCTGTAAATTTAATTTCACCCATGTCTTCAGGAGTTACAGACTTAAACAGCAGTATATATGTTCTGCCTGGAGAAGGATAAAGAAATTTTCTGAAAAAAGATAATTGTGAATCACAATGATTAAAAAAAAAACAAGCCTTACCCTCTTGTCTCATCTTGATATTCTCACTGGCTTTAATTTTGGTATTTCCTCTGAACCACTGGTACTCCACATCATCATGAGAGATTTCACAGGTGAACGAAGCACTCTCCTTCTCCATCACTTCCACATCTTTCAACTTCTTAACAATCTTGATATCTCTGGCTGTGGGGACCATATTATGAATATATTCATTAGGCCAACTAAATAAGGACATTACAACTGTTTTGTTAAATTTGCAGCCAATAATCACCTTGCACAGTGAGCTTAGCAGAGGTGTTATCATCAGTTGTGCAACAGATATAAGTGCCTCCATCTTCAGGTGTACATTTGTTAATAACCAATGTCCGTTTTCGGCCCAAGGAATGAATGGCAATGTTCTTTGCCAGCTTCAGTTCAACATCATCCTGCAGACATATTTTCAAAATGGTATGTGATACGCTTTTTTGTATAAAATGTTTTGTTTTTAATTTGCATATACTGACTGAACAAGTAACATTTTACCTTAAACCATTTAACTTCTGCATTGTTTCTAGACACTTCACATTCAAAAGTTGCCTTTTCTTTCTGAGAAACATTAATGTCCATAATGGGTTTCGAGATCATAGCAGGGGGTTCTGTTGGATTAACACATTTAAGTAAGAAAGTGACAATGACTGAATGGTCATAGTTCATAGAATAATTTACCTGTGACAATCAGTTTGCTTGAGGTATGGACTCCTTCTGCTTGGAAGGATACAGTCCCAGAATCCTCCCTCTTCAGATTGGAAATCGTCAACGTATGCTTCTTCCCCAGGGTTGTGATGTGGCAGTTTGCCACGGACTTTAACTTGGCCCCATCTCTGGTCCACGAGCCTTCAACATCAGCTTGACTTAGCTCCACCTCCAGTGTTACTGTCTCCATTTCATGAGCTTTTGTTTCTGTTAGAGCTTTTATTATCTGAATCTTCTTCACTAAAGGGAAAACAGCATTTTGTAAACAACATACATGAAAAACTGAAAAGGTATGGAAAATACGTTAGGTCTTTTTTGTCACATATCTATGATAAGATAAAGGTCAGTAGCACTTCTTATCGAGAAATATATGAAGCATATGCAAAGCCTGAGTTTTTTAAGTGTTGACCATTCTTTTTCAAAGTGTGGTGCATTAAAGGAGACATACTAGATCCAAGCTTTTGTGCCAATTTCTGACTGGCATTTTTAGGTGTAGGAATTTCTTTAACAATGGACTCAGGGTTTGAATCTCTTACATGCTTATCACTTTTGCCTTTTGAAAAGGGTTCCAACATGGTGGAAAATGTTCACAGCTAAATGTTTTGGTACTATCATTAAATAATCAGTGAGTTTTAGGCAAAATTGTCAGTCAACTCCACTGGATAAAAGGTAAACCCCACACACATGAAAGATGTCTAAAAGCTTTATGTCATGATAGATAACATATATTAGATCGTTGCTCCTTCAGATAGTTATCTTTTTCCTAAGAGCCTAAAAATTTTGAAAAAAGCTTCAATAGAAAAACAATGATGTTAAGACAGTATTTAGCTGTCCAACTCAGGGTACTTCCACAAGAACGCCAATCTATATCTGAAGTTTTCCTTGCAGACAAATAGGTTATATAAGGCTTGTTTTACACAAAGTAAGAGTCCAAAAGCCAACACCTTACAGTGCATAGAGACAATTAAAATGTCTGGCTATTGACATTGAATTACATTTTCTCCAGGAGATGGTTCTCTGACCTCTGGACTTTCTTGGGAACCCTAAAGCTTTCTTTGTGCAATTTATATGGTCCTCTTCTTGATGATTCAATAAATGGTGGATTAAGCCACAATCTTAATAGCTGCAATACTGTTCCCCACAAAGCCGTTTTGACGCAAAGGGACATTCCCAGGCTAGCAGATGTTTTCTTTGAGGTAATCATAGTTGACAAAAGAAGAATGATTTCAACCAGTACTCTTTTTAAGACAAGCCATGTGCACTGCTAACTCAATCAGAATATAGAAAATTATATGTGATGCCCTTCCCAAACAATTCCCTCCTGCCTTAGTTATAAGATCAATCACATCCTTTTTTCTGTTGTTCACAGCTTTTATGGTAGGACCAGATGTGTATATTTTATAATTTTCCACGAAAATATTATGAGGGATTATTCTTACTCTCAACAGTGAGCTTTGCTTGGGTCTTGTCATCCAGAGTTTCACAGGAGTATATGCCACGGTCAGAATAGGTTACTCTCTTGAAAAGCAGGACCTGCTTGGGTCCTTCAACTCGAATCTCTATGTTTCCTGCAGGTTGCAGTACAACACTGTTTTTCATCCACTTGACTTCATCTGAAGGTTTGCTGAGGACAACTTCCAGTTTGACTTCACTCTGTTCCTCAACTGTTAAGTTTTCCAGCTTTTTCTTAAAAGTGACAGGTTCACCTGGAAGAGGCAGATGTAGTCATTAATATGTATTTGATATTTCTTAGTAATTAAAAAGGTAAAAAAAAACGATAGATGCAGCTAATGAAACAAATATTTCCAAGCTTACGTTGCACTTGAAGAGTTGCTTTGCAGCTTTTGCCTTCTGCATCAACACTAACTTCTCCTGCATCTTTCTGTGTAACTGAAGTGATTGTTAGGGAGTAGGTCCCGCCTGCATGCTCAGTCTTATACTTGGGCCCAGACGTTATAGGTATATTGTTGTGGAACCACTTAAAGTTGACGTCAGCCGGGGTGACAGCACATTTGAAAATGGCATCCTTTCCTTCCATTGCAGCAACATTGTTCAGCTTAGTGGTCAATCTCACAAGTCTTTGTGCTGGAAAAAATAAAACCACTTTTAAATACGCTATCAATTGGGGTGCTTTGTCACAGTGTACAATGACATTAAAAACACTCAAAAGGGAAATAAATGAAGCTTCTATCGCACCATTTATAAAGAATACATACTCAAAAAATGCAAAGAAATGATACCAGATATCATAAAAGTTGCAAGAACAGTACAGATCTGCTGGTGTTAATAAACAGTAATGTCGAAGAGTGACCTTTCACAGATTATAACAAAATCGGAATCATTCAGGTCTAAATCCAGTGTGTCCTGTTCCTATTCACAAAAAATTAAAATTAAAATAAAACTACTTACACAGACTAAATGCTTACACGTACAAAGGAGTATTAGGGTCATTGTAGACTAACGGAAAATAGTTTTTGAAGTATATTTCCACCTATTAAACTTAGTAATGTTGATATTTGTTACATATATTTTAAAAACTTTTGTTTCTCAAGAGAAAACTCAGAAATTTGTATGATTAAAAGCATACATTTTCAAAATTCAAACAACGATACTTTGTGACATTGTAAAGTCATACATTTAACAGAAAAAAAAGCTTTTTTTTTCAGAAAAAACTCTTAAAGGTGCTATATCATGCCAAATCAAGTTTTTGGAGTTTTCAACCATTTGGTAATTACATTTTCTCATAAAAAAAATTGGTTTTTGGCTTAATTCACACATGTCTGAGTAATCCTCCGGAATTCTGCTCTCTGAGCAGCTGCCCCTCCCTCTCCTAGAAATCGACTGAGTGTTCAACTAGTGACATCACTAGTGGAAAACAAGTGGCTGCATGCTAATGCTAATTTGGGTTAGCCATTTATCAAGCTGCTTATGTGATCTTATACCAGCATTGTGTGGTTAATTAGCCATTTTACTTCGTGGTCTAACATTAACTACAAGATACAAGTTAAATTTCAGGACAAATTAATACTGTATAACACCAACAGTAACATTTTGTCATATATTTGTCTATCCCAGAAGTTGAAAGCTGGAAAATAGCATGATATAGCCCCTTTAAATTTTTTGAGACTCATAGCCTATATTTCTGACAGAAAATGGGAGTCCAACAAAATTTTATACCTGATTTACGTGTAAAATTTACAAGATGAAGTCTAAGTGTTAGCCACATTCATTTCTTTTACCAGCTCAGAATTACTTCTCCAGATGCAGATTAGGTCATGAACCCCTACAACAGGAGAGACTGAGGAGGAAGATGCAATATAGATGAATCGAGTAAACTAGGTCTCACTGTGCAAGGGAGACCTAGTTTACTCGATTATGTTGCTGTATTTCAACATAACAGAGTGAAGACTGAGTCCAGGATAAGGGCGTTTTTACATGTGTGGCCGTGCCAGAAAACTGCCAGAGAAAAATGCAAAAATGTTTCTGTTCAATTGGTGCATGTCTCAGTCCGTACTGGAGTCCAGTGTTTTACATGATGGACTATTCCAAAACAGCAGGTGGCGGTGTACAAATAATTCTGTAGCTATCCGACAAACAAGAGAGTGAGAAGTACTGACGCCATAAAATGAGCGACAGGCTAGAATGACAACACATTGGAAGTTTTGATCCAGGAAAAGAGCTGCATGTAGCTACCACTTGGACTTTATGGATACCTAGTATGTTCATGTAGCACTTAAATCCCACAGGAATGGCTTTTTCTGTTGGGACTAACAAACTGATTTAAAATCTAATCAAAACGTCAGAGTTTTTCTAATAAATATCTAAGTTTTCTCCTCCAAAATTTCTGACTTATTGTAGTTTAATTAATGCAAATGTATGCCTTTGAGTTTTTGACATCAGATAATTTCCAAGTTTTTTCTTTCAGTTATCTGAAATTATATTTTCAAAAATTTCTTAAGAATGAATCTAAACTTTTTGGCGGAAATTTACTTTCAATCTTTTTTTTTCTACAATATCCCTTACGCTCCATCGTATTCATGTTTTGAATGACTAAAAAATGTTTCTCAAATCCATGCAGTTTTCTCATTTATGGCAAAAATAGTTTGGTGTAGTTTTACAGAATACAAATACGGTAAACATATACATTTTGATGCAAAACACGAATAAAGAGGAAAAACGAGAAATATGTCTGAAGGTACTGAGAAAAAGTCTGGTTGTCTTATGTGATGTCACAATAGGTATAAGGAGGGTTCATTTTAGAGGAATGATTGTCTTGAAATGAATAATACTTTTTTTTAAATGGTTAAAAGAATAAATAAGCTAACTGTGACATATGATTAAACAATTTCCAAAGTATGTTGGATTAACTGTTACATAAAAGTCCAGTGCGCAGCTTTACATGAAGGGTTTTTAGTGTAACAGTTATCTTTCAGTTTTAATAAATTAATTACCTTTAGAAGTTACTTTAGCAGAGGTCTTGTTATTTTTACACACACAGCTGTATTCCCCTTCATCTTCTTTAGTCACTGCTTTTACAGTGAGGATCCTTTTAGCTCCATCTGTTCTGACACAGTGCCTGTTTCCAGGTTTAATTTCACGGCCCTCGTGCTGCCAGAGAACATCCCCCGAGGCCTGATTTAGCTCACAAATTAGGTTGAGTGTTCCTCCTAACTCCACCGTAGCAGATTTCAAAGGAACAACAAACTTCAAAGCTAAATCTGAAATCAAAGCATCAGGTGGCAGGTGAAAAGGAAATCAAAAATTTGCTTAGGTAGATGCAGAAATTATTTTTTATGACCTACCTTTAATCTGAACTTTGAATTCCACTTTGTCGTCGGAAGTTTGACAGGAATATGTTCCACTGTCTTTGGTCTCTGCTGATTTCAATATCAAAGTGCGAGAAAGTCCATCTTTTCGTATTTCACACTTGCTGCTCTCCTTAAGCTCAATACCATCTCTGACCCACTTCACATTACCAGCTTCAGTGGTCAGTTCGGCTGTTAAAACAACTTTTTCACTTGCTTCAACAATAAATGTATCTTTGGCAGGCTTGTTCTTAAACTTGACAGCTGCCTCTATGAAACCAAAATGTTTTAAATGCTTAGATTTAGGATATGATCATTGGCTGTTTAAATTTGTAAACATATATTTGTGATATATTGGTACCTGTCAACTGCAGCGTAAATACCAGCTTCTCATTTCCAGCTTCACAGGTGTATTCCCCAGCATCTTTCTTTTCCATTCTTTCTATCACCAATTCACGGGTTTTGCCCTTTGATTCCATGTGGACCCCATTACTTGAAGTGAGAACCTTTCCATCCTTGAACCACTTCACCTCAATTGTGGAATCGGAAACTTCACAGCTTAGAGTGGCTTTCTGAGAAAGAGCAGCTTTCACTTCTTTCTGGACTGATTCTTTGTTAGAGAAGCCAGCAGGAGGTTCTAAAGAAAGCAAATGAAAAAAAGTTAAAAACATTTCAGTTAATAAGAAAAGTTCTTTAAAATAGATTCAGATTCAAAATAAAGATTATTGGTCCCAAAGGGCAATTAATATGCAGCAAACATTATGTAAACATATCACAGTCACTGTGTGTCACCACAAACATACAGACAATAGTGGAGGCTCCAGTGAGCAATAGCCATCACAATTGGGCATCTTTCAAAAGGTCATATCTTACTTAATAAACACACTTCCATCAGAATTTAACAGTTTAATGACGAAGGGGACAAAAAAGTTCCAGAAACAATTTGTTTTCGAAAGGGTACATTAAAGCGACATCCCGAGGGCATGAGTGAAAACTCTGAGTACAGAGCATGGAGAGGCTGAACGAAGATACATTTAGCATTTTTAACACCTGCTGCTCCGATAGAGACTATAGGTCTCTTTGTTTAAGTCCGATACATTTTTCTCCTTCACAGCCAAACCCTTGTACCAACAAACAAATGAAAAAGTTAAGAGACTCTCTATAAAGCAACAGTAAAAATTGCAGAGAATCCTTTTATATACATTAAAATACTTCAGTTTTCTTAAAAGAAAGATTCTCTGTTGAAGTAGAATATTTCAGATGGAAACACACTGACAAATCACTTGGTGACCGATATCAGACAACTTTTTGAAGAATCGCACTGTTGACAGATCCATAAAATCAAATAAATTTTCCATGAAGGTTATTAATTTCTAATTGAGCTATTTATTTAATTAAATATTATCTCCTCCATATAAGGTCTTGTTTTCACTTATGCTGTGTATTGTAAATTGTTGTTAGAACACAAACCAAACTGTGCTAATTAGTGTTAAGCTAATCATAATTAGTTTAACAGTAACTTAGCCTCACTTTCAAAATTCATCGATACAAGCCTCGGTCTTTAAGTGTACATATTCATATTTCACTGTGACATCACTATCAATTTACTACTTGTTTTTACTTCTATGCATAGTGGTAAACTTCTACTATTATTATTAATGGTAGTTAGTTTTATTGTTCATTCTTCTTTTAATTATTAGTTTAGTTGTCTGTTTTCATCTATTTTCATCACCTCCCTGGCGCTCTGTCGCGTGCCGCCCTGCTTCAAAACCTCCACCATCGTCCCTGTCCCCAAAAAGCCACGGATCACAGGACTTAATGACTACAGGCCGGTGGCGCTGACGTCTGTGGTCATGAAGTCATTTGAGCGCTTGGTTCTGCCCCACCTCAAGGACATCACCGCCCCCCTCCTGGACCCACTGCAGTTCGCCTACAGAGCCAACAGGTCTGTGGATGATGCAGTGAACCTGGCCCTCCATTTCATCCTGGAGCATCTGGACTCCCCAGGAACCTACGCCAGGATCCTGTTTGTGGACTTCAGCTCTGCCTTCAACACCATCCTCCCTGGACTGCTACGAGACAAGCTCTACCAGCTCAGCGTGCCCGACTCCCTCTGCAGGTGGATCACTGACTTCCTGTCGGACCGGAGACAGCACGTGCGGTTGGGGAAGATTGTCTCGGACAATCGGACTACAAACACTGGGACTCCTCAGGGCTGTGTACTCTCCCCCTGGCTCTTCTCGCTGTATACAAACTGCTGCACCTCCAGTCACCAGTCCGTAAAGCTGATCAAGTTTGCGGACGACACCACCCTCATCGGACTTATCTCAGAGGGTGATGAGTCCGCCTACAGGAGAGAGGTGGACCGGCTGGCTTCTTGGTGCAGTCACAACAACCTGGAGCTGAACGCCCAGAAGACAGTGGAGATGATCATGGACTTCAGGAAAGTCACAGCCCCACCGTATCCCCTCACCCTGATGGACTCTCCCACCCCCATCTCCATCGTGGACTCCTTCCGTTTCCTGGGCACCACCATCACCCAGGACCTCAAGTGGGAGCCAACCATCAGCTCCCTCATCAAGAAGGCCCAGCAGAGGATGTACTTCCTGCGGCAGCTGAGGAAACTCAAGGTGCCGACCGAGATGCTGGTGCAGTTCTACACGGCCATCATCGAGTCCATCCTCACCTCCTCCATCACCGTGTGGTTCCCCGGCGCCGCAGACCGGGACAAACACCGACTGCAGCGCTTCGTCCGTGCTGCTGAGAAGGTGATTGGCTGCAGGTTCCCATCCCTCCGGGACCTGTTCTCCTCCAGGACCCGGAGGCGTGTGGGTCGGATCACAGCTGACTCTTCTCACCCTGGACACCGACTATTCTCCCTCCTCCCCTCAGGCAGGAGGCTACGGTCCATCCAGACCCACACCTCCCGCCACCTGAACAGTTTCTTCCCCTCCGTCATCAGACTCATGAACAATAACAAGACCCGATAGTTCAGTTAAAGACCCATGTAGGATAGAACCATCTGCACTATGTAACTTTATTTTACTGCACTATGAGGTCTGATCACACTTAGATCTGCTGCTGTCATTCACCTGCACATCTGTGAATGGAACCCTGCTGCTGTTCTTATGTTAGAAAGGATGTTTATCTCTTCATAGTTCTTTTATATACATACAGATTAAAATATTTATAAAGACTTTAGCCTTATAGCTCATTCTTTTTATTTTTATTTATTTTATTTTTATTTATGTTAAATGTTTTATGTGCACGATTGTACCGAGAAAAAATCCTAGTTTGTGAACTTGTTCTCAAACAATGGCAATAAAACCTATTCTGATTCTGATTCTGATCATACTTATTCTGTCTTTATGTTCTCCTCTGTTTTTTATGTTGAACCATTCTTTGAAAAATGTATTCATTTTAACCTTTTATTCCATTAACAGCAGGAAATTTTTTTTCTCCCCTACCTGCTACATGAATCTTAAAAGCCAACTTCTCAGTCCCAGCCTCACAGATGTATTCTCCAGCGTCTTTTCTCTCTATACAGTCAATCAGCAGCTGGCGAGTCTTGCCCTTTGAATCTGCATGTATGGTCTTGCTGGATGTCACCAGCTTACCATCCTTGTACCATTTCACCTCTGTCTTGGCATCAGCAACCTCACAGCTCAGAGAGGCTTTCTGAGATACAGTGGCCTTCACCTCATTTTTCACAGACTCCTTGTTGAAGAAAGTGGACTTAAGTTGGGTCTCTGTAAAATAAGTGAAAACTTGTTAAAGCTGCCACTTCAATTTGATACAACCAAATCATATTTAAAATGATATTTTTTGGTTGTGTGTTGAAATAAATGTAAGATTTATTCATCTGAGGTCACAATGACAAGTATGAAAAACTCCTTACCTTCAACAAGTAACTTAAAGACCAGCTTTTCAGTCCCAGCCTCACAGATGTACTCTCCAGAATCTTTTCTACCCACGCTCTCTATCACCAGTTGCCGTACGTTGCCTTTTGATTCAGTGTGGACTGTCTTGTTGAATGTTAGCAGTTTGCCATCCTTGTACCATTTCACCTCTGTCTTAATGTCATTTACCTCGCAGCTCAGAGTGGCTTTCTCAGACAGAGTGCCTTTCACTTCTTTTGGCACGGACTCCTTGTTGACGAAGGCAGACTTAGGTTTGATCTCTGCAGATCAAAAAAGAAAAAAAAAGTCATAGTATTTCTGTTCCATTTTGAAATTAAAATAGTAACATATTAGGTACAGCTCATATATACATAGATATATGTAAGTATTAGGGGCAGGAATTTACTCGTTAATTGCGATTAATTAATTAAAAAGCCTTTAATTAATTAGATACATTTTTTGAATCAAGTCACACCCCTAATAGATAGATAGATAGATAGATAGATAGATAGATAGATAGATAGATAGATAGATAGATAGATAGATAGATAGATACCTTCAACATGTATCCTAAAGTACAGTTTTTCAGAACCAGCCTCACAGATGTACTCTCCAGCATCTTTCCTCTCAACGCTGTCAATCACCAGCTGGTGGCTCTTGCCTTTCGATTCAGTGTGGATTGTTTTGCTTGAAGTCAGCACCTTGCCATCCTTGTACCATTTCACAGCTTTCCTGTTGTCAGCAACTTCACAGCTCAGAGTGGCCTTCTGGGAAAGGGTGGCTTTCACTTCTTTCTGCACAGACTCCTTTTTATAAAAGGCAGACTGGACCTGCATGTCTGTGTAGAGTAAGAATGTATGATCATATTAATAATCTACTTTTTAGTACCATTACATGCAGTTTCCATAAAATATACAATGAACATGCCAGCTTTGCTCTTGGACCTACCATCCACTTGAAGTTTGAAGGCAAGCTTTTCGGCGCCAGCCTCACAAATGTACTCTCCAGAGTCTTTCTTCTCTAGGCTCTCTATCACCAATTGTCGACTTCTGCCTTTTGACTCTGTATGTACCGTCTTACTAGAACTGAGAAGCTTGCCATCTTTGTACCATTTAACCTCTGTCTTGGTATCAGACACCTCACAGCTAAGCATAGCTTTCTGGGACACAGTGGCTTTAATATCCTTCTGAACCGACTCCTTGTTGAAGAAGACTGGCTGGGCTTCTGATATAACAGTAATGAAAGAAAACACATCAGTTACTTTTCATTAAAAATCTGATGAATTTGTACTGAACACTTGTACCTGCTACATGGACCTTAAAACTAATTTTTTCAGTCCCAGCCTCACAGATGTACTCTCCATCATCTTTCCTCTCCACGCTGTCAATCACCAGCTGGCGAACCTTGCCTTTTGATTCCGTGTGCATGGTTTTGCTGGAAGTCAGCAGCTTTCCATCTTTGTACCATTTCACCTCTGTCTTTGTGTCTGCTACCTCGCAGCTGAGAGTTGTTTTCTGTGAGTAAGTGGCTTTTACCTCCCTCTGTACTAACTCCTTATTGCAGAAAGCAGACAGAGCCTCTGAAAATAAAGTAAATACAAATACAGCGTTGGTACAATACAATTTCAAAATACTAAATCCTATTAGAACTATTCGAACTATTAGAATATATTTTACAAATGTAACTCAGTTCATAAAAAGTTTAACAGTAAGCAAATAGTATCGTACAATAGACAATTGAGACAGAAACTATTGGAATCTGATGGACAGACATACACCTGTTTTTAGAAGCCAAAACATCCTGATCGGGATATCTTTAATGTAACCATAATTCATACTAACTGAGCTGGCATTCCTACCTGATACAATTATCTTGAAGACCAGTTTATCCCCTCCAGCTTCACAGGTATACTCTCCTGCATCACTCTCCTGTATATTTTCAACCACCAGCTGGTGGGTGGCGCCCTTTGCCTCCAAATGCATTTTGCTACTCGACTCCAGCAACTTTCCATCTTTGTACCATTTCACCTCAGTTTTGGTGTCTGAGACATTGCAGCTAAGTCTTGCTTTCTGGTTGACAATGGCTTTGACCTCCCTCTGAACTAACTCCTTATTGGAGAATGTAGCTGCTGCTTGGGATTCTGAGAACAAAACAATGTTTGCTCAAATTTTTAGCATCCTCATGACAAGAAAACACATCATATTACTAACAGGAATATCAGGTTTACCTTTTATTTTGACATGGAATGTGATTTTATCAGCCGCTGTCTCACAAGAATAATATCCTTCATCATTTTTCTTGGCACTTTTAATGATGAGTTTCCTTTGGGTCCCTTTGGAGATGATGGTTGTTCTTTGGTCCTCACTAATTTCCACTTTATCTTTTTTCCATAAAACAGCAGCACTTGCAGAAGAAACCTCACAGCTCAGCTCAAGATCTCCTTTAAGGGATGATGATAGTCCCATGGGGCCTCTGGCTTTATTGAGAAATTTGGCAGGCTCATCTAAGCAGAAGAAAATTAAAAGAAATTAATTGTAGTAAATTTAATCAATGGTTTGCAAAACAGGCCTTTACCTCAGGATATTATGTGTTCATTATTATGACTTTAAAAAGTTTCTAAAGTTCTGATTGACTTACCTTTTAATGTCAGCTGAATTGACATCCTATCATCAGCTAAGACACACTCATAAAGACCCACATCTTCTTCAGTAACATTGTGAACCACCAGGATTCTCTTGCGATCTATTATGATGGATTCATACTTTTTCCCCATTTTCACCTCTCGCCCGTTCCTCATCCAAGCCACCTGAAGAACCAAACAGTGCAGTTTACCACAATACATTTTCTTATTTTAAGACTTCCAAAAGCAAATTCTGTACATTAATATTATGAAAAGATGTGTTTTAGTTTAGCAGTGCTCATCCCCCTTTATGACCGAGTGTACTGCTTGGGTTGAGGGCGGTGACTATGTCCTGTCATGTGACTGCACCCCAGTCTGTAATATGCAAGGAGCAGCACTTCCAACATAGTGACTGTGTACCTGTAGCGAGTGTTTAATTTTCTCTTTTTTTTAAGTGACTAGCAACCAATCTAGTGACTTTTTATGGTGTTATTAGATACTTTTGTATATTAATGTGGAACACATATCATTGTTACTGTTTTTACCTAGCAGTGGTGCTGTAGAAGGGCCATAGCGCTCACAGCGTGCTGCAGCTCAGCCCTGCTCAGTTGGAGCAGATATTAGTCCCGCTGAGTCCAGAATGTTGATAAATCTAGTTTGCTTAAAGGCGCCGCTGCTGATCCTACCCGGGCTCCGATGTAAAAGCAAAATATTGTCTATCTGAAATGAACAACTACACACTATCACCAAATCACTGATTTCACTCAGTCCCCAGTCATTTCCTCGCCTCATCTGTGTGGTTACTTCTCTGAATCATGTCAGAGTCTAAACTGAAGTCTTAAGAAATACAAAAAGAGGTGGGAATTGAACCCTGAATTAAAAGGCTGTTTGAAGCCATACTTTAACAAGAATCAATCACATTTTCAAGCACATTATGTAAGTTAGGCGACTAAATATAGAAAGGGACAGGCGTAGTTATCATCATCAAAGTGACCTGCTTAATATGTTGAGATATTAATTTGAGGCCATATCGCCCTGCCCTAATCAAGATCCTCATCATTGCAAAGGAAAAGCATTCCCACAGCATTAGGTCACCACCATTATGGTGTGGGGATATAGTATTAGATATCAGACAGTATATCACGTGTTGGCTAAAAAGTAAAAATTCAGTGCTCTACTTATAGTTTTTCAGCAGATTTGAAACCTGAGCTGTGGGTCTCTGTAGCATCTCCAGATCAACCATAAGCCTCTTTGGCTGCTTCTCTGGGTGATGTTCTCCTTAGTCAGCCTATTGTTTAAGAAGGCAATGTTTTGGTAGATTTGTAGTTGTGCCATAGTCTGTCTATTTTCAAATAATAGATTTGAACTACACTCTAGGAGAAATAAAAACCTTGGGATATTGTTTTCTAACCCATGCCTGCATTTCTGCTTTAAAGTTCTTGTCCAATTGTAGTTTTCATAATGCTGTTAGAGGCCGTCACCAAGCAACTTTACATAATGATATTTATTGGAATTTTATTTTAGGTTATCAGAGTAAAGGGGCTGAATGCATTTGTCGCACATTGTTGAGATTTTTAGTTCTCCAAAGATTTTGAAAACATGTTATATTTTTTCCTTTAACTTTACAGTCAGGTACCACCTTCTTTTGGTCTTTAACATAAAATCCAGATAAAATTCCGGTTTTTAGTTGAAAAATAATGGCCATGGTTGTAAAGAAAAACGTTTCTGATACAAACCTGAGTCTCATAGTCTGATACTTCCACACTTAGCTGGGCTGTCTCTTGGACACTGCAAGTTACAATCTCTGGATGGTCAGACTTGTTGGTAAACCTAATAGGGGATGCTAAAACACATTTTGTTCTTAAATGGCATGATTGGTCTGCTCCAAACATTTATTAAACTTTATATATTAAACTTGTTAAAAAATATTATCTTGATAAATGTTTAGTGCAGGACATATTTATGCAACTTTTAGTCCGCATACCTTTCACAGACATGATGCAACTGCTCTCAGAACCTCCACCTACAAACTTGATTTCGGCTCCATTTATTTCCACGGTCACCACACGAATGAGCAATGTGTGAATGTTCTTGGACCTGGTGATAAGGTATTCGGATCCACTGCGCAGGAGGCGTCCATTTAGGGACCAGAAGCCTGAGCAAACAGCTGATAGCTCCACAGAGATGGAGAACTCCTCTCCGGAGACTGCTACACTGTTCATAAGGCCTTTCCTGATTTCTGCAGTGGGTTCTTAATGACAAAGACAAACAGGACATGTAAAAAAACATAATGAAGAGAACAAAGATTATTCAAAAAATATTAGATACTTACCCAGGTAAAAGCTGCCAGGTACTTCAAGATAGGGACTCTGACCAAAGTCATTTGTGGCAGAGATACGGAACTGGTAGCTAGCTTCCTCTACAAAACTGCTGATGGTGATCGCTGTTGTTGTGAGGAGTTCTCCAGCATTGCACCTCTGCCAGGTGGAAGCACCAACCTTCCTCCTCTCCACAATGTACCCTTTAATGGGTACAGGACGGTCACTGTCAGGGGGAGACCACTGAATGGTGATGGACGAGTCAGTCTTGTTCTGCACCACAGCGTCAACTGGGGGATCAGGGGGATGTTTCCTTGGAGCTACAGTAGGAAAGAAAGAGTTGGAGATTTTTCTTGGATTGCAGTAATTGATTTCATCGATTATTGCAATATGCAGTTCGACAATAATTTCTTTTAGAGAGTTCCATTACTTCTAGAACTCAGGAGTTGACATTTTAAAACTCTTGAGAGCCCCACGTTGCTTTGCTGTGAGAGTTATAATGAAACACCTAAGATTGCTCATGATTTTGCCCCCCCCCCGTTATATCCCTATAGCCCACTATAAGCTGCCTACAGAGAGTCACACATGAGATTGGTGCAAGGGAATCAAGGTAGCCCAGGCAGGCTTCTGTGTTCTGTGCGAGACTGGCTGTAATAAGATATAAGGAAATACCAACCAAGACTTTTGCCTCATCCTTGTTTATAGAAGGAAGACATGGATTTCCATGATAGTCTTGGCGCTCAATGTGCCCTTCAGAGAGTTCTACAGAGTGGGCAGGGGATGATGTTTTTTCTCTCTAGTGTTCGAGTCTCAGACCCCGGAGCTAGGTACTATCCCCGTTTATAAAAGGAAGACATGGATTTCTATGTCACAATACAATGATTAACCAGTTACACGTTTTTCTTCAGTCTTTCCTACTGCGGTGGACATGAGTTAATTAGTGATATTAAGGTAAATTACAAAACTAAGGGTGTATTCAGACCAGAAAAGTCCTTTAGTCCAGTTGTTTGTTCCGGACCAAAGGCAAACTATTTTTTTTTTCTTTGGTGTGGTTTGCATTCAGACTGTTCATTTTTGCAAGTGGACTATATTTTGTACAAGATTGGTGCTGCTATTGGACAGTGATGCCGTGGGCGGAACTAGCAGAGACCCGGAAAACAGGTAAAAGGCTGTGAAATCATATGGCTATCAGAGCTGCAGGAATGGATGTGAGGGCGAAGAGATGTTTCGGCATTCCAGACGCAGAGGAGAGCCGGAGCAAGATGACAAGGCGTTGACAAGCTGGGAGGTGAGCGAGCATCAGGCTGAGCTATGGAGCTGAGCCGCGGATGAGACCCAAGAAGAACTGTAGCAGAGCTGCTGGAGGAGTTAGCCCTGGGGCTAATAGCCGGCAGCGAGAGATGCGGCAGAATGAAGTCGGAGAGACGCAGCAGGCGGACTGGATTGGAGTTTTCAAGATGTGTGGTGACGCGGTTTGTTGAACTGATGCGTGGTTAGGATCACAGGCAAGCTTGGGACAATGACTGAGCGATGAGAGGTAAGTGCAAGAGTCTAAGACTGAAGCTATTGTCCTGTCCTGTTTATCTACTGGTCAAGTGTTTATTCTGACAAAACTGTCCTGTCGGTGTCATGATCTCCCATCAATTGCGTGACAGAGCTGCTCATTAAATGCAAGTTTTGCAATGCTCTGTTTGAAAATTTAGAACAGCGAATGCATGCAGTAAACAGAAGGAAACAATTAATTCTGCGAGCTCTGACCCCAGATATGTTGGCTGCAGCATGATTAAACAGAAGACGGAAGATCACGAATTAACAACGTTCACTACAGCATACGGGATATTGATTTGTGGCACTGTGAGTCAAACGCGTGGGTTAAATAATATGAATAATTTAACAGAAAGGCAGATGTACTGTGGAGTTGGTTTGGATTGAGACTGTTTGTATTCATACCTGAAGCGAAACGAACCTGATCCACGGCAGGATTCGTTTGTGTGTATTCACACCTGCATAAAAGGTGCGGACCAGCGTTCCAGACGAACTCTGGTCTGTTTAAAGTGGACTAAACAGTGCAGGTCTGAATACACCTAAAACGAAACTTTTTTTTTAAAAAGTACACTGCCTTAATTTTTTAGATTGATCCTCAAGTAAATCAATTCTCCCTCTTCCGGCTAGTTGCTCTTCACTGCCTGTTTAGCTGGTTGAATGAAGGGTTCTACACAGTTCCATCTGTCAGCACAAAGCAATAATAAATTCAGCTGTTTGAAGATTTTTGTGTAAAACACAGATAGTCGTAGTATGGAAACGAAATTGAGCAGGATGTAAAGTAGGTAAATAATCCTAAAAATAGTTGGTTTTTTTGCTTATAGAGGCTACATTACAAATTTGTTTTTAGACTTGACATGCTGCTGATGTGGGAATTAAAGTGCAGTGCTTTTGAAGGATACAATATATGAGAAAGATTGTAAATATGATTGACTCACCAGTGACAGAGAATCGTGTTGAAGTCTTACAGTCTCCAGCTATGAAGGCTACCTCTCCGGAGTCATCTGCCTGGCAGTCTTTAATTGTCAGTGTGTACTGTCTAAGTACACAGGCAATCGAAGTACGAGAATCTTGCTTCAGTTTCTCGCCATTGCGAGTCCAGTAGGCATCTGGACAAGGATGCTCGAGCTCAACGCAGAAGATGACAGTGTCACTGACAGGAACAATGGTCCTCCGAGGAAGTTTCTTTGTGATATTACCTGGTACATAGGAGTAACATTTCAGATAACAATATTTGCAGCCCAAAGAACAGAATATCAAACATAAATCAGTATGCATTTTAAATTATGTAAACCAGTGGGGTCACAAGAGCTTCACTTGAAAAAAATATTTATGAAACAGATCTTTGAAATTACAGCAAAGATGTCTTGAAAGCCAAGGAGACCAGTTTTACCTACCCAGGACAGTGAGTTCAGCCACAGTCCGGCTGCCCTCTTTCATTTCACAGATATAAACTCCATCATCATTCGTGGTGACATTATGTATGGTGAGGCGACGCAGTGTCCCATCCTCGTCCATACAGTATTTGGAGTTTTGCTCCAGTCTCATTTCCTCCATGAACCAGTCAGTCTGTGTAGCGATGAGAGGCACCTCACACATGAGTGTGGCGGAGGTCTTTTCTTGTACCTCCACGTCTTGCAGCTTTCTTTTGAATGGCACCTTAGGCTCTGAAAAAAAAGAAACCAAATCTGAAAATTTTAAAATGATTTTGATTTCTACAATTTTCACTATTAGATATCAGTTCCAGAATAGTCATTCTTTAGCAGGCGTTAAAGTATTCAATTATAGAAGAAATATTTAATAGTAATGAATAAACAAAATCAATGATAAAATTCTGTCCCCTCTACAATTATGGTTACTCCTGGTAAAGATGTGTAGAAGTAAATTAAAATAAGGTTTTCATTGCAAAGGAGAAACGTGTCAGAGAAAATGTGTAAAAACTCCAAGCTCTGATTTCAGTACATTTATAATGTGTGAGGATAACAAAAATCTTGATTTTATTTAATGTTTTTTTTATAAACAGATTATCAGGAAAGTCTCAATTTTTTTTTTTGGTATCTCCTTGTTTATATATTTTTATTTCTTTTAGTTTCATTTCATAATTGATTTTCTGATTTTCTATATCTTTTAATTATCTTGCATGTCACCTTAGTCAGAGCTTTTGTTTTCAATTATCCTATAGAAATTGCTGTACACTGACATTCCCAAATAAGTACATTTTTTTAATAAGAAATGTAATGTTATTGTAACCCTTACTATCTATTTCTTATCTTATCTTTCTTATCTATCTAGTTTCTGGCTGTGAGGAGGTTTGTGTTGCAGTAAAAATAAAGACGCCTCCAACTGAATACACTGTTTTTGTAGAATATTCTTATGAAGAGCATGTTCAGGGTTTTCCATAATTGTCTTGATTTTTTGAAAAATCCTTATTTTCTTCATCATCTCGAGATGTTCCACAGTCATTCCTAGAACAGAAATACAAACCCAGGGTTTGGTTGTTAGGGAAGCATCTCACTGTTGAATGAATCCTTCATTTTTCATCAAACAAATCCAATGTCTTGTTTTTTTTCTGGTAGAGCAGCTGAGAAACTATTAAATGTTGGAAGTGTAGTAGACAGCAATGCATGATTAAACTCATCAGAAATTGCTACAAATGCATTGGCGTGTTACTTCTGTAACTTAGCGACAACGGAACTGATGACGTCACGTGATTTGTTGGCAGGGGTGATTCTCTGAATTTGGTGCCCTTTGTGTTTCACAGGTTTATCACCAACATTTTCATTTAAAGTAAATCACAAAATACATTTTAAAACAAGAAATAGTAAGATCTATGTTCCCTTGTATTATGCATTTGGGGATAATGTATACATGCAAACTTATTTTAAAATTTGTGGGATTTTTTATGAGTTTCTAATGAGTAGAGGTCAGCCAAAAAAGCATTTACTAAAGTTGCTATTTCAGTGAATTAAAAATTTTAACAGACAGTAACCACCATTTTTTTTTCTGGAAATATAATCAATTGCCTATCTTCTTTAACCTAAGTGTAAAATATATGAAGAAAAAACATTCATTATGTATAAAATAGCACAATTTAATCGTCCCTCAGTCTTGTTCAACCCTGTAACCGCATACAAATATCTCCCTTTTTAAAAACAATTGTTAATTCAAACTATCTTAGCACCCATGAACTGACATCACTCAAGTTTTTTCCTGCTCATATAGTAAAGAGAGGTAAGTATGAGCATAATTTTTGACCTATATTATATTGTTTTTATTTTCAAACTGACATCGTCAAGCTCAACCTTTTAAACCCTGTTACATACAAAAATTATATTTATGATTGTTATTGAATAATAATATTATTGGCTTGGGACAATATATGAATTTATTGTTTTTATCATGCTATATGCTGCTCAAAACACTAGCTAATGTGGACTTAATGGCTACTTTTAGCCAAAATCTGCCACACAGTAACATTCAACCCTGTAACAGAAAACTGCTTTAAAAGAACCAAAATAGCAACAAAAAAGAAATACTGTAAACGTTTTAGATTTTATAGCTAAGGTGAATAAATGTAGTTTCTCAGAGGTACAAATACTCCTTCATCATACACAATTTTCAGAAATAATTTAACATTGGTGGATTTTCTTTGTTATCAAAGACCCCAAAGTGCACCGAATTCAGAGACCTTCATGTAAACGGTTGTCATAATAATGCTAGTGAACTTTCTTAATACTACCAAAAGTTCACTATCTGTGCTACAGAGATGACACTTTACAGTAACATGTCCAGGATGACACCATCTGTTGCTGACAAGCACTACTACTCCACCTCCTTTTCTTTTCCCGCTCCTCTTCAGATCTCTGTCTGCTAGTCAGAAATCCTGGCAGAGACAGGATATGATCCTGTAGCCACGTCTCAGTGAAAAAAATAAAACTGCATTCCCTAAACTCGAGCTGAGTCCTTGTAACAGCTTGGAGTTCATCCATCTTGTTTGCCAGTGATCTCACATTGCCCATTATGATCCATGGAAAAGATGTTTTGAACTTCCTCTTTATCGGTCTCATTTTGGCTCCTTCTCTGCATCCACAATGCCTCCTTCTCAACTCATCAATGATTTGTGGCTTTAGTTGAGGTATTATTTCAGGTTTTGCAATGTTAATCAGCTGCTCCCTGCTGTTAACCACCTTGTTGCCATGGTTATACATCATAACAAATTATCAAAAAGTGAAAAACCATCAGAAAACCATTTCAACTTCACAGCACAAAACACTAGAGAGAATATCGACCCAAAAATTGCAATTACTCCTTAAGAAAACAGAGGATTTTTCGCTTGTTAAAATGTGCCAACGCCTCACAGAGGGCACCAACACATGTAGCACGTGATTTACTAAGTAGGTCCAGGGAGGACTAGATCTGTTAAACCCGCTGCAAGATGCGTGCAATCCATTTAGTGCTTTCTTCCTTAATGAATATGCAAAATGTCTTTTTCTGTCAGAAAGCACAAAATATTGGGAGGTAAACATACAGATACATAGGCATTGCACGCAAGTGATTTATCAGATAAAACTGATTGCAGTGACTTTTGCTGCTTCCTTTACTGCCTCTGAAAAACATGTCTTATCTTTGTTCCAGCGTGGAGACGTATCGCGTTGGTAAGACGTATCGCGTCATTTCTTGTTTTGTGACTAACTCGTTTGTAGCAAGTCGGTGTTTCTCTCTCTCTTGAACTGATCTAACTTTCTCTGTCAATAAGTTTTTTCTGAGTTGCTTAACACACAAACACATTAAAACGTTAAGTTTCTTCACGGTTTAGGACTCTTTAAGCGTTTTACTGGGTTAATTACTTTGTTTTTAGGTAAGGTAAGGTACCGCTTGGTTAGCTTAGCTTTACGGCTAGCATGGCTTCGGCAGCTTTCTCTCTTGTCCCTCCATCTCTCTCTACACCTCCTCCTCTTTCCTGCTCTCTCTGTCAGATGTTTAGTTACTCCTCCGCCTCATTTAGTGAAGTTGGTAGGTGTAATAAGTGCAGCATTTTTGTAGCTTTGGAGGCGAGGGTTTCTGAGCTAGAGGCCCGGCTCCGCGCTGTAGAACAGCCAGGCCCAGCAGTAGCTAGCGCGGAGTCAACTAGGACAGGACCTAGCCGTCCTTCAACAGCTCCCGTGCAGCCGGGACCTCAGGCGAGCTGGGTGACTGTTCGTAGGAAGACTAGCGCCAGACCCCAGTCCGCGGCCAACCTCCAGCCCCTTTCTCTGAACAATAGGTTCGCCCCGCTCAGCGACGCACCCGCCGAGCAGGAGAGGCCGATTCTTGTAATTGGCAGCTCCATAGTTAGGAATGTGGCTCCAGAGACACGAAAGACCACCGTCAAATGCCTTCCAGGGGCCAGGGCTGCGGACATTAGGTCCCATCTGAAGCTTTTGGCCAAGGACAAACGGCGGTATAGCAGGATCGTTATCCATGCTGGTGGCAACGACACCCGGCGACGGCAGTCGGAGGTCACTAAAATTAGCGTAGCTTCGGTGTGTAGGGCTGCCAAAAAGATGTCTGACTCTGTAATTTTTTCTGGTCCCCTGCCTGATCGTACTAGCGATGACATGTACAGCCGTATGCTTTCGTTCCACCTTTGGTTGTCAAGGTGGTGTCCAGAAAACGATGTGGGCTACATTGATAACTGGGGGGCCTTCTGGGGAAAACCTGGACTGTTACGTAGAGACGGCATCCATCCCACCGAGGACGGAGCTTCGCTTCTTTCCAGGAACATTGATAGGGTTATCTCTAGTTCCCCAAAGCCGTGACAACCCAGAGTCCAGCTCAGGGAACCCAGAGTCCAGGTCAAGGAACAGGGACTGCCACCCACCCACTACCCTATAGAGATAGTTTCCCGTCCACTACCCAAAACTAATGAATTAAAAGTTAATGCTACTAGAGCAAAGTATAAAAATCTCATAAAGATAAATAAAACTCGGACTGAACATAAAAACAAATCAATTAAATGTGGTTTACTAAACATAAGATCTCTCCCCTCAAAAACACTCTTAGTAAATGACTTAATTTGTGAAAATAATATTGATTTGTTTTGTCTTGCAGAGACATGGTTGCAGGAAGAGGACCATGTCACAATAAATGAGTCAACTCCCCCTAGCTACTTAAACTTTAGTGTCCCTCGAAGTACTGGTCGAGGAGGTGGAGTAGCAACTATCTTTCATTCCGATTTACTAATTAATCTCCAAAAAAATAATAGTTACAGTTCCTTTGAGCATCTAGTTTTTAGCTTTCCTCATACACATAACAAAGCAGTAAAGCCACTTTTGTTTGTGGTCTTATATCGTCCACCAGGACCTTATTCTCAATTTTTAGATCAGATTTCAGATTTTCTATCTGACTTAGTTTTAAACACTGATAAAGTCATTATAGTCGGAGACTTCAATATTCATGTTGATAATGAAAGTGATAGTCTAAATACAGCTTTTAACACTATCCTAGACTCAATAGGCTTTACTCAAAATGTGCAGGGACCAACACATTCTTGTCACCACACTTTAGATCTTGTGCTGACTTATGGCATTGACTGTGAAGAAATAACAGTCTTTCCACATAACCCTATCCTGTCTGATCATTTCCTTATCACTTTTAAACTTACTCTAATGGATCATATCAAACCTGAAAGAAAACTTCATTATACCAGAACGTTATCAGACAACGCTGTAGCAAATTTTAAAGAAGCTCTTCCAACTTTAATTTCCTCAGTTTATAAATGCAGAACAGAAAACAGTGATTTAACTCGTGACCCCTCACAACTTGACATTTTAGTTCATAGCGTTAATTCCTCCCTGCGTCGGGCAATAGACAAAGTTGCCCCCTTGAAAAGGAAGGTGGCTAGCCATAGAAGATTAACTCCCTGGTTTAATTTAGAGCTACGTACCCTAAAGCAGAATGTTAGAAAACTAGAGAGAAAATGGCGCTCCACGCATTTACATGATTCCTTTTTAATATGGAAAAATAGTTTATTGCTATATAAAAAGAGCCTTCACACAGCTAGAACAGCATATTATTCATCTTTAATCGAGGAGAATAAAAATAATCCTAGGTTTCTTTTTAATACAGTTGCCAAACTCACACAGGATCATAGCTCTATCGAGCCAACCATTCCCCAAGCTCTAAGCAGTGACGACTTCATGCAATTCTTTATAAATAAAATAGACTCCATAAAGAATAAGATAATTGGGAACCTTCCCAATATGCTTGCTTCCTCCTTAGTTAATGAGGCAGCCTCAAAAATGGTGGAACCTAATATATGCTTAAACTGCTTTAATGCAGCCGAACTTTGTGATGTACTAAAATTATTAGCTTCATCTAAACCTTCAACTTGCGTTTTAGACCCAATCCCAACTAAACTCTTAAAAGAAGTTTTCCCTCTGATCGCTGCTCCAATTTTAAATATAATGAATCTATCCTTAGTCAATGGATATGTACCACAGGAGTTTAAGATTGCTGTAATTAAACCTCTACTTAAGAAACCCTCTCTTGATCAAAACGACTTAATTAACTATAGACCGATATCTAATCTTCCCTTCTTATCTAAAATTCTTGAGAAAATAGTTGCACACCAGATATGTGAGCATTTAAACAATAATGAGCTGTTTGAGAAGTTTCAGTCAGGCTTTAGAGCTCATCATAGCACTGAAACAGCTCTGGTGAAGGTTACTAATGATATTCTCATAGCCTCAGACAATGGACTGGTGACCATTCTGGTCCTGTTAGATCTCAGTGCTGCCTTTGACACTGTTGATCACAATATTCTCATAGAAAGGCTTCAAAGTGTCGGTATAATAGGAACAGCACTAGGTTGGTTTAAATCTTATTTGTCTAACAGATTTCAGTTTGTTCAGGTAAACAATAGATCTTCCTCAACCTCAATAGTTACTTGCGGAGTACCACAGGGTTCAGTGCTTGGGCCGATTCTCTTTACTATATATATGCTTCCTATTGGTAAAATAATTAGGCAGCATGGGATAAAATTCCATAGTTACGCAGATGATACACAGCTATATCTATCCATAAATCCTGATGAATCCAATCAGTTAGGTAGACTACAGGCATGTCTGGAAGACATAAAAACTTGGATGACTCTAAACTTCTTGCTTCTAAATTCTGATAAAACAGAAGTTGTCGTCTTTGGACCAGAAGCTCTGAAAAAGAAACTACTTAGTCAGCCCCTTCACCTGGACGGCATTAAATTAGCCTCCAGTAATAAAGCAAAAAACCTCGGTGTCATTTTTGACCAAGATATGTCATTTAGAACTTACATTAAAGAAGTCTGTAGGATTTCCTTTTTTCACCTTAGGAATATTGCAAAAATTAGAACCATCCTGTCCAGGAATGATGCTGAAAAACTAGTCCATGCCTTTGTTACTTCAAGGCTGGATTACTGTAACTGTCTATTATCAGGTAGTCCACAGAATACAATTAAAAGTCTTCAGTTAGTTCAAAATGCTGCTGCTAGGATTCTGATGAATATTAAAAGAAGAGATCACATTTCCCCTGTTTTAGCTTCTCTTCACTGGCTCCCAGTAAAATCTAGAATAGAATTCAAGATCCTCCTTCTGACATATAAAGCCCTTAATAATCTAGCTCCATCATACATAAGAGACCTGATTGTTCCATATGTTCCTAACAGAGACCTTCGCTCTCAGACTGCAGGTTTACTGGTAGTTCCTAGGATTTCTAAAAGTAGAATGGGTGGCAGATCTTTCAGCTATCAGGCTCCCCTCCTATGGAACCGGCTCCCAGGGTTGGTTCGTGAAGCAGACAATTTGTCTATCTTTAAAACTAGGCTAAAAACTTTCCTCTTTGACAAAGCTTACAGTTAGAGATATGTTTATAGGTAGTTAGAGTCAGGTCAGACAGGTAGATAGGAAGAGACAGGTTAATGTTAGTAGTCAGGCAGAGTGTCAAAAGTTAGGAAGAGATAGGAAGAGGTAGAGTAGCTAGGTAGAGATAGATTAATGTAAGCCAGGTAAAGATCCGGAGCCGGTCGCGGCTTACCGCCGCGGAAGAAATGTGCCCCACAGGGGCCAGCCAGCGCCGGAGAGAGGTCCCTCAAGGGGATCCTCCCGCACAGTGCGGCCGCCCATTACCTGCCGGGTTGAATCCCCCGGGCAGACTGTGCGGACCCCACCCGTTTATCTCTTAAACGTTTCTCGCCCTCTTCAACTCTGTCCTCTCAGTTCTGTCTATTTTTCCTTAAGATAGTTGTCGACTATCGGTCTCGTGCCGGTATTTAGCCTTAGATGGAGTTTACCACCCACTTTGGGCTGCATTCTCAAACAACCCGACTCCGAGAAGACCCCGGCATGACGGGGGCCGTTACCGGCCCTACACCGTCCACGGGTCAGGAGGACTCAGACAGAGTGTTGGTAGCCAGGTCTCCTAGTAGCTAGGAGACAGGTTAATGTTAGTAGCTATGCTGCTTTAGGCTAGGCTGTTGGAGGACATTATTAGGGTCTGTTCCTACTTTCTCTCCTACTTCTCCCCAACTGCATGATGTGCTGTCAATTCAAGCACTAACCTGTTTTCTATTATAGTAGGTGCTCCGGATTAGCCCTGCTTGACGACCCTGACTAAGATGGCATTGCAGTGACGGAAAATTCTCCACGTCCTGCAACAAACTTGTGCATCAGTTCTATTGCTCTTTCTGTGTCTCTGTTATGTATTCTCCAAGCCACAGACGGTCGCGGCAGATAACCGCTTGTGCTGAGCCTGGTTCTGCCGGAGGTTTCTTCCTGTTAAAAGGGAGTTTTTCCTTCCCACTGTCGCTGCATGCTTGCTCAGTATGAGGGATTGCTGAGAATTCCACGACGCAATCTTCTGTGGTTCTGTAATTTCTACACTAAACATTGTATTGTAATAACTCTTTTTGTAAAGTGCCTTGAGATGACATCTGTTGTGAAATGGCGCTATATAAATAAACTGAATTGAATTGAATTGAATGTTTGGACATGATTTTATTATTGATGTTGATATTATTTCTTTTACTAGTTCACCACATCAATATCATATGATGGCTCATTAGCAGGCCTCTGCAGAACTTTGCCATGCTGAGGAGGTAGTTGGAACATTTGTATCAGCTGTGTTGGAACATAGACACATCTAAAGCTGTCAGGACAACGGCCCTTGAGGACTGGATCTGGACACCCATGATCTAGGCTAATAGTAATTAACACTTTGAAGGTCATGAACTTGAAATTTCTTTCCCTTTTTGCAAAAGACCCTTATACCTCCATTGTGTGCTCATTTCTATTGTGCATATCTCTCTGGTTGCTGCAGGAGGGAAGCAGGCTGGTGCACACAACAGAGCATGCAAAGTCCTAATTGAAATACTAATTTTTTCACCAGTTCTGAATTGTGGAGACAATCTTAGTAGATCAACCTACAAATAAGGAGCAGTGGGCCAAATTAAGCACTCCTTATTTGGAAGGTTGATAAATCGGACTAATAGACTTAAAGGTTTCCTGTAACATTTAGTAGTTGTTACATTAATGATAAAAAACTACGGTAAAGTCAATTCATCAAAGTCTTTCTGACTATGAATCTCTGCAAAGTATCACAAATACAAATATTAGTCTAACACCTAATTTTGCTCATCAGATGGTCTACTCATTTTTAAAAATTACAAAAATGAGTACAACAGTGCTGTTGTACACCACAAAAATAATAACTCTACTCAATATTTTTGAGACATAAAAATGCAACATTTATGATGGCCCTAATGGAACCAACAGTGATTAAAAAGTACAAATTTGCATCACACATGTATCTTTATTTATCAGTTTAATTAATTGTTGTCTCTATCTTTTTTTTTCTTTATAGAAGCTACACCTGGTCTGGTATCCTGCTTAGCTATAATGCCCAGATGGCAGTGACTAAGATAATGCTTCCAGTAACTGAACATCCTTCATTTCCTTTCTATTTCACCTTTTTGCTTTCTTTTTATTGTAAATACTCTTACATCAGTTACTTTTGTTCTTTCTGTGTCTCTTCTCTGCCTCTTCTCACCCAGAGGGTGTTGGCAGATCCTTGTACTGAGCCAGGTTCTGCTGGAGGCTTCTTCATGTTAAAGAGGAGTTTTTCCTCTCCTCTACCGCTACATGCTTGGTCAGTATGAAGAATTGCCAAGAGGATTGCTTTGGTTGGAGTCTGCATCAATGGGGCACAACTTACAATTACTCAATGCAATATGCAGGCCTTTATTAAATATAAATCTTTTTAACTAATGGGAATGCTTGTATGATTGAACTGAAATAACTTTTCTTGTTAAGTGCGTTGAAATGACATCTGTTGTGAAACAGAGCAATCTAAATAAACTTGAACTGAGTTACTGTATTAAGATAAATTGACATCATCCATTCTTACTTTCAGTTTGCTTAATGGTTTTCTCTTTAACAAACTGTTGAAATCCTTTAATATCTCATTTCCTGCAACTCTTGTGTGCAATGCTTTATCTGCTGTTCCCTTATCATCACATTTCATGGAGGTTATGAACCAACACATATCTACAACTCTACAGTTTCATCCTCTGACATGATTTTCTTCCCAGAGGAAGTTTTGCTTGCAGTACATCAGAGTGGGCCAAAAAGGTTTAGTCCATCTGAGAAACTATGAACTACTCATCACCAGCAGAAAATAGATGAAACACAACACCTTCTTTAAAGAGGTCAAGATAATTTTAAGCATATAATTTACGGCCATTGACATTTAGATACATTTTAAGGGATGTTTTTTTATTTCAAATGGTGATTACAGCTTTAGATAGCATATTGTTTTTTGATAGAAACTATAAGTATCAAAAATATGAAACTCTATACTTGGCCAAGACTACTAAGCAAAATGAACTAAATCACTGCATCAATCACTGTAGCTCACAGTGATTCTCAACAATTGGGAATGTCATCTACAATGTATGAACCTCAAGGAAAATACATCTTTCAGTTCATGTAGGTCCATGCGTTCTTTAACTTTGGTACAAGTACCACTTGGGCTGTCTTTGGTGGTATAGGGGGAAAAAAATCTTACATTTATTTATTTTTCATGTCCTGCAATGAACTGGTGACCTTTCCAGGTTGTAGTCAATTCAACTCTGAACTTGTACTTGTAGCTATATTATTTAAAGTATTATATATCCGATAATGCCATTCAAACTAACTTTAAAAGAATGAGTGTTTTTGATTGCAAAAACAAAAGGTCTGTTGACATTTCAGATTATATATATATTTTTTTTATTTTATTTATTTATTTATTTATTTATTTTTTATTAATTAATTAATTTTTTATTTCAGTTTGTTAAGGCTGGATTCTGATTCAGCAATGCAATTACCATAAAATGCCCAGACTGGTATCGCACAGTCTTTTAGCACTATTGTGTAACAGCATGAAGGTCCAGTGATTTAATCTCAGCCTGGGCTCTAGCTGCATAGACTTGTATGTTGTCTTTGTGCATGCTTGGGTTCTCACCAGCTACTTTGGCTTCCTCTCTAACATAACTGCCAGTTTGTGTGGCACTCTAAGTCACCAGTAGGTATATTTGCATGGTTGTTTGTCATTTGTTTGTCGGTAATGGACTGGACTGGTGAACTGTCCAGGGTGTACCCAGCCTCTCACCAAATCACCGTTGAAGATGGGCACCAATAACCCTACAAGGATGAGCAGGTGTAGACAACTTTCTCAACCAGTCATGTATTGTCAGCAAATAAAGACGTTTTTTTATGTGTGTGAGTGTGTGTGTTGTTATAAGCTTGCCTAAAAAACTAGAAAAGTCAAAGTCATGCTGGACTACAGCTCTAAAAAGCTATAAAGATTAGTATCCACTGAAGCTGTACTTGTTTTGGAAGTTTTGAAAACTATTGATATTGGTAATAGAGCAACATATTTTTAGGAGGTTGATGACATACTGAAAGGGCGTCCAAAGTGTGACAAAGCAGTCATTTTGACCCACCATAATGATGTTTTGAGATCCATAACCACAACTAAACAACAGTTTCCAATTTTGCAAGCTTAGACAGATGGCTGATGCAGACTTGCAAACCTTTAACAAGTTTTGGGGTGACATTTTTACTTTTTAAAGAAGATGAAGACACATTAAAATCTTACCAAAAGTCAAAATGTCAGGTAAAAAGGAAAGCATAAAATTTTTAATCAACCACCTGTCTTGCTTTCCAATTTTTTCGAAAACAACACCTCACATCCAGAAGAAAGCGACTAAATCCAAAAGTATTTACAACATTTTATAGACCAGTAACATGGCATAATTGATTCATCAAAATATTTTCTTTTTAGCATTTTGAGGAGCAGGTTAAAATAAAACAAATCACAGCAAGATTATTCTTGCAGTTATTTTTTTTAAAAGTATTTTTAAAAAGATTAACAGAAAATCTGGACACCACTACTATAGAAATTGAATTTCCCCTTTTTTGGGGATAAGTTAAGTATCTATCTATCTATAGATCTCTGCATCTAATATGTTCTCATGACAGTCGCAAATTACACTATAATGGTTAACATGAATAGAAAAAGTTTTTACAATTACTAAGTGCTTTAAAACCTTACCTTTGACTATAACCAGTACAGCACTGTAGGTCTGACCTGCCATATTGGTTGCATTGCACGTATAAAGACCATTATCGCTCTGCTTGCAGTACAGGATCTTTAGGATGAAGTTTTCAGCTTGATCCTCATAAATAACGTGCCTGCGGCCCTCACTGATATTTGTTCCATCCTTCCTCCAGATAATGTGTGGTTTAGGGTGACCCGTCACAAAGCAACTGAGTTTTGCATGTTTTCCCTCAGTAACTGTGCAGGTACGGGTGAAAACACCCTTGGGTAGACTGGCCAGTGCAGACGCCCTCAACTCATGCTCCAGGCTCAGCGAACTCAGGGCATCGGTCATGTTGGCTTTCAAGAAAGAGCTGTTTTCCTCTGTGCGATAGATGGAGATGTCCTTCTTCATTTCCTCTTTGCGCTTTTGCATGTGGGAGAGGAGGGAGGTGCTCTTGTCTGCAGACATGAGGCGAGCATCCTGAGCATCCACCGCCAGAGCTGCAGCAGCCTGGGAGCGGCCCACAGAGTTCTGGGCCCTGCAGATGTAAGTGCCGCTGTCCAGGTTGCGTACACCTTGGATCTTTAAGGTGCTGCTGTCGCTGTCTGACATAATTTTGATGCGGTTTGTCTCACCCAGGTAGCGCCCATCTTTCTCCCACTCAAAGTTTGCATCTGGGTGAGCCACAACCCGGCAGTGGAAAACAACATCTCCACCTAGAGCCACACGTGTGGAAGTGGGCTTCACCATAAAAACTGGAGCCCTCTGAGACATCTCTGTGGGGAGGGCCACCTTCAGGGTCACAGCAGCATAAGCTTCCCCAATGTTGTTTTTGGCCCGACACATGTACTGACCACTGTCTTCCAGCGTGAGGTCATAGATCGTCAGACGATAGATGTCTCCATCCTCCACAGTCTTAAAGCGGCACCCGGACGAGAGCTTGAGCTTGTCTTTTTCCCAGGTGATTACTGGATTTGGGTTGCCAACAACAGTGCAGCTAAGTGTAGCATCCTTGCCCACACCCACGGTGAAGGCCTTTGGGCGGCTGAGAAACCTGGGGGCTCCTCCAAACAGGTTTTGATCCATTTTTTACTCCTGTGATGAATAAAGCAAATATGATAATACTATTAATACAACAGCAAAAAGCAATGAAACGAATGAATAATCCAAGAACAACTTGATTTAGGTTTGACCTCTGAATAACAGGGTCAGAAAGAATAAAGTATAATATCATTCAAACTTTTCTAAACACTAACAATGTATTAAATAATACACATTCTACATATAACATAATTCCTTTATGTGCCTGGAAACTGACAGTGACTGCGTCTTAAACAGTGTGAGCTTGAAAATAAGAAAACTGAACAAGTGGTGAACAAAAGACCATGTGCAGGCCTAAAATGCATATCTACACAAAATAAACTGTAAATGAAAGCATATTTTCTTTACTAAATAGCAATAAAATCCACTAAAGACCTGGCTGACGATTTTGTCAATGTAGAACCCTTCAGTCATTGAATTTGTTGTAATTCAGTTTCTACTAATATTTCAAATACCCAGGGATATTATGATAGTTTTTTTATGCCTCAGATTGATAATAAAATCAAGAAAACATTCCAACATAAATTATTACTTTGATCATAGGATTTAATTACTCTGTATTCACAGATGGCTAACAGTGGACATAAAAAAAGAAGTGTCACATCAAGAAACAAATACTGACTAAAATGATTAGACTTTTGGATTAAATGGCCTTTAATGGTGACCGGCTGTTTGAAAACTAAACCTTTTTTCTTTTTTTGCCGATTTTGAAGTATTGGCAGCCATTTAGGAATAAATAATCTCTAGGTTACTACAAACAGAGACTGCTCCTTCAGCAATGCTAGCTATGCTAATTGTGCTAATTTCTAATATAGGATGATAAGTTCTGTAACCATTTCATAGTTGCTTTAAAATTAAAATAAAACCTGATTTTACAGAAACTGTTTTTTAACATACAATGTGACATTTCTGGTCCTAATCCATATATTGAATAAGAAAGAAAAATCGGAATCAATCAAAGTTACTATTAGCAAGATGAAGCTTTACAAAAACAGAAATTAGATAATGGCCAAATTCTGATCGGCACATGTAAAAAAAATAACATTTTGGATCCACCTGAAAGAATCTTGATACATGTAGATTTTAAGTGATTTGGGGTTCATTTATATTCTGCCTTTACTCTTCTAAACAAGTTGGAAATTGACTAAAGTATTCAAAATTTCTGATAGGGTATATTTTGCACATAATGATTATGTTATATTATGTAATGTTGAATAAAATTCCACAAAAAAGACTAACTGTACAGATTCATTTTTCATACAAGGGAAATAAAATTCAAACATTTTAATTCCCTATCTTTTTAAATATATTAAATAATAAAATAGTGTACAAAAAATCATGTTTGCTGAATTACAAGTAAACACACTTACCAAATGAGCAAATATAGTAATTAATATGTAGGTATAATAGATATTTTTCAAGTCTGCAGTTTAATGGAAAATGGTTCAAATATTAAGAAATATTGGTTATATAAAATTACCGCTTAATAAGAGGCTTTTTTTATATCTGAATATTAAAGTCAATGAATACATTATTTTAATCAAAGCCAAATGAAACAATGTGCGTTTTATAATATGTCATTTGTACTCTACGGATATTTTATGCAATAAAAAAAAGCATAAAACCATAGTTAAGATTGGTATATTTATAGCTGGCAGCTCATGTAACATTATACAGTCTCCTGTCCTGCCTCTGCATACATTCATCAAGCCAACCACATAAAGCCACGCAGCAATTTCAATAGTTTAATACCACAACAACAAGTGAATTCCCATGTAATAAGGTCATGCGGAGAAGAAAGGTGCCTTTCAAACACTGCCATTTGCCAGCTTTGTCACCTCTGTTGCTCGGACTGCCTGTCCCAAAAATAACCTCAGCTGTCAGAGCCTGTCTCTGAACATTGCCATTTGTAGAAACGAAGGGCTGTTTGATAAAGCTCCTACTTCAGAAACATGCTATATTTCTAGCACTGTCCTATTTCTCTCTACTGGATAAGATCTAACATTGTCCCAATGGACTTCATTAACAATATGAGGTGTATAAAACTTGTTAAAACTGTGCACGAAAAGTGTTTAAGAACAAATTAATTACATAAACAAAGCCAAAACTGAAAGTTGTGGCCACAGCAAACTTTAATTATACAGTCCAAGTGTAAGAAATAATCAACCTAAGAAAATTATCGTTCTTAAAATTGAAACAATGTATTTTAGCTTATTTTAAATTAATTAATATTTACCTTGAAGTCTCTCAGGTAAATAAGCAGCTGAGTCATGTAACCGTGGGCTTTTACTTTAATTTCCACTTAAAGGACAGAGTCTGATAAGAGAGTTGATTAATCCCACCACAAAAAACAAAAAAAACAATGCTGGTCTTCTTTGTGCACAAATATCCATCAAATGGTTGTAAATCCAGAAGGATGGAAGTCCCCCAGTCTCCTATGGTGGGTGGTTGACTAGACTCCTTTTTCTTTTCTTCTCCGGGGGCTCATGATGCCAAATAGCTGACGTGCCGAGTTTTGCGCAGCCTTCTTTCCAAAATAGATCCTGCCATTTGCAGTGGAGATAGGAAATGGCCTCTGTTGGACAGGCTAGGTAAATGGGACAGGGTCACCGGCTCATGCTGGGCTGGTCACTGCTGCAAGCTACACTCAATTAAACAAATCACACAGAATACAACCAGGAGGAATTGTGCTTTTTATCTTCAAAAAGGACATTTTCATGACGATGATTATGGCTAAATTTAAAAGGATTTGGGCCCATGGGCTGGGCCAGCTCCCCCCCATACAGGTTTCTGTTATGAACTACAGGAGATTTATATCTAGGTATACAACTTTAAGGACCTTTGGTATTATTCAGAGAAATAAAATATTTTACCCAAGTAATCTTTGTATTCAATGTTTTTTATTTATTTTTTTGTATAAAAAGCATTTCTAGAAATATTTTAATCCTTATAAAAATGACCTAAAGAGTTAATTTGCATGATGGGTTAGATGCGTTGCTATAACACTGTCACTAAAATATACTAAAAACCATAGAGAGGGTGTGATACATTAGCTTAAAGAGCTTAAAGGGGTCAGTTTGTGTTTGTGACATCATTGTTTTCAGAAAGTTGCAAACAGAAAACGGACTAAACGTCTACACAGTGATATAGGCTTGTCATTTTTTTTATTAACTAAGAGAACCCAAATAATAATAAAAAACATTTTTGGCACCATATATTAATCTTAGCCGGCACTAACAACATATAAAATTACTTTATCCAGTTTGGGCAATAGGCTGGTTCATACCCTCAAATGTGACTTAGGGCTTTTAGTTTAATTAATATTGACAATAAATTGCAGCTCTTTCTACTGGCTAATACTAATTAGATACTCAAAAGAAGGTGTTTATCATTGTGTTTTGATACTGTGAAGGTTAAGCAGATAGAGGACACAATATTTGTATTAAAATTCTTTACTATCGCAATCATATTCAGTGTTGAAGGCCAATAATACTAATGAAAACAACATAAAAGTATGATAACTCTGAGGACATGATACAATTTACCCGCTACAGTTCACTAGATTACAAATAGTCTGAAAATAGGGTGAATGTCAAAATAACATGTCAGAAATGCAACTAAGTAAATAATTTCATTATACAGTGAAGGTGGTAATAGCATTCTTTGTACTTGTTCAAAGCAACAAATACAATCCAATTTAACGTCAGTCAATCTTGCCTGAATGTCTGACCATATGCAATGATTTAGCACTGTTTGAACTAAAACAGACGTAACACATGATGTGACCTCCACTATGCTTAATAGCTGGGACAGTGTTTCTGTGTTTAAATACCTCTTTAAAACCTTCGGACATTCTTCTTGTCAATCAAACTGCTCTTTTCCTATTGTTTGACTTTGGTTTTTACAGCCTAATTCTCAGTTACAGAAAAGTTGCTGAGATATTATTGGGTTGTTGCAGGGAGGCTGTGGCATGCTGTTTTCCCACAATTACAATTGTGACAGGTGCAACCATAAGCGTCAGGCCTCTAATTAAAGTATGACTTCATCATGAGTAAGTGCCTGAAATGAATAAATATTACAGGTTTATCAGCCGGTGCATCTTTAATGTAATTGAATCACCAAGAAAGCGTAAAAAAATGTAGGTTGTGTATAATATAAAAAGCATCATTTATAAACAACCACCACAGAGTAAAAATCTCCTCTTAGTTGCTTAGACGATTAATTTTGATTGATCTGTAAAGGGCTGGTTTAAGGCCATTCTTACACTGTTCATTTGCTTCTGTGTTATTTTATCAGTGTTACAGTGTGGGATTCCCCCCGACCCCACTATGACTGACAGCAGCAGGCCGCCTGGACCCTCTTTTAACCTCTTCGAAACTCTAGCAGACACTAATCCACTCTTGCTGCTTGTCTCCACCTCATCCTGTTCTGGCCACTGTCTTTGGTTTCCATACCACAGAAAGAACATAGAAGAGCTGCCAGAACTGATCAATGACTCTATAGCTGTTGAAAGCTTTTGGGTTACGCTTTTGTCGTCATGTAAGGTGTAAATCAGAACGTGATTTATGAAAACTTGAGTTATCCTATCATAATTTGTGACTAGACTTTTTTTGACCCAATTTTTACAGTAGATTGGCATATTGTGATATATATTTTAGGAGCCACTGGTAGATGTTTAAAGCTCACTCTTCAGCACACCATGGAAAGAAAAAACCAGGCAGTGCATATTTCTGCATTAAAGTATTTCTTTGTGATGAGTTAGGTTGCAAAAATTAGAAGCAATGTATGCCTTCCCATGTGAACTACATGGACCGCCATCTGACCTCCCAGTCATTTCAAAGACTAAGGTCATGGGTGTATCATGTTCAGAGACCCAAATATCCATGTTACCTCAAAAACATATGCATGCCAGGTAAAAGTCGAAGCCAATTCCATTCCAAGAACAGCAGATGGCACTCATGTCCTCCAAGTAAAGCAACGATTTAACAAGAGTGTCCTACAATAAAATACACACAAGTTCTACAAAATTTATTTATTAACTATTTACAAAATTTAGATACCAAAAAATGTATGTGTGGTGAAATCCTGTTAGTTTTAATTTACTTTAAGTTAATGGAGAAACCAAAGAGGGTGGACAAGTTAAAAAAGGGAATCTTTATCTTGACTCAGGATAGTGCACAGAAACTCAAGGTGGTACTTCAGCAAAGACCTGCAAGGCTCACGTGGTTTCCCCAAGGGACCTATTATATAATCTTTTACTGCATTACATTACTATTTATCCTATGCCAAAAGAAAGAGATGCAGAGAAATATGTTGTTAAACTTAGCAAATAAATACAAAAGGTAACTGCAGTTGCATAATCTCACTTTGAAACTTTTAGAAAAGTTGCACCTTTGAGAAAATATCCTATGTTAAAAAAACAGCTGTTTTCATTCAAATAACCACAAACACAATTATATATCTATATATATATAGATAACAATACCTCAAAAAAAAAACAAAAAAAAAACAATATATATATATATATATATATATATATACAAAGTGTTCTGCATAAATGAGTACACCCCCTTTAAAAACTATGAATTTAATCAGTAGCTCAATGAGCAAAAGAACAATTTCCAAACTTTCAACAAGACGGAGTTTTATTGAACACTTATTTAACTCCATAACAATAAAATTAAGGTTAATAATCTAATAATCAAAATCTTCAGTTTTACTCAAATAAGCCGAAGCAAAAATGAATACACCCTGCAACAAAAACCACTACATGTAGTATTTTGTATGAGCACCATGATTTTTAAGGACAGCACCAAGTCTTACAGGCATGGTCTAGGCAATCTAGGCAACATCTATCTTTTTCCATTCTTCAAGAATAACCTATTTTAGAGCCTGGATGCTGGATGGAGAGGGATTCTCAACTTGTCGCTTCAGAATTCCCCACAGGTGTTCGATTGGGTTCAGATCAAGAGACAAACTTGGCCATTCAACCACCTTCACCCTGTTCTGCTTCAGAAATGCGACAGTAGCTTTAGATGTGTGTTTTTGGATCATTGTCGTGTTGGAAAAGTGCACGACGCAAGTGCACGGAGAGATGGGAGCATCTTCTCCTTCGGTATAGAGCAGTACATTGTTGAGTTCATGATACCATGAATGAAATGCAGCTCCCCAACACCAGCAGCACTCATGCAGCCCCACATAAGGACACTGCAACCACCAAGTTTTTTCTTTGAAATCCTCACCTTTACGACACCTGGACGGCCTTGTAAGATGGTTGGACTTCCATCTCTCTCAAAAATTTGTATCACTTTTGCTACAGTATTTTGACTGATATGTAAAGCTTTGCTGATCTTCTTGTAGCCCTCACCTTTTTTTTGTAAAGAAATTATTTCCTTTCTCAGATTTCTCTTCCATGGGGAGCCGTTACTGACAGCATGAAATGGGAAGGACTTTTCTTTGTAAAGTAATGCCCTTTTATTGTCAACTCTCTGCTGGACACCTCTTAAATGAGTCATTAGACTAACCTGTGGTTGAATGCCTGTTAATTAGAAGTTTGTAGTCTTAAGTGTGGCTTTTCTCATAGGAATATATGTTTGGGGTGTACTCATTTTTGCAAAATGGGCTTGAATGAATTTGTTAGGCAAATCACATTGTGTGTGCAAATGAACAAATCTCGTTTGCAATCAATGGCCCACATTTGTCGGAGTTTTTTGTAGTATAGTATATCATACAAAATATTGATTCTGATAGGAAGCTAAAGGTTTTCTGACAAACGTAGTGGGGTGTACTCATTGATGCAGAGCACTGTATATATATATATATATATATATATATATATATATATATATATATATATATAAAGAATTTGTACTTTACTATGACTAAACATAGACGCCTGTTGGGGTCAACAAGTCCCAGTAAGAGCTTTTAGATCCTATCTACATACCAACTGTTTGTCTGAGGCCAATGTCAAAAAAAAAATAATGCCTCCCCTGTCTTTCACATACGGAGGTATGAAACACTGGAGCTTTTTGTTCTGGTTAGATGAGAATAAACCTAAACTGATCAAACTTTTTAGGTGGTTTTGGTGTGAAACAAATGAGTGAAGTAAGTAGGGTGGAGGATCTATGATGCTGTGGACATGTGTATCTTTCAAAGGTGATGGGGAAACTTGCTAATATGGCACCAAGAAGCCTTTGAAATAGCAAAAGAAACATTTTTATACAAATTTGGCCATCTTTACATGTAGATTAAAAGTAGGTTATCAATGGGTGCTTTTACAAGATAATGACCCCAAAAACATGGCCAAATCAACACAGAGATGGTTAATCAGATATAAAATCGGCCTTCTGTGGCCATCTCTGTCCCCTGAATTGACTCCTATAGAAAGACTATGGAGTCCGTTATAGAGAAGGTAGGGAAGCAAGAGAGGACAAAAAGATCTGTAGAAACTGTGAAAACAAGAATGCTTAAAGATCCCTCTCTCTGTAAGCTCCAATGTTACTAATGTTTCTAAAAGAGATAGTAAATGATCTGGTAAAACTACAAAGTATTAGGGAGCATGGTGGCGCAGCTGGTAGCACCGCTCACCTCATAGCTAGCTGGGGACGCTGTGGGTGCTGTGTGTGTTCCTCCATATCAGCAGCACCCACACCTTGAGTGGGGATGGCAAAAGGGCCTTTCTGTGTGGAGTTTGCATGTTATCCCTGTGTTCCTTTGAATAGCTAATGTGAGCTACTCCCACAAAATGGGGCACCTTAAGGGTTGGGGAGGATCTGGCTTGAATAACCTGATCCTTCCACGTGCTATGTCCAGCTGCAGGAAACCCTGCACCTTCAGGTGAAAAGAAGGGCCTGCTCACTCAGGCAAGAAGGAGCCTTGAGCTCAGTGCAGGGCCCTCCTGGGGTTGGCAGAGGGAGAGCAATGCCTAGGGCTGTACTTAGGTAGTGACAATGGGTGATAAATAATGGGGGGGGAAGAAACCATGGGATAATATATATATATATATATATATATATATACATACATACACACACACATACATACATACATATATTTATTTTTTTACGTTCAAATGTGGAGGGTGGCAATATTTGAAACTGAAATAACTATTAAAAACTGTAACTAGATTTCCTAAGATTTCAGTTTTGTTCTTAACTAAATATTAAGTGTTCAAATAAAAACATTTTAAAATGTTGCATGAGATTATTCAATAAAATATGAAATTGCTGTAAGGTTTTTTATAGCTCTTTATAAAATGTGTCAACAAATTTTTCCTGATATATGTATATATTATTTATAGACATCTACATAGGCCAATACAGACTGTTACAGCAGACCGTTCCTGCTCACAATCATAGTCATATATATTTACTCTTTAAATAAACGTGAAAAAATTACTACATCTAATGTCCCCTTAGACTTGAAGTGAACTGAAAGTATTTAATGAAAGAGATCCATTGATATCTTCAGAGAAAAGTAAATCTAGGTTAAATGTCAACTTTTACCCAAGAAAATCTTTTTAGCATAATTTTATAACCGCTAATGAACAAAATCACAACAAAGAAAATTGAGAGCTTTTGTTTATTTCAAGAACACATTTTACCACACATCACACACACACACACACATCAAATTATTAAATACACTCAAAATAGGATTTATCAGTCTCTACTCACAAACAGAGAACATGTATGATAAAGCTGTGCAGAAAACAAGTTATTTTGGCATGTTTCCTTTGTCAGATAATGCCTAATTTACAGAACAAAATCAACATTTGTAAGAAACAGACAACTAAAACCTATTTGCAAACATAATCTTCACCATCTCTGGATGAAAACTTAGCACCTTGTTCCAGCCACTGCAATATTTCGACTGGTGAGTAGTGGATAAGAAAGGATGGTAAAGAGTTTGACCATTAGAAAATGATGAAACAAAAGACAAATTCCTGCCTCTGTAGGTTATTTACACCCAAACACCATGAAAAAAGCAGCATCCTGGCAGATCGAAAAGACTGACTGACACAAGGGCTAATCGTATGAGCAACATCCACAAGTTACTTGATGCTATACCCACATATGAGCTGCTGATCCGAAAATACTGTACATCCTAAGTGTTGCTAAATCTATAAAATTAGATGTGATGTTTTAGATGACATGGCTTTCTAAAAGAGCAAATACTAATCCCTAACACTAAGGCACTGCGTATGATATAAAACAGCTAACAATAAATGGAGATTGTATTAACTCTGTGCACACAGCCCAGCTCTGGTGTGTTTTTAACATAAAAATTACGACATGTGAAAATTACAACTAAAAAATATCTTTAAATGCAAAACACAAGCACGTGCATAATACAAGTGACCTAATCCATTTGGAGCACAGTACTTCCCTAGGTGTGGGGACTGAGGATATATTCACATGCTGAGGTTTCATGCGAGAATCATCATTGCTTTAACATCTTTCAGGTGGCCACGTTGGTTTATGAGAGTGTTAGGGGTTGTAGGGATGGAGGATTTTTTTCATTGTTGATTTTCTTTCTTTTTTTAAAGCCAAAAACTTTTCTCTCTAAATAAATAATACATGTGTACTTTTATCATTTAAACATTTTGTGAGTAAAAGTAATACATTTTCTTAAAGCTAATACCTGATGTCACCAGTAGAGATAAATATTCTTGGGGTGGAGGAGATTTTAAAAACAGAAAAGTTTGACAGGAACTGTAAAATAATAAGATTTAAGAT
Source organism: Apricaphanius iberus (assembly GCA_028564705.1). Classification (NCBI taxonomy): domain Eukaryota; kingdom Metazoa; phylum Chordata; class Actinopteri; order Cyprinodontiformes; family Aphaniidae; genus Apricaphanius; species Apricaphanius iberus. The sequence goes on along the minus strand of JAPXFQ010002338.1, from coordinate 882,537 downwards.
TAGAAATCAGTGTCTCTGATGACATTCCATATACATGCGACTCTGAGAGGACCAATATTGAAAAATACAAGGTATCTTACAAAGATCTGCAAAAGGAAAACGCCCCAATTGTAAAAAACTGCATGTTAAGTAAAAGACAATTATATTGTTAAAATATAAATGTACAATTAAAACCTAAATGCAGTTGAAAGATGCATTTATGCAGTGCAAAATTATTTACACTGCAGAGGTATTGACTGTAGCCTAAATTCATTGTCGCTGCCACTGAGGTAACACAGAGAACTGGTATTTAAATACTTGTTTTAACATATAATATTCAATAAATTGACCTAAAAGGCATCTTCTGTCTGCAGTGGGATTTTGATTACGAGAATACTTAATACTCATTTCATTAAAAAAAAATTGGAATAGTAATACTAAACATAATTTGTATTTAGGTCCAAACATGGAAAACAGCATGGTAGCACATGAAGTCTGCAGATGTCTTATATTCAGATATTAAAGGGTATCAGTTTTTCATTAAATAAATACTTGGTAGCTTGTTAGTATTTTGATCTAGTATTAGAAAAAAAAAAAAAACTTTTAGAGGACGAGTAAGATGCAGTGTATTTAAATGTCACAAAGCTTTAGCAAAAAAAAAAAAAAAGAAATGTTTTGCTTTTCAAATAGTGAAGTTTAAGCATAGATGTTCTGAAAAAATGCACAGCAGAAGTTATGAGCTTTTAAAATTCACCTTAAAATTGCTTACATTTTATATTACACAGACTATACACGTTCAAATGAGTTTTGTACAGGTTAATGATATAAAGGATGGAAGACATGGAATCCCTGATGCCATAGACTCCCTGATATGACACGATGAGGTGTAGAGGTGCAAAAACAGTGGTTATTCAATGTCAGACCCCTCCCACTACATGTTTTAAAGGTCTGCACAAAACCCTCCATGAAGATCATATAAGGCCACAATGTTCAGCGAAGAAAGGAAAATGTAAACACTATTAAAAAAAAGAGAGAGAGAGATTAATAGGGCAATATAGTCTTGCTACAGCACCAGAGATCATAGCATAGGGCTGAAATGGGATAATGTACCTTATGACAAAGGCACTTCATAAACTATGTGGAGTGGCCTTTTTTGGAGTTGATCCACTGTTAATCTCTTGATCATCTTCATCCTCTTCTTCCTCCTCTTTCCACCCACCAAGGTGGGCTGGGGCCGGCATGGAAATGTTGGAACTATGCGAACCATGAGCATGAAAACCTGAAAAAGAAGAAGATAAGAAGCTGATTAGAGCAGAATTTGTAGGTAAAAGGGGAACATGTATTCTCATTTGTTTCACCTCAGGATTGAGATTTAATAAGTTGATCTTCACAAAATATAATCATATTAACTCAATTTAAAGTTATATATAAAAAAAAATCCTCCAACCAACCACCAGCCGTTCCTTTTTTTTCAGAACAGAAAAATAACTTTAAGCTGAACTTTTACTGAAACCATAAAAGTCTTACAAGTCAGAACACTGAAACAGGAAGCTTACATAGGAAGTTATATTAAATGAATCAGGTTTTAAAACAATTTATTTTAAAGAAACTTTTACTTTTAATCTGTCCTTTGTCACTGAGAATATAAACAAATGAAAGCATTTACAGCACCTGCTTTCTATTCCGAACTTCGCTTACAACCACCGCATGTCTAGCCTTATTTAAAGTGAATCTTTAAGGTCAATGTTGTGTTGAGTAATCTTCTACTTGTAAAGTTGAGGGTGCAATGCCAGCTTCCTACAGGTAGATCCTGATGTGCCCCTCGACAGAACACTTGACTTCAAGTTGCCTATAGGTCTAAGTGTCAGTGTAGGAATTTGTACGTTTGTGAGCACGAGTTTAAAATGTATATAAACCACTAAAATCTGACCATGTGGAAAGTGGCAGCCATGCCATGCCGGAGGTGAAGCACTTGGTGGAGTGAGAAGCAGCATGCGGGAGAAGCTCTACAAGGTCTCGGTGAGTGTCTTTTATATGCTAGCTGGCGTTAGCTCTGTTGTCATGTATGCCACTTCTGACTTCTCATTTGTAGGCATTTTAATTGCAAATTTTTACAATCATATAAATCCTAAATCACTTGACAAACGGTCGAAACGCACATCATTAGTTATTTAAATTTAGGTACAACATATCTGTGATTCAGGACGCATGACAAAGCAGACAAGAAAATAACTTTTATCGCTCCTTGACTTCCATTCATAATCCTTTCGGCCAGGGGACCAAGGGGCCGACAGGAGAGGGAGGAGACTTAGGCTTCCAATAGTGCGTTCACAAATCAGAAACAGATTTGATTTTAAGTTTCAAATTCAAAAATACTTTAATTTTCTTTCTGACCAGCTGACCATCAGTCAGGGTCCAACAAGCTGAAAAACAGTCCCTGTTGGTCATTAGCCGACTCCTCAAAAATATGTGATTACCTGTATTTGTGTGAAGGTCTCGCATTGGCACTGAACTCTGCCAGTGTCCTGATGTCCTCTGTGGATGAGAGCTCTGCTGATGGAGCTACACAGACAAACAGTTGTTAAAAGTACAAATAAAAATCAACCAAAAACTAAAAACGAATTCAGAGATCACTTTTAAACAATGGATTGATATTTTCATCTAATAGCTAATATGCAGCACAGCAGCTGTGCCACTTGAGTTCATTATTTCCACTGTTTTTTAAACCTACCCAAGGTGTAAGTATGAACCTGCAACACAGTAAAACTTGTGATCAGGGAATTACCTCATGCATGTAAATGGCATGGAGGCTCATCTCTGCTGAAGCAAACTCTGAGTGCAGCGCATTGCTCCGGATGTGAGATTCACTGTTAGAAATGCTGTAAATGAACAACAGAGCAGATATTTGAGACATTTGCATTTGTGTAACACTTTAATTTAAGTCTTAAGTCTCTTCCAGTTGTGGTGAAGCCAGTGCAACGTTAGTTCTCGGGTCTTGAAAAGTACCTGTTAATGATGGTGCGATCGCTGTGGTACATGGTCGTCTCAGGGTAAACGGAAGAGGGCAGAAGGCCATGGGGGCGGCTTCGACTTGGATGTGTGTGATGGGATGTGGACAGAGAGGCTAGGACACTGGCTGCTGCCGAAGCAGCGGAGCTTGGTGGGACGAAGCGATGGTCGCGCCCTTGGAGTCCGGACGCGGTAAGGATGGGGTGGGCCAGAACACTGGCTAACAGGTTTTCAGGCTAGAAGAGACCACATACATGAAACGATTTTAAGAACAATCACTTATTTTATGGATGTTAGATAACTGACATGAACACAAGGCTTCCTACCCCAGTGCCAGACTCGTTGGAGTGCAGCGAGGTGCACAGAGGAGCCTCTGAGAGCAGCAGCTGCGTCGAAGGCCCACCCTGTGCATCATGCTGCACCTTCTCCTTCAAGTGGCTGATGAACAGCGAGCTCTCCATAGGCGGCTGCCAGCGGGGGTTCTTTATGGTGAAGTGCATGAGGGACAACTCTGTCTTCCCATTCTCGGCCTGTTGATACACAGATGCCTCCGTCTGGCCATCTGACATCCACTGCACAAATATGAGAATGAAACAAATAAAACAAATGTAAAGTTATGGCTCTCCTAAATATAGTGGTCTCAATCCTGTCATATAAGTTTAATAAGTCTTACTGTTGGGTTTCCATGCCGTCTAATATCCATCTGAGCAAAGGAGCAGATATCCCCAACTCCAACTACTTCCACAGTGAAGTTCCTAAAAAAGTCTATGATTTCTAGGGATTTGCTTCTTAGTAGGAATATTAGAATGAAGGGAGTAACAATAGGGCTCAGCAGTTCCTCCAAAATGAACACCTACAGCAAACACAGAGACAGATAAATTATCCAAAAATGCATATATTAGTATGAATGATCTTATGATAAATCTAAGGCAACAATGAAGACAAAGCAATCCAGTTCAGTTTTAAAGTAGCTGATGTTTTCCTATCTAGTGATGCTGTTCTCCCCACCGCTTTGTATTGGAACAGCTGTGCCACCTCATCGCGGGTCTCGCTCTTGTTTGCGTTCCCTCTCCAGTGGTCTGGCATGTAGTGGATATGAGCCAGCACGTACTGCAGAAGCTGCTCCGGACACCAAACCATATGTTCATCTGGGATGAAAGACCTTGAACAAAACAAGCACAAAAAAATGTAAAAATAACTTATCTGAAACAGTGTTTTACAAGGGTATTCACACTTTCGGTTAACTAATAATAAAAAGTGTGTGATTTATTGTGGTTTTATGTAATAGACCAAGACAAAGTAGAGCAGAATTGTGAAGAGGAAGAGAAATTAGATGTGACTGCCCCCCCCCCCCCCCCACTATGATTAAAACAGTGAGCCTGTCTCGCCAAGAAATAGCCATTTATGCACAAAAAAATAAATAAAATATAAAAAAAATAGCTCCAGCGCAATCAGATTCCATAGTGTGTGTCTGTGAACAGCAATTGTAAAGTTTTGTTACAAATTTCCAGTTGGATTTAGCTCTGGACTATTACTAGGCGATTCTAACTCCTCTTTGATATAAACCTCTCTATTGTTACCTTCGCTGTTGAACAGCTGGATACTCAAAGTAGCTGACTCTAGTTTACTATTCTGGTAGCCAGCTGGTTGCAATGGATTTTTATTTAGGGGTATTAAGGTAAAGGTCCCTGAATTCATATGAACGCCTAATCTCAGATTTTAATTTGTAACATTTTTCTTTTCAGTTCCCAATAGGAGCTATTTTCTGTTTGTCTATCATCTAAAATCGCAATAAAATAAAATTTAGCTTGTGGTTACAACTTAGGAAAACATAAATTAAGCTTTAAGAAGAATGCATATTTCTGCAAGTTGCTGTAAGTGAATTGTAAAAACTGATGTTTGAAAATGTATAAATTGTATATGCAAAAGTAAATGCAAACTTCCACAAATAGAGACATAAAGATATGGAGGCAAGCTAGGTAATCATAGGTATGGTCAACTCTGTTTAACCTGTAAAAGAAACTATGTTTTAACCAAACATATGGTTTGTTAATGGAAAAACATAGCTGCGGATTCTACCAAGAGGACAGAGGCAATTACTGCCAAAGGCTGGTGGGACAGATATGGATAAGGGTTTAGGTGGAGACCAACTGGGTATAATGGCAATACATACCTGGTTAGAACGGAATGTTACTGGGAGTGACCAACTTGAAATAAGCTGGGTTTTAAGTCTGATTTTGTTAGATACAGACCAGGATGAAATGGTTTATCCGTCTCTTCTTGCATGTAAGAATTCAATTCAAGAACGGTTTACCCGTCTTTGTTCAAAATTAGCTGTTCTTACCGCTCCCGTTTCATCAGACAAAATTACAGCAAACATCTGATAGGTGTTGTACATATACATGTATACCTTATATGTTATAGCAATAGTTTATATTAATTCATTAATATTTAGATGTACATACATCTTGTATACAGCATACATGATATAAACAGCAACTGTTATTAATCTCCATTTTAAAGCTCTACATCTGACAGTGATTCTGCAGTTGTTGCCTCCATAAAAAAAAGAGAAAGGACAAAGACTCACCTGGTTATAGTGATAACCACACCCAGCACAGTGATAGCGGTCAGTATGTGCTGCACTGTGAGAACGTCCTCATCATAGACGGTCAGTGCAATGAGGACAGCCAGCACTGACCCTGAGAAAAAAGCAACGTTCTTAGCAAACACAGTCAGCAGCGGCGATGTGAAGGAGTTCATGTACTTTGAAGTGGGTTTGTAGCTACGACCCAGTCGTCCATGTAGCTCGTGGTTCAGCTCATTGAAGTGCCGCAGGTATAAACGGCCGTAGAGGGACCAGCGGCGTGCGCCCAAGCTCCCAGGTTCCCTGCGGATTATTTCAGTATGACTGAAGAAAGCATAAAGCACCTGCCACACCAATATGAAAGGACACAGCAGCAAATTGGCCAAGCCTATCAGCAGAATCACTCTGCTTAGCTTCTGAGCCAGCTCGAGGCGATTTCCACTGCGCTTGTACTTGGGGTGTAGGTTCCATTTGTTCTGAAACAGAGACCCGGGACCCCAGAAAAGGATCAGCTCAAAGTTGTACTTGAGGCCTTGGGTTAAGAAGATCACATTGCCCAGCAGGGGGAGCTGCAGATGCACTGGCAGCAGCGACTTGTTTATCATGGCTACCATGTAGTTCTTAAAACGCAGGATGCGGTGGTAGATGTCTAGCTCGGTCAACTCTTTCTTGTGAATGCACATCTGCTGTTCCCTCTGCAAACTGATGAGCCGATCCTGGACTTCCTGCCAGGTAAAGTTGCATAGTTCATCCTGAAAGGGGGAAAGAAGGAAAAAATAAAGAAACCAATAAGAAAAACAAGACACTGGTTATTTGCTGTGTTAGAGTTTAACATAGATCAACTAGGTGGGGGAGCTACCATTTTAATCTTCAGTGCTTTGATGTAGAACTGTCTGATCTCCCAGTAGCTCAAAACGTTGCAAAAGACTTTAATTAGTCGGTAGATCCAGAATATAGCGGCCATTATGAGAAGGAATATGATCCAGCTGTTGTCTTGTATCCTAAAAGGAAAGAAAAATCACTTTCTGACTCCCAGGCTTTGCATATTTACATCAAATGTATGTTTTCACATCAACAGGCAAATGTGTATCAATAAATGGGGACATTTTCACAAAGAGATAAAAAGTTATCTGTACAGTAAGGCAAACAAAAGGATTAAAACTGTAGAAAATAGTTCAACAGAGAGACGTGTTTTAAAATTGGTGTTGCCTTCACTTTCCATTGGCATTACACAGGCTTGCAGGGACATGTGAACCTACTGAGGCTTTTCATTCCCCCTTATCTGTTCTAAAAATATTGGAGATGCACCGATGGAGCTCAACCTATGGATTCCTCATTTCTCAAAGGACTATGAAATGTAATAAAGAAGAGGGAAAAAAAAACATACATTATTTGATGATGGTAGAAGTTTGAATCCATAGGCAAATGAGGAAATCACAGGTTCGTCTGTGTCCCCACCTTAATCTGACATTTTATTATGAATTTAAAAAAGGACATTGCTCATGTTGATGCATTTATAGAACAAAAATAGTGTGAGCTCTATCTAATAAATAGAGAAAAGGGTATTATCATTTTCAGACCTGCAAATCACAGATAGAAATTGATCAAGGGAAAATTAGATGTCTTTACATTGTTGTATGCAGGTGATTTTGTCTAACCATACCTTTATACAGAGTTGGCTGCATGGATAAATAAGATGTTATAGTCAAAGTACATGTTGCAATTTTAACTGTTCAATCTTGCTTTCTTCTTCTAGAAACATCTGCTACTGTTCTCCAATTATAAGTTTAAGCAAAGTTTTAACCAGTAAGGACTGGGCAAAAGCTTTCAAAAATCCCAGAAGGGGTGGTGTGCTGCTGTCTTCTACCAAGGTTGCTTGATTGCTTTTGTGTCGCTGACCTCATGTAATTTCTCATTCTACATCAGGAGACAGTTGCATGGATCCAAATTTAAACATGTGCTTAAGACTTAGTGCAAAGTGACAGGTAGGCAAAGCGTAGATTATTGCTTTTGAGGTAGGTGAAGGTTTGAAAAACTTACTTCTGAAATGGCTAAAATGTTCCTTCTTATTGTTCCTTCACTTAAAACTACTTTTCCTCAGATTGTAGTACTCTTTATGGAGTGAATAACAGCACAGTTCCACCCCTCCCCCACGTGTTGCTGTACACTTAGTCAGTGGCCTGGAAAAAAGCCTCAACTGTTGTCACCCCAAAAGAAAGACAAAAGTACTTGATAGGGAATATTTCCAGTCACACAAACACATAGAAAGTCATACTGTGGAATCAAAAGCATGTCTACCCATCCCTCTTAAGGTAAGGCCGTTTAAAGATATAGCTGGCAGCTGTGAGGCGGCTATTATGACTAATTAATCTGATAATATCTTATTTAGCAATAGTTTTCTGTGCATTACGCACTTCAAAACTAGTTTTCATTGTTTATGTAACTCAAAAAAACAAATAAATGCTTTTAAAAACATTATTTTAATTAAAATAATTATGTTATTTACTTATGCAGCAGAATAAATAAGGTTCACAGTACTTGTGTGTCCTAAACCTCTTAAAATGTGAAACTAGATAGGAGTTATGAAGAGGACAGAGAGACTCTAAACTGTGGGACAAGCTGTTCCTAAATTAGAGTACTGTGCAGTTTGACGTCACCGTCTTTGATATAAACCACTTTTACGCTGGAGTTAGACCAAAGCTCAGACAGATGACGAGAGTCCCATAAGCCATGAAGGAGAAAACAGGCTAAGTGTAGGCTACATGGAAAAATATTTAACGGCACAGAATTGAGGGTTGGTGGAGGTGGGTTGCTCTTTTTAAGCAAATGTAGCAATGTGTCATGTGGTAGTCAGCTTGTCAGAATCTCAGTCAGCCAGTCACACCAGACACCGAAGGTATCAGTTACGCTGGCTGCCTTTCTAAAGCCAGTCTGCGCAGATTACACAAACATCTTCCTCGAAGAAACCGTGACTTACAAGAATGTTCCAACTTGAAGCGGCTGAGGTTAAAATAAACCAGAGAAAACAAAACAGAAGCACAATCCAGTGAGAAACTGGATTGTTCCAATTAAACGCTGGATTGCTTTGGGGAAATCAAAAAACTTCTACACCAACTCCTTCTCATGAATTGACTAAACTCCAAATAGGCCAGGAAAATAGGTGCCTGCTCAGTATTCCCACCCTGAGAAAGTAGCCTACAGCAACATCTAGTTTAGCCCCATAACAAATAAATTCACACTGTCTTAGTGCAACTATATTAGGCTGGGCAGCTGTGAAAAGTGTGACAAATGGAATTTCTCTAAAGGCTGGTCTCTAATCCTGCTCTCAGCACAAGAACAAAGCATCTCATCAGACGGGCTGAAATGAGAGGACGGCGACAGCAGATATGACTTAATGCGAATGTGACAGATTAAACTCATTTTATCCCTGCAAGAAAAAAAAAGACAACATGTCTATAGCATTGCTGTTTTTTGTGTGTTTTTTTTTATTTGTACCTCTGTGTGCACTGCTGGCTCGGTAAGAGGGCATCCGGAAGCGTTACTTTGTTTCTTTCCAAAGGGTTCAGGCCTTGCCCGGTGTGGTTCACTGCGCGATTGGCAAACAGGACATCATATTCCACACAGTTGACAAGGAATGTAGTGAATGTCACAACGAAGAGAAACTGACTGGAACGAAGAAAGAAGAATGGCATTATGATTCATATGGATTAATTGTGAAACATCTCATTTCAAGCTAGCAGTGGGCAATATAAAAGGTATAAAGTAGAAATGCTACAAATTTAGCCAAAGGTAGAGATTTTAACTATACTGCCCTACCGATACTATGCATTTTGATGATGTCATCAAGCTGTGCCTACATACTTTGTACCAGGTACGCAAGGAAGATAAATACTGATGGTCAGTGTTCGTCTTAACACTAGATATTTCACGTTTATAATGTGTTGGTTTCATTTACCCAAAAAATGAATATGTTAAACTTTGAAGCATTTTTTATTCAAATTGGTGCAGGCTTCCTTGGTGCAATATTAAATGTATAATTAAGTTATCCGTAAAGCAGACAATTTTGACATTCATTTTTATAATTAGCTTTTATTCAAAATATCTTCTTCATTATATTCTTCATATTTAATTATGTTGTGAGAGTCTTTGTTTTTCGTTATTTTGGAAAAAGATTTGAATAAATAAAATAAAGGGAAAAAAATACTATATTGCAATAGATATTGTTACCACACATTCTTTAGATTATATCACAATAAAGATTTAAAGTCATATCGTCCAGCCCTATTTCAAACTATTAAAAGGGTACAACAATAACCGATTAATGAGCAATACTGTATGTAGTGTAGGAGGATAGGTAAACATCTTGACAAAAATTATTTCGGATATCATTTTGAAAATAGACTGAGAACCCTTTAAGTATGTGCAGTAGGCTGGACTAGCAGAAAAGTCAGATCAAAAGGTAAAATATTACCATACACCTCATACTTTCTCATTTTTGGCATAAATTGTACTGCTGGTAAAAACATTACATTTGAAACATTTTTCTTACCCCAGTAGTACAATAAAATGCATAAAAATCTCTAACACTTATCTCTGGTGTGCCGTTTCCCATCCTTACCACCCTTCTAACTGCTGTTTACTTGTCCTGCCGTTTTTTGTCACATTCAAGATATTTCAAACATTTTAAATAGTAACCTTATTATGGTTAGTTTTAGCAATTAGCTATTTTCTTGCAGCCATTTTCTGGATCATGATGGTCACCAGTTAACTGCCTGAATGGTGTTTCAGTTTCTTAATGGTAGATGAAAGAAATTATCCAATGAATCACATTATATTCATAGCACAAGCAAACAGAGATCACTAATCAAACTTCCCAAACACTCTGATCAACCTAAGTAAGTATACATAAAAACAAAAAGTTTAATTACATTTACTTTGGTTAAATTTCTAAGGGCCGCCAATAAGAGTAGAACTGGCAAATTTATACTGAAATAAACATTGGATTTTTATGTTTGTAAAACGATGCTACAACAACAACAAAAGAATGACCATTTATTGCCTCCTATCATCTGGAGGGTGCTGCATCAGAATAGATGCTTAAATATTAAAAAACAAACAAACTTAGCATCTAAAAATAACTGATTCCTTTTAGAATCATGCATACTTGCATAAATGAATACAAGACTGATCTTGTTCCCACAAGAGCATGTGACTGTCACTTCTCATCATGAAATAACACAATACCAGCACCACAAAAATAATGCTACTTTAACGAAAAACACGCATGCTTTTTTAAAGAAAACCTTACATAACTGTGCAGAGCTGAAACTTGTAAATATATTTATAACTTTATTTACTTACACAAGTTCAAAGAACTCTGACAACATCATACAGGCGAAACCATTTTTTTGATGAAAGTGATAGATGTGAACAGGCTGGTTAAGGAAAACCTAAAATGGTACTCCATAATAATAATAAGATTAAAGATCAAGTAATAAAATACAACACAAACATAATGTTCTACAAATAGAGCATAAAATTATTTCTCAGTTCCATTCAGTTCTTTCTAGCAGTTTTATAAATTGCAAAAGACTGGTCAGGTACTGGTCAGGATACCCCAAATTCCAAGATCTGCCTTCTAACCTTGGTTGTTGATTTTTTTCATACAACTTTAACACATAGTCAAGAAAAAGAACATGCAAGTTCTTTTATACTCCACCGAAAAATGAAATAATAACAAGATTATCTCTGTTGCATTAAAGCATATTTTCATGACCTTAATCAGATTTTTGTTCAAGTCAAAAAAAAAAAGTAGATTAAAGATGTTGGGAGTTTTTAGTTTTGATGGATTTAATGAATACGAAAAAACATATTTTTCAAAAAATATTTTACTCGTTGATCACCAATTATTAGTGATCAACAATTTTATAGGAAACAAGCGAAAATATATAAATTATTAATGTGGTGTTTGAAATACGGCTCAAGTGAATGCACAAGCGTCCTTAAAACTGAAAAGGTAATATAACTCAGACACTATAAAAAATATTAGACAACAATAGAAATATAATAAAGAAGCAGCTGCAAAGACCAAAAAAAAACATTTTAATCTATAAATAAAAGGAGACAACAACAAAAAATATAATTTTAGACTACATGGTTTGTGATTGGTATGTGTTTTGAATCCTTATTAGGGTAGAACAGGGTTACCTTTCAGGTGCTGGTCCTTTCATACCAGAAGAGTAAACTTGCCCAAAGTGGGATCAGATCCAAAATAAATAAAGATGGGCGTAATGCAACATATTCAGTAAACAAGATACAATTTAATTAAGTTTTATGCAAGAATTTAGCCTTTTTTATGCAAATATAGTAATTATGTAGTAAGCGAAATAAACTGCTAGGTTTTGTGTACAAAATGGCATGCTTATTAGAATAAAATGAAAGATATTAACTTTAAAAAAAAGTCAAAATGACAATGTACAAGTAAGAAATGGGGGTATTAATATTACCATGTCAAAAACCATCTAAAGCCCTTTTAATGACAAAAAATATATTCTAAAAGAAAAAAAGAAAATTAAAAACAACATTAAAAAAAACTGTTAAAATAGAAAAATGGTCAGATACAGTGGGGATGGACACAACCGGTAATTTTAGACAGCCTGACTTGTGGGTTGAATTGTTGTTGTTTTTTTGTCCTCTGTAGGGTGGAGTGTTACCTTCTCATATCTATTCCATGTGGGCACATGTTTTGCAATCTGTCAGAGGTAAACATTACACAACCCAACGCTTCAACAGCAACTACTGGTTTGCTACAGTTTGTGTAAGCATTTTAAAGGATATTCTTGTGAAGAAGTTATCCAGGTTCTTGATATGGTGCCATGAGTCTGTAACAAAAAACAAAACAACGAGTTTTTCTAAAGCTCATAAGCACAGTTCACTCATTTTAGATGACCAATGTAGACAGTTTTCATGGGACTGTTTTTTTTTTTTTTTATGACCAACCCGCAATAAAATAAATATGTTTACCTTTTAGACTTTCAGGGACATGGACCAGTAAGTCTTCTTCCCCTGGTGGAGAGTCTTCCTCGTAATCCTCAATCCTCTGATACTCCTGGTAGGCTTCAAAGTTAGCCATTGTGCTTCATTCTTCAGTCACCCCCTAATTGTGTATTGCAAACACTTAACGAAACGAGCAGAGACTAGGGACCGATGCTACATTCTGTAGCTACTACGCAGCTCGAGCTATTCAGATAGGAGTAAGGAAAGCTAACATTAGATTGCTAACTAGCTAGTCTGGGAGACAACGCTTGTATAACCCTAAATCCCCATGATCCCAAGTAAAATACTGCGTTTCAGTTAAGAATCCAATACGCGTTGCTTCTATTGGTTTACTGCTGAATGTTAGTTACGTGTATAAAGACTGGAAGTTAAACCGAGAGTGTGACAGCCGGTTAGCTGGTAAGTGATTCAGCCCGTGTGTAGTCAGGGTGACACGGTTTGTTTTGTTCCCGACTGGCTCTGTCCTGATGCTGATCCTGATCTTCTTTCAGACTTGGTGTGAGACCAGTCTCTGTAGGAGCTCCTTTAAACCCCTTCCGTATTTTAATCACTGTCGTCCGGTCTCTGGTCTGTCCATTAGCCGATTCCCAACAAAGATAAGCGATCATATACGCGTGCCCACTGTTTTTTATTTTTTTGTCTGTCACAAACAAATGTCAACAAAACACAATTAGCGTCACTTCCCGTTGGCATGATATCATTTCCGTGTCTCAGTTGTTATTGCTTTCACATAAACTTTTTTATCAATATTCGCATGCGAACGGCCCCTGCAGATGTAATCTTAACAATGATTTTTTTTTTATCCGATGCTTTTCAAATAGTTATTGTAATACAAGGTTTGAGATTCACAAGCAAATATTTGGGTCAAAGAGTAAATGCCACATATGTAAGTGGCAGTTTTGCCTTTAAAGATTATATTTGATACATATCTTTAATAATGGTGATATTAGAGCGAGAAAATGTTGTGAATACTTGTCAGTATAGATTTAGCAAAAAAAGGGATACATGTGGAGCCCTATAAAATAACAATGGACACAAATATTATCATTTTTTTTCTCTTCATGTATATTATTACTATTATTACACAAAACCTTTTGTGTATAAAAAAAAAGAAAAAGAAGGAACAAGATGCCACTCACAATATGGCGACAACATTGACGTCCCATCCGGATGCCCACGCAGCTACTCCTCCTTTGCGTCCTTGCTGTGGATCAGCAGCGTCATTATGGCAGCCTGCAGGGAACTAAGGGATTATTATTGAGCTCAACATTTTGAATCTTTTAGTGCCGAAATAAGCATAAAACATGGCCCAGCTTTTGTGCTCCAGACTTTGCATCACGGCTCCCTCCCCTTCACTGTCTTTTTACTCACTGTTCAGTAAAACAGGAGACAAATAGTTCTCAAGGTAGGTTAAAGTGATCTGTTGCTAGATTAGCTAGTAACAGATTTGTAGCCTATTAGGCGAAGTGTTTTAATTACATGTTAAGTGGTACCACTGGCCTATATCAGTTTGACATATGTGAACCGAACGGTATTGAGTTTGTAGTCCAGAAAGGACAGGAATATTAACACTCTATTGACATGTTTGATATGTCGTTTAAACTTTATGAGGCCAAAGTGTCAATCAGTAGATGTCATATACAGTGAAAAGAAAACACGTTGTTGTACAAAATCTCTCTAATCTGCAAGAGTTCTAAAATGATAACCTACTAAATTTAATTTGATTTTCCAAACTTAAGTGACAATACTGTTTCAAAATTAGAACAACATGTAGTTGATCTATTAGATTACTTGTTTTTAGATAAACATTTTGTAAAAAAAAATAATAATAATAACACAATAAACATTTTTATTGAAGATCTAAAAAAAAAAAAGTAATTCTAAAATCAGTTTTGTTTGGGTAACTCTGGTTACACAAGCCACCTCAAAGGACTTGAACATTTTTAAACTGTTTCCAGTTAAATGCAGGGTGATCAAGCAAATGTTTTATTGTGTACGTTTAACAATCATAATTTCTAAATATATATGTTTATACACCGTTTATGTGTCTATTCGTCTACGTGTGTGGTGTAGTTACCTGTAGCAAATGGGCCCCCTAACCCTAACCCTCTGATATAAAGAAATACTAGTAACAATTCTTAAATGGGTAATCTGATTTATCCCTAATGCAAATAAAGCACAAATATTCCAATTATTGACAAGTGGAAGTCAATTTTCTGTCCTAAACATGCATGGGTGGATTGGAAAATGTTTGTTTCTTTTCCTGTAAGACATGTACAGAAAAAACAGGCCATTTTAAAATCACATGGTAGAATATGTCTACATATATGCTTTTTAAGAACCAGGTTTGTGATAGCCAAAGTAAGATAATTGATTTGTTGGAAAATAGGTGCTAGTTCGACTCCCTAGATCGATTATTAAAACACTATAGAACTTGTGTTAAAATTGTGAGGTTAATCAATATACTTGTTTTCACAGGTTCAGATCCATTTATATTGTGTGCAACTAAAAATGCCCAGATAATGTCTTCATATCTTCCATACATGCCTTTATTCATTCCATTAAATTTACCCTGTACCTGTTTTTAATTTCTTTGGTGCAGGTGGTATACAGCTTATAGTTCCCATACACATAGCTCCACACAACAACCTGCCAATGCTTTGCACCGGATTTGGAACCTGACTCAGAGAGCCATCCGCCACTCTCCCTCCCGGACATCCAAATCACCAGCTTTGAAATTCATCCTGGGACCTGCGGTTCTCACTGTCTCAGCACGCTTGTTCTGCTGTGTAGCTCGCTGTGAGGTAGATGTCAATAACAACACTCCTGAGGAAGTTATCTCCAAAGACCCAGTGCCTGACTTCCAGTGGCATATCCTGTGGGAATTTGTCAAACCTCAGCTGTTTGCTCTCATCTGTGCTGTTGTGGTAAGCTCCAACTGAGAACAAAGATGCAAACTTTGTGATTTCCTGCAGTGAATGTATCATTTTATTTTCAGCTTGCTTTTGGTGCAGCTATCCTGAACATTCAAATCCCATTGTTGCTTGGGGACTTGGTGAATGTTGTGGCACGCTACCTCAGAGAACATTCAGGTAACTACGTCAATGAGATAAAAGGTCCTGCCATGAAACTACTTGGACTGTATGGCATCCAGGTAAGTACACAAACATATATTAATTTATGACAGAGATTTAGACTTTCAATACAGAGTTATTTGTAAAATTAGGTACATTTGTACTGTTATGGGCACTATGCATTAAATGCATTCATATATCTGTAAATATTTCTAAATATTTCTAAACCTTTACATTTAGGTATGCACCAGTAACGATACTGGTATCAGGGCTGATACTGTTCTTATGTACTGCATCGGTATTGGTTAACCAATACCATGAACCGATACTTAAAATGTGTAAACTCTATGATGAATTCACAGAAAATGTTTATTTGTCAATTGAGATTTCAATTTTGTGGTCATTTTTCTTAATATTTCATTTTTTTTATCTTTTCCACCATCATTTGTTGTAACAAGCAGAGAAGAAAAGAAAACCAATCTTCCAATTCATTGCATTTTTTGTGTGGAAGAAGTATCGATTTTGGTACTCTGTATCAACACGTACTCAAACCCAAGTATTGGTATCATATCAGTTTGAAAAAAGTGGTATCATTGCATCCCTATTTACATTTTTTGAATTATTTTACATTAAAGACATAATCTTTATTGTTTTTATTTGTATCATATGTGATCAACGCAAAGGAGTGCACAATTTAAAGTTTAAGAAAATTTACAAATAGAAGTTTTAAAAGTATTGCATGCATTTGAATGCACTCCCTAAATCAATATTGTCTAGAAACCCATTTTCTCATTATTTCAGGTGCAAGTCTGGAGTAGGCCTCTATCAGATTTACACATCCTAAAGAAGGGCTGCACAATATTAGGGAAGCATTTGATATACAATAATTTTAGAGAAGGTTGCTGTAAATATGTGACTTTTGATAAGTAAACAAATAATTAAACAGTGGACCCCAGATAATGACTAGTCTGTCCATCTACTGAATAAATTAAATTGAAAATGTCCATCTAAACAAGAAGGTTTTATTAACAGCCAATCCTGGCTTTTGGCTTTGTTTTTTAAATTTCTCAATGACTTTGCCACCTTATCACCTCTATATTGTATATATTACAGGAAGAGAGCCTGAATTGTTGGTACTTAAATAATTAGCCTACACTTAATGCACTGAGGATAGTATATCATATGTATATTTGTACAATTATATTGCTGTGATAATACATTTACAATGGTGCTGGCTTAATTTAGAACTAAAACGTTTGCAGTTTCTTCTTTGCAAAATAGCTTTGCTAGACAGTTTCTGTGAAAAGTCCTTTTCAAGTTTTCCACAAATTCTTAATAGTATTTCAATCTGGGGTTTTTTTACTAGGCCACACGTATCAAACTCCAGTCTCAGTCTCCAGTTTCAACACACCTAGCTCAAATAATTAGGTCATCAACAAGACTCATAGAACCTAACTGTCTGCTGAAGAGGCAATTCAACCATTTAATTCTAGTGTGTTGGACCAGAAACACATCTAAAGGTTGTAGGACACTGGCCCTTGACGACTGGAGTTTGACACCCCTGGATTAGGCTATTCTAATACATGAATAGTCTTTACAACAACTTGGTTGTTGTTCTGTCTCTATTTTGAGTAGTTTTCTTTTCAAAGGTGAAGCGCTCCTCAGTTTTAGACAATTTCCAGCCTTTAGCAGACTTTCTTGCTCTCCCTGTATTTAGGTTAAACTATAATTCCATTAGCCATACAAAAACATTAATTGTAAATGTTAAAAACATACATTCCCACAGCAAAATGTTGCCACCATGTTTCCCCAAGGGGATGGTGTCTTAAGAATGTTAGTGAGGTTTAATTCATAAAATGCACTGAAAATACGGGTTGTAATGTGACAAAATGAGAAACAGTTCAGAGTGTATGAACAGTTTGGCACACAGCGGCACGTAAGTTCTAAAATGTCAGCAAATTTTAAAATTTGAATGCAAGAATTGAGATCTCACGGACTGAGAAGGTTCAGTGGTCCGTTGTTCTGGTTATTAATTAAGTCTTTTTTGCAGGGCCTGCTAACAACTGGCTACATCATCTTACTGTCAAGGGTAGGAGAAAGAGTGGCAGCAGACATGAGAAAAACTCTGTTTGCCTCCTTATTAAGGTACACATTCCACAAAATTGACTGACGGATGTACTAACTCACAATCAAGCCAGGTCACGTTTAAAACCTAACTTCTACTGCTATTCTTTCCCTCAGGCAAGACGTTGCTTTCTTTGATGGCAATAAAACCGGGCAGCTTGTAAATCGTTTGACTGCCGACATTCAGGAGTTCAAGTCTTCCTTTAAATTGGTTATTTCTCAGGTATTTCCACAAGGACGAGTCAGCATTTTAGTGACATGTTCCTTCAAAAATATTGCATCCATCTTCCCTCCTTGTATATTTTTCAGGGTCTGCGGAGCATCACACAGACAGTGGGTTGTTTTGTGTCTCTCTATGTCATCTCCCCCAAGCTCACAGGCTTGACAGTGGTTGTCCTCCCATGTCTTGTGGGAGCAGGGGCCCTCATTGGTTCATTTCTGCGCAAACTATCTCGTATGGCTCAAGAACAGGTAATATGGTATATTTAATTTAGTACTATTTTATGGAAAGATTTACAGAGATACAAAATATATTTATACAATAAGATAAGAGGGTAATTGCATCAGTGGGAGAAAATGTCCAAAAACATGGGTGCACTTCAGAATCAAAGGAGGATATCCACAATGAAATGAAGAAACAGAGATTTAAAACACACTGCATAATCTAAAAGTCCTTTATTAGTTAAGCAAGGGACATGCTAATGCGTCTCGGCCGCGTGCGAACTTCCTTAGGGTTTATGCTACAACAAATCACAGGTGAACTTAAAGACTCAATCAAGTCAAAGTTCTGCAATGTAATGGGCAAAATACAAATAGACATCACACTGTTAAAATGTTGTTTATATTGAATTTTGGAAACTAATTATCATTGTTATTTCACTATATGATTATGCACCACTTTGTGTTAGTGTGTTAACGGAAAAAAAAAAGCATAGAACTTTGTGATTAAAACATGGCAAACTATAAATAAGTTGGAAGGGTATGAATATTTTGGCAACCCAATGTATACTAATGCTTGCGGTAGTAAACAACGAAAAATCCTAGATTACTAAATGATTCTTCTCTAAAATTTCTAATTTTCTGTCATATTCCCTGATGTTCTGTCATATTCCCTGATGTTCAAATCAAGGTTGCAAAAGCAACAGGGGTGGCAGATGAGGCTCTGGGTAATGTCCGAACAGTGAAAGCTTTTGCTATGGAGGAACGAGAGCTCCAGTGAGTTAAAATACATTAAGAAATGTATAATGTATAATTAAGAATATCTAATCTTTTATTCTGTGTTCTCCTCAGATTATATGCACATGAGGTTGACAAGTCATGTGAAATGAATGAAAATCTTGGTGGAGGCATTGCCGTTTTCCAGGGCTTATCAAACGTGGTGCTGAACTGTAAGTGTTTACATTGTTCTTGGTGTTGGACACGGTGTATGTCAGGCCTTCAATAACGCTATTGTTCTGATTCTGTTCAAACAGGCATTGTCCTTGGAACCATTTTTGCTGGAGGGACTTTAATTTCAAGCAACGAGATGTCTCCTGGAGACCTCATGTCTTTCTTGGTTGCATCTCAGACAGTTCAGAGGTATTTTTGTCTGTTTTTTTAATAGAAAAGTTAATGTACGTGTTGAAAATCAACTGATTTCAGTAATGCATAATACATCTGTTTATGCTCAGGTCCTTGGCCAGTATTTCCATCCTTTTTGGACAGGTAAGTAAAAGTTGTATATTTATACTGTGCTTGCAAGAAAAATTACAAGTGCAGTGGGCTGAGCACAAATGCACAGGGCAAATTTCAGAGGTTTTATTTGTAAAAAAATAAAATGTTTAAAAATCAGATTTCATTTCCTTTTCTGTCACCATTATGCAACAAATTGTGTTATTATATCAGATAATTCCCTATAGAATATATGTGGTTTTTGGTTTCTATTTGACAAAATGTGGAAAAGTTCAAGGACTATGAACACTTTTGCAAGACAATTTACAGTAAACTCTTATGTTGTCTAAATTTTTTGAATTGTTACTCTAGATTGTTACTTTCCTGCAGGTGGTGAGAGGGATAAGCTCTGGGGCCCGGGTTTTTGAATACCTGTCCTTGCAGCCGACTATTCCTCTCTCCGGGGGAGGACGCATCCCCTACCACTCTCTGACAGGAAGAGTGGACTTCATGAACATTTCATTCAGGTTTAAAACATCTAAAAGCAGCTGCTATACTTATACACAAGAACTGAACGAAGTTGTCAGAGAATATGAAATGCATTTTTTTTTTTGTGTATCAACAGTTATCCGACGAGACCTGGCCACGAAGTCCTAAAGAAGTTAAATTTAACGCTGCCACCTTGTAAAACTGTTGCCATTGTTGGTGAATCTGGAGGAGGTATTTTGAAAGGATGGCACTAAATTTCATTCTGTGATGTCTAAATGATATGAGGGTGTGTTCATAAAAGTTAAATTCTGCAGGGAAGTCGACAGTGGCGTCCTTACTGGAGCGTTTCTACGACCCAACCAGCGGTGTGGTCATGTTAGATGGGCTCGATATTCGTACGCTGGATTTGGCCTGGCTCAGGGGCCAAGTTATTGGATTCATCAATCAGGTAGCGCATAAATAACATTGACATGAATATTCAGTGTGTTTTTTTGTCCATTTTTATTTAAATTGAGGTTTCATTGTATATTCTATTCTGTTTGAAGGAGCCAGTTTTGTTTGGATCATCTATCATGGACAACATCCGCTTTGGGAAGCCTGATGCTACAGATGCTGAGGTCATTAGTGCAGCAAAGCAAGCCAATGCTCACCGTTTCATTACGAGCTTCCCAGATGGCTATAACACCATGGTTGGTACGTGTCCTAATTTAGGGCTTCCTCTCTTTTTAAAGGTTGTGTTGCATGTAAATTCTGAACTTCCAGGTTTTTATATCTAGGGGAGCGAGGCGTTACACTATCAGGGGGCCAGAAACAGCGGATCGCCATCGCCCGAGCTTTGATCAAGAACCCCAGCATCCTCGTGCTCGATGAAGCCACCAGCGCACTCGATGCTGAGTCAGAGCGGGTGGTGCAGGAAGCTCTGGACAGGGCCACAAGGGGTCGCACTGTGCTCATCATCGCCCACAGGCTGAGCACCATCCAAGGGGCCGATATAATCTGCGTCATGAGCAATGGCCGCATTGTGGAGGTGAGGATTTGGAGAAGAATGGCCTCTCCAGTTAAATGTCTTGGCTCATTGAAGAGGACTGTTTGCGTGTTTTAAAAAAAGAGGCTGTGAAAGGAAGTTGTTTAAATTAATCTTTAGAAAATCCTGTCATCCATTTTTGAAACCGCTTATCCTCATCTTTAGAAAATTATACGGAGTAATTGATCAATTCTATCTTACTGTTTCAGCTGTCCTGTACAATATTTATTTGAATCTAACAGCTTGTTGTTTTCACAGGCTGGGACACATTTGGAACTGCTGAGCAAAGGAGGACTTTATTCTGATCTGATTCGCAGACAAAGAGCCGAGGGACAGAAATAAAGATTTACTAACTGTTTATCTAACTAACTGTTTATCAATGATAAATTAAATAGAGTTTAACTGATGGATTACATCAAATTGGTTAGAAAATTAACATGGCTGAGTTTAGTTTTATAGAAAAAATCTAACTGTATGTGTATCCATAAGTGGACCAGCAGGATTAAAATGGGATAATTTACATATAAACTACTGTATTGAGCTTACAGCACAAATGAACAGATAAAATATAGGTTTTGAAGAAAAAAAATGTATTAGAAGAGAAATAAATGTTTTTAGATTTGGTACTTCAAAAATCCTATTTATCACTGAGATCTTTATTATTTCTGTTTTTTAAAACAAAAACTATTAAGTACAGCTCTTATCTACCTCTGTATACATGATTTTCCTCATTTTGAAAAATCATTTGACTCACAGGAACATGTTCATGCACAGCTTATAGGCGTTACATTATTAACAGTTGCTATTTTTTTATTGATCTTGTCTACGTGCATTCCAAGTATTGATTTCAAGTCTTTCTTGTTAATAAATTATCCTTAAATATAAATTAATTAGATTATTACTTGTCAGTGGAATTTAAGTAATGGTTTATATCATTTTTGAATACACTTACGCAGTTAAGTAAAACCTTTGGGCACATTGGAACTTACTCTGGAAAAGTCCAAATGTAGGCACCTCTACTTTCAAGGCTTCATTTGTAGTTTGCTGTCACCTGCTTAGCAGACTGGTGGCCCTTTAGGTTCTACACTATAACTTTCTGTGTTTTTCAGGGCAATTAATATGCAGCAAACTTAGAAAAACATTATGCAAACATGCCACAGTCACTGTGTGTGACCACAAACATATAGACAATAGTGGAGGCTCCGATGAGCAATAGCCATCGCAAATGGGCATCTTTCAAAAGGTATTATGTTACTTTGTATAAACACACTAACTTCAGAATTTAACAGTTTAATAATAAATGGGACAAAAGAGTTTGAGAAACGGTTTGTTTTACAAAAAGGTACATTAAAACCACATCCCAAGGGCATTAGTGAAAACTGTGAGTACAGAGCATGGAGAGGCTGAACCAAGTTGCCTTCTACATACATATGAAGTGTTTGAATGTAAATACATGACAATTTCTTTGTTTAAAAATATATATTTTAAAACTAAAGACTTGGTGGTCTTTTGGTCTCCAGAGGTTTCCACCTTGGAACTCTCCCGTGGACACGTTTTTTCTCCAGTGTCTTTCTTATTGTGAATAATGAACATTGACCTTAACTGTAGCAAGTGGTCTTTGCAATGATCTAGATTTTCTATCGGTTTTTCTTTATTTTTTTAATGAGATGGATGAGTTGGCCACTTCTGTGAGGGTTCAGATGATCCATATTTTCTTTTTTGGATTATCGCTGAGTCCTCATTTCTTCTTGAATTACCATAGATTAAGGCATGTTGTTTTTCTTTTACACCAGTTAAATATTATTTGATAACTTAGATTATCTGAATTAATTTCATGTAAGGTAGCAAATATTTATTTTCCCAACACTATCTTCAGCACTAAATTCTAAATGTAGTAAATTTGAATGTCATTAATTATATTTATTATTATCTCGCACCCAAGACATAAGATTTATTTTCTGAAACATTTGAGTTTATTTCGTGAAGCCCTTAGTGAAAAATAGGAATACACGCATAGACTGTAAATACAATAAATAAAAGTAACTTGCTATCACATTAGCCACGTTGCAGTTCCTCTGTCAGCCTCTAGATGGCCAACAAGAGTAGTTTTGCAGTACGACTACAAGCAGCAAGTGCAGCCAGGTTTGGCTAGCGTCCGTAGATACCGTTTCATTCTGTCTGTCCCATCCTGCCGGGGGGGACTTCGGTCGTTGGCTTGTTAGCTATCTTAAGGCTGACTTCACTGACCAAACATGCAAAAATATGAAAAGCTTGAAAAAATTGGAGAGGGTAAGTTTTACATGTATATAAAAATGTAACAACAGCTAGCCGAAGCTAATACCACCATAGTAAGGGTCTTGTGGGATATGATAATTAAACTAGACTGTCACGTGTGTGTTCGCTAGCGCTGTCTGGAAAATAAATGCAGTCCTGTTTCTACCTTTTTTTATTAAGTTCGACGTGGGTTTGTAAAGATTTATGATTCTTAGGATGTTTAATATAGCTGCTGAGAGGAAGCTTGCTAGCTTGAGTTGCTACGTGTTATCCGTGGCTAAATAGGGCCTTGTTTGTTCTTTAGGTACGTATGGGACTGTCTTCAAAGCTAAAAACAGAGAAACTCATGAAATCGTGGCTTTAAAACGTGTCAGACTGGATGACGACGACGAGGTTTGGACACAATAGTTGACAGTTGCACCGTTTGGAAACGAGTCTTCAACAGGCTAGTGCTGAATCAGAATGTGGATTTGTTTCAGGGGGTGCCAAGTTCTGCTTTAAGAGAAATCTGTCTACTCAAAGAGCTTAAGCATAAAAATATTGTCAGGTAAGCCTGCTGTTGCTGTTTTTTTATGTATGTATATCATTAATGTGATTCACTGATAGCTGTCAACTTAGCTTTTAACCTAATATTAATACGATTCACCATTGGATATTCCTTGTTTATAATATTATTTTAGATTACATGATGTGTTGCACAGTGACAAGAAGTTAACACTGGTTTTTGAATATTGTGATCAGGTGAGTTACTCAGCCAGCCTAAAAGTACTCTTGAATTTGATTATTGTAGTCCAATGCTAAAATATGTTTCTGATGTAATGCAGGATTTGAAGAAATATTTTGACAGCTGTAATGGGGATCTAGACCCTGAAACTGTCAAGGTGAGAAAAACACTGCATCTGAAAAAACTGTCACTAATTTATTTCTTTTATATGCTTCAGGTTTAGGGCAGCGTAAAGTTTGACATTTTTTATCATGTCTGTTCTTCTTTTAAATGGTAAATATTCCTGCCTTTTCTCCGCAGTCATTCATGTACCAACTGTTGAAAGGCCTCGCTTTCTGTCATAGTCGAAATGTTCTTCATAGAGATCTGAAACCACAAAATCTTCTCATCAACAGAGTGAGTGTTGGACAGTGAGTGTTGGCATGCCTTATGGTAAACATTGGCTCCATTATGAGTCAGTCAGTTTGCTACCTTGATGATGTTAAAACTAGAAGGAATGCTTTTGTGTCTATTAGCTGTGTATTGCTGCCTTAATTCCTTTTTTTTTTAAAGAGGATAGGCAAAAATGACTTAATCATGGGATGTCTAAATATGTTTGTCAATAAAGGACTGTTGGGACCATACATAAAATAATCTTTTTGTGTGTTGTTTTTCTATCTGTAGAATGGAGAATTGAAGCTTGCTGACTTTGGGTTGGCTCGAGCTTTTGGCATTCCTGTAAGGTGTTACTCAGCAGAGGTAAACTGTGCTTAATTAACATTGCAGGTACTTTCTGCTTCTAATAACCAAAATATTTTTAATGAAGAGCAGCATTCTTGGCTCCTGCATATCGGAACCCGATTCAGCAGCTTCATGACTGCTATATTTAAAACCTGGAAGTAAACAAGGTTTTCATGTAGCTTATATTTACTTGTTAAAATTTATGCTGTAAAACGTTGAGTTTTTTATGAAAAAATATTCCCATCTAATTACTAGTAAATGGCTCTCAGTCACTGAAGCAATTAGTAGTCAAAAACCCAGAGATTCTGTCGCTGTCTTTAAAGACACACTCCGTAACTTTGCAGATATTTGCCCTCTCAAGGATTGCGGTGTAAGTCACTGTCTTTAAAAGTAATCTCTATGGAACACATCTGAAGAAGTGTACACACGGTTTTACAAACTTGTCATCCAAAATATCAAACTAACTGTGTGTCATTTGGTAAACCGTTAAACATTTTCCCTGGCACTGGGAGAATGTGCCAGGGAATCTGGCACATTGCCCGGTGCCCGGTGTGAATCTGTGCCCGATTCACACCGGGCACAGAATGGATGCGACCGGTGTGAATCAGAGGTCAACAAGCCTGGTCCAGCGTAAAAGCTTCAGCAGCTTTCAGCCCAGTCACTTTGCCTCGCTTATTCTGATAACGTCTTCTTTGGTGGATCTGCTATGGCTCAAGTCTCAAAACCCCATGGTTTTATATATCGTTAGGTAGCGCGTAGCATACTGCCGTAAAGCGAAACTCAAGCAATACATCCGGGGAAGTGGTCTGCAGGTAAAAATTTATATAGTGCGGTTTTCAACAGCAGGACCCTCATGTAGTGAACACTCGGAAAAAGAACATCAAAGATGGTGTTGTGTCACCAAAACATTTTGAAAACAAGTGTTTTTGTGGTGTAACAGTTATGGATTGGGTCTTTAAAGGCCAACAGAACGTACTTTTGTCCTGTAAAACTTTTTATCCCAGGACCCTTTTTGCCAACTTGACTTCAGTGGATTTTATTTTATAGACCACCACAATGTAATACTAATGGAAAAGGATACATACACCAAATGTCACCACAGTGTTTCAGACTGGGGATGATGTGATCGGAAGTGTCGCTCTATGGTTTACAAAGTTCAGTCTTTATCCCATTGGATCATAACAGCTTCTTTTATGTGTTTGCTGTACACATGCCATGGCTTTTAGCAGTTTGCAAGCAGAACTTCTCAGGGGTTTTATTTTAACCTTGAGCTCCTCCTTGCCACTCTTCCATATATTATGTTTGTGGAGCACCTAACTAGTAGTTGTAGCGTCAGTAGAATCTCTCTACAGGCCACATGTAGGTTGCTACAGAGTTACCACAACATCCTGACATGCACTTAAGTTATTAGATACTTTTCGTTGGTCCGTCATACAAAATCCCCATAAATAATGTGTTAATGGCTTTAACATGACAAATTGTAATAACGTTTAAGGGATATTATACTTTTCAAAGGCAATGGATAGTGCTGATGTTACTATCACACTCAGCTGATTTGACTAGTTTTGTTTGGGAGATGGGTGAGGAAGGTTGACGCTGTGTGATGCTACAAATGGGAAAATGCAGCTAAAAGAACATTCAAAGGGGAACTGTCATTAAAGCAGAGAGTTTGAAATCAAAGCATTCCCAAAGATTATTTTATACTTGGGCACATTGACCTGAGACTCTCTGGGTTTCTTAGAAGAAAGACTTTATTAGAGCCTCATGTAATGTGAATAAACTTTGTAGTTCTTAAACAACACAAATCGTGCGAAGAGATGCTTGTTGCAAGTTCTTTAAAGATTTAGGAAGGAGGAGTTTGGTGTAGAATCACTGCAGGAAGAGAACTTAGTTTTTTCTCACTATTTATATTAAATAAATTTATAATATTTCACTATTCATCTGTTAATTGAAGTCATATTCCTATGTAATCACTTGTATCCCACAATTTGGTATTTTCTTTAAGCAGAAATCACTATAACCAGTCATTCATAGGAAATCGGAACTACAGGAAAAAATACAATCCTCAAGGAACGGAGAAGGGCAGTTTGTTAGTTTTTAACTTATGGGAATTGATCCTGCAGGGACTCATTCTCTAAACTATTCTTGCTAAATCTGTTATAATCCAGGTCATGTTCGTTTCTGCATATATGCATGAAAGGGTTGCAATTTTGTGACTTTTGAATATTAATTAAACCCATGCCAACTAAAGCAAAAATTATATTTCTAACAATTTACTCCGTTCATAATCAGACTTACTGTATCACTTAAGGTTAGGAGTACTTGATGCTTTGTAGCTCAGTTTCACTGAATAATATTGGTGGAATAGTAGTAAAAGTTTTTCTGATGGGAGAAAAAAGTTGACTTGTCATTTATAGAAACTGCTTTGAAGCTGTTCTGTTCAACCTAAATATGTCTTCTAAAAGATAACCATCTCAGTCATTTTCTTTATTAACGCCTTTTGTTGATCCGCACAGGAACACAGTTACATAATAATCAATGCAAATAATAAATTACCCTTCAGATGGGTCCATTTAGCCAACAATCAATGTTTTTTTGTTTTGTTTTTTTCATCCTGGAACACTGATTTTAGGAAGAATACACAGAATGAAAGTGCTCTGATTCTGGCATGTGGTAAAGCTCTGACAAGAATCGTCTTCAGTTGTAAAACACTCCAGAAAACAAGTCTGTGCTCCTAACTTTGTACCATTAAACTTTACCTTAATGGTACAAAGTTGGGGGGGTTCTCTCTTCTCTAGAAATGTTATAGTGGCTGGCTACTTATTTTATTTAATATTTTTAATGCCATTGTTCGCAAAGGTTTATCCAAGTCCTCCATAACTAGAGGTAAAAAAAAAAAAAGTTATCTTAAGAATTAAAAGAAGCCGGTTCAGCAGCCGGTGGTCTCATCATGCGTATCTGCCCTGAAAGGAGAACTTTAGGCATAAAAACAGCCAGTTCAGTCTTTTACTACACTGTTATTGACTGTTCTGTTTGTTTGTAAGGATGTAAGAAAATGTCGATACGGCAATATATTGCACTTTTTTTTGTGGTGATGGTATATCAATATTCAAAATCAATGCATCAATATTATTGTTTTTTAGAATTTTGAATCGAACCATTGACAGTAATTTTGGTAGTAACATAAAAAGGTTGACCGTTAGTTGGGGGTTGTTTTCACCTCAAAACTGGATGTGTTATGCATAAAACCGGTTATTGTGTTTAAAATTGGCGTGGCAGTTTTACTAAAGTTAAATTATGATAAAAAAATTACACAATATAGTCTTAACCATTGTATCGTGATATATCGCAATATATAGGATCAAACCCCCTGTATCCTTATCAAGTATCGTATCGCCAAATTCTTGCCAATACACATCCCTATTTGTTTGTATGTAAGACCTGGAAAAATATGCGAGACCCCATTAAATCAAATTGTTTTAATATATTCTAATTCTTTCATTTTGGTTCTGTTTCTCTGCAGGTTGTGACTTTGTGGTACCGACCTCCAGATGTGTTGTTTGGTGCTAAACTTTATTCTACCTCTATTGACATGTGGTCAGCTGGATGTATATTTGCAGGTTTGTTTTTTCATTATTACAATGAAAAAAACTGAGTTATTTGTGTAATTGCTTCCCTAAGTTTATTCTTGTTCATAAAAATGAAATACAGCAGCAGGATGAAAAATGCATAATTCATTCGCATAAGCACAGAGCTCGTTTAATTGCAGGAATTCATTATTGTAGTTAGAGCTCTGTCTCATGATGCTCATAAAGGCTTAAATAGCTAAGCATTAAAGAACCTCCGCTTGGTTTTATTTATAAATCGTACATTAAGTAGAAAAGCTAACTAAAGGTGTTTTTTATTTGAGAACTGGGGAAAGATAATTGCTGAACTGAAATTCTTTACGTGATAGGGAAACAGATTGATAGTACAAAATAATATACTAAATGTTCAACGTTTAGGATCCAAACAAGATTTAGATGTATTTGACTCTCAGAATAATCATCTATTTAAGATGGATTTTAATTGTTAAAACATTTTTGCCTGATGAAGGTCTTGGCTTATTATTAATATTATTATTATTATTTATGCTTGTTCAGATTTGTTCATTTTTGTCCTGTGAACTTTAAAAAAAAAAAGTTGTTTTTCATTTGAGCTCTATATTTCTAAAAGTTTATTCTGTATTACTTTTTTTGACTGTTACAATTATCCCCTCAATTGAGATGACACAGTTGTGTCACTTTTCATCTAAGGACCGACATCTTTGTTACCATCCAAAGAATAATGGATAAATTGTTTCTTTCCTGGAAAAATTCCCAAATCGAATTTAGGAAGCTAGGAAGGCTTTAAAGGTCATCAAAGTAGGCTGTATCAACAGATTTCCGATTTTGTTTATTCTTTTAACAATGCATTTAAACTAACAGGTTTAAATGCATTGTTCCCTGCTATCATTTTTTGCAAATATTATATAATTTATCTTAATCCAATGTGCAGTTTATAATAGCCAAAACTTGATGACATCGGAGAGGTTAAAAAGGTTTTTCAGGTAGAGAGCAGTTGTTAAATGTAAAAAAAAAAAAAACGTACTGATTCGACTTTAATTGTAGAGTATATGTGGTGATTGTATTCAGAGATGTACAAGCAAACATCTTATCTTTGACTCTGCAGACAAAATGTTTGCAAAGATAATGACATTACAAAAGCTTTAATTTAATTTAGCTGTTTATTCTATTTTATCCAAAACATTGTAAAATACAGATTTTTAAAAAGTGAGTTTTCAGTTGTTGTTTTTTAGTGGATTAGCTGCTGATAAAGAGCCAGTCAAAAGGACTTTTGGCTGATTATCGATCAGTGGCCAATTGATTGCAGTATTGCCATTTACCATACAGAAAGAGAGAAAAAAACAACTAACCAAAGCTCATAAACAAATGGAAATGCTCTTTTACATTCACATTTCTGTTTATAGATTCTAATTGCAGATCAATTAATAATATTATTTTGTTGTTTTTAATTTCAAATATAAAAATCTACTTTCTTTTACAAATCTCTACAATTATGTCTCGATTATATGAAGCTAAAGTTGTTTTAACATAGTTTGCAAAGTACTGTGAGAAGGTGAAGCTCATAACTCTGTTTGGAAGACTAGCAAAATCTTTGGAGGGTTTTGTTTAACCAATTTTCATTATTTGTGTGATTCTTTATATTAAAAAAAATATTTTTAAAAAATCTGGAAAAATATCAGCAAATTGTCAAAATGAGCCATTCTGTAAGTATTTAACTACTTATATACATATATCACGTGACCACTGAGTTTGATCAAACTTAAGTTGCTGTTCTGCTTCCGACTGTTTCTTATGTCTACACAACAGAACAATTGTCTACAATTCTGTGGTTACATTGACTTCAAAAATAATTTTAAAAAAATGTGTAGATTCGAAGATGCACAAATGTGTCAAACATGATATTTGGATGTGTGCATCCTTACTGCTGCTGTCTGCATTTGGCACGCTTTGCCAAATGCAGACATGGCTTTGAAAGACAAAGATCAATAGCAAACAGCAGTGCAAGTGTCACATTATGAAGTGAAGAATGTGGATCTGCGCTGTTCAAGGTGATTAGTGTACCAGTTGGGGGCACTGCTTACTCCCATTTGGATGTCATAAGGATGAGTTGACCTGGAGGACTTGTAACTAACAGACACGGTGAAGAAATGTGATTGAGAACACTAGGGGTACACACTTTGATAACTACTTAAAAAGTTGCCAGTGTTCAGAATTCTCCTTTTTTATCAGAATAAGAGAAGTTTATATTAAATATATAATTACCAAAACGGTTTCCTATGGTACATTTTATTTTGTAGTAAGTCATCTTGTTTCACCCTTTTCTCTTGTTTTAGAGCTGGCTAATGCTGGAAGACCGTTATTCCCTGGCAATGATGTGGATGACCAGTTGAAAAGAATCTTCAGATATCTTTTCTGATTTAAGTTGCTTCAGCATTGGCACAAAGTCATCACCATTGTCAAAACTTTTATCTCATAGTTTGTTTTAAACATTTTCTTTAACCATTTTGTACATTGCTGGGTACACCGACTGAGGAACAGTGGCCAACAATGACAAAGCTTCCTGATTATAAGGTACATTTATTATTGTCAAGCTCTTCAAAATGATCCGACGTACTCACTTTGCCCAGATGCCTCTCAGTTATAAAGGATATAATTGAAAGGGCAATTTATTTCCGTAATTTAATTCAAAAATGAAACTCATTACATAGTCACTTGAAGCCAATATACATTTCACTGTTTTTCTGTTAATTTTCAATTATTTAAATTTTTAATGAAAACCTAAAATTCAGTTTAACCAAAAATTAGAAGAATACATCAGAACAATTGAAAATAGTTTTAAGTACATGACTGCAATGTTAAGGCCTATATAATCCTGAAAAAGACTGACAGATTTCTTGCAGGCAGTCATTGATATACACAAGTAGGGCTGTCACGATTTGTCACAACAACGTTGACGAGTAAAATAGTCGACAAAAACTTTAGTAATCAACATTATCGTTCATATTTTTTAAAGCTTTGTTTTTCTCTTAAAACAGTCACTGTCCCTTTATCTGCTCCCTTTCTGCCCCTCACACACATGCACAGTTGTGGGAATTGGGCTCAGCTGCAGCTTAGAAAAGCTTTAACAGCAGGAACAGCAGTGAGCACTAGAATTCTGGAGAGTTTTATTAAAAAAAAAAGAGAATCATGTTTAATGTAAAATTCACGAAGTAGAAGCTGCTTTCCACAGCAATACACCAGTGTTTGAGCTTCTTATATGGAAGCCCGTTCTGGCTGATTACAAAAACGGACATTAGCCTCTGTGAGCTTGTTAGCTGCTAACATTAGCCCCAACAGTAGAGTGATTTTCTCCTTTCTACCTGACATGTCAGGTTTTTACCTTCTCTCCTAGGTATCAAGGGTTATTCATAGATTGAAAATGTGAAAATGATTGTCATATCACGTCCTCTATGGCCCGAGCTGCTGCTTAGAGGCTGGTTCTGATCTGTTCATGCACAGAAGAGAGAGCAGCTGACGGGACGTCAAGGGGCAGGTGTCGCAACAAAAAAACTACTGCTTATTATTATTATTGCAATAACATATTTACTTTGTCAGAATGTAATTTACTCTGACTTTAGCAGTTAAATGGCTGTGGGCAGGAAAGATATTTCTGTATGGATCATTCAGGAGTTTTGATGAAGCTCCTGACTGAAGAGGCTGTTGTATTATTTGGTAGCTGCAACATTAACAGTGGTGATGTTAATTTCACTATGCTTAGCACATGTTATGTGTCTGCTATATAGTTCAGAAATGGTATATGAGCTATCATCTTAAATCACCTTTTTTAGCTACTACATAACACTTCGAGGTAACATGCAAATATTAGAGCAACTGCTTGGTCCTGCAATAATTTGTATTTTACACGTGATCCGATTACTCGACTAATCGACAAAATGATCAGCGATTAGTCGATTATCAAAATAATCATTTGTGGCAGCCCTATACACAAGGCTGGTAGACAAGAAAAACCAAAACAATTTTGGTTGTTCCGAGAGCTGTGTTCAAGTATATTAAAGGAAAGTTTAATAGAGAGAAAAGTACTTGCTAATAAAAATTCTAATGGGGTGCATTTATATTGTGCTTTTCAAGACACTCAAAGCACTTTACAATTCCACTATTCATTTACAAGACAAGGACTACAGCTGAAATCAGTGCTTTAAGCTCCACTTTACACAGCTAGTCGGGCTAAAGGAATGAGTCGTGTTGTGCATTATGATGCACCAAATCATTGGCATGCTTTTCAGTAGGCTTACATTTCTGTTGTAAAAATACATTTTTAAATCAATCTTATGTAAAAAAAATTGGGGTTTGTATTAATTAAGTCCCATAATCCTCAAATTCAACTGAAATAAATAGCACATAAATATCCTTTATTTTCCCTGGGAAGATTCAGGTGTAGCTGCAGCAAAAACTAAGCATGCAGATTCATACAAAGGTAAAGTTATAAAAAAAAACAAATAAGAGACTGGACAGTGAGGGCAAAATTACATGACATAATAAAATAAGATAAACGATGATACACTAAATATATCACTGTTTTAAATCTAGGAATTACATATTTTCAGTTGAAACTTCTGAAATAAATTAACTTAAAATTATATTCTTATTCATTGATGCACAACTGTATACTTCCAGGCTTGTAAGAATCCTTTGTTTTCCTCCAGCCATATCCCATGTATCCAGCCACCACCTCCCTTGTGAATGTGGTTCCTAAACTAAGCAGCACAGGAAGGGATCTACTGCAGGTACTTTGAGCATCTTATCCGTCTTGTTATACAGCAACACTCGGCTAAGAACAGTCTGAAGATGTAGCTATACTAATTGTGTAATGTCTTCAGCTGCTGCAGCAAACTTATGCAAAGCTGCTGCTGATTGACATTTTTTGTTCAGATGAATGATCAATGTTGTTCACTCATTAAAATGTTTTGTTTCAACCGATCCAGAACCTGTTGAAGTGTAATCCTGTTCAGAGGATTTCAGCTGAAGAGGCCTTGCAGCACCCCTACTTCGCCGATTTCTGCCCGCCCTAAAATGCTAAATTGCCTGTCACTGAGCCACAGCCGCAAGAATCAATCATCCTTCACTCCATTTGGTCATTAGGAGCGATTCCCAACAAGGCAAATCCCTCGCTGGGATTCAGACACTCCCTTGCAGTTCATTCTGTTGTGCCTCTGTGTGGAACAAAGCCCCAGCGGCTCTGCTAAGCTTTAGGGTCTTTTAAGTTGAAAGCCTGTTTTTAATTTGGTTCAAACATGCCTCCAAGTTAATTAGCACCAATGAGGGCAAAGTGTTACATTTAAAAGATTTTATATTCATAGGTTGTTTTTTGTTTTTTTTGCCTGTTAGAGCCAAGTAGTTAAAGCAACAAATTGTTTATCAGTTTTCTTTAGTGTTCCCTTCTAATCTGTGGTCCTCTAATTTGGTGAATTAACTTCAGATGCCTGCGAATCAAAGAGCTTGTTCTTAGTGCATCAGTCACTCACACGCCTTTTTTGAGTTGTAGCTTCTATTCCTGATGGATTTTGTTTTTTAAAGTAGTTTTGTTAATTTACTCTTACCTAGAAAAGTCTAAATACCTGTAGAGAAGGGCATAGATGTTAGTAATCCCACATTGGATATTTATTTGTGCAGATTAGAAAGAGCAACTGAAAGTAAATTGGCGTTGAGCAACTGGTTTTGGAACTTTTATGATTGATATATATACAATTCCACTCAGGAGTTTATGCACACTTATCATTAATAGAATATAGTAATTTGGGTCTGTTAATAAATTATTTAAACTGCTATTTTCCAGGATGGATTGCTTATATGATGTACAACTTCAGTACATTTTCAATAACAACAAAAATAATTAAGGGTAAACATGAGAACTTAGTGTAGATTAATATCTAATTATCAGAGGGTAAACATTGAAGGTATTGACTACAATCCTAAAGCCTTGTAGTAAACTGCATTAGAATATATATTTTTTTTGTGTGTGTGGTTTTTTCCTGAACAAGTTTCTGGCATAAATCTGGCTGGATATTTGACCAATCATCCTGGCAGAATGTTGTTCATTTAACTTGCTTGGTCTCCTGACATAGACACAGCTTCATTTGGTCAGATTAGAATATTGCCAACGATGAGTGTATGTAAACCTATGAACAAAACTCTGTGAAGGGATGAGGGAACTATATATAAATTATTTTGCACTTTGTTTATGCCTTATTAGTGTTGTTGCAAAACTGTTTCTGTTCCACTTTAGTAATTTAGAGGCAGCTCGATGATGCATCAGTGTGTGCTTACATAGAAGCAACTTTGCTTACATCAATCAGCAGCATGACAGCAGCCTTGTTGATTAGATTTGTATGCTTCATGCTCTGGGCCCACTTTACACTTTCATCGCAGCCCCCCACCCCCATCAACACTGTCTGTTAAGGTGCAGCAGGCCAGGCTTAAAGGGACAGTTTATGTGAGGTTCTGTGAGCTGGTAAAGGTTGAGGAGTTAATACCTTACCTACAGTGGATGCCTTTTCTTGTTGAGTTCATTTAGTTTAAATCCATATTGGTTGGTCCTGGATGCTGAAGTCAACAGCTAGTCCATCTTTTTAAAACAGCCGTTACATCTGCTTGAGGCAATGATTTACACAGATGGAAGGAATAATTATATCCAACAAATTAAAAAGGATGTGGTGCAGTTCCAGTAATCGTTGGGAGAACAGGCCCGTTTCTATTCATAAAGGTAAAGCAATGGAAAAGGCAACAGTAATGGTCCCTGAGGCAATTAATCTATATTTAGAGTGGGTACGAAAAGTATTCAGACCCCTTTTAATTTTTTCACTCTTAGTTTCATTGTAGCCATTTGCTTAAATCAAAGTTACTTTTATTTCTCATTAATGGACACCCAGCACCTTATCTTGACGGAACAAAAACTGAAATGTAGACATTTTTGCAGATTTATAAAAAAAGAGACTGAATTATCACATGGTCATAAGTATTTAGACCCTTTACAGCTCAGTATTGAAAATAAGCACCCTTTTGAGCTAGTACAGCCATAAGTCTCCATGAAAAAGAAGCAATGAGTTTTTCACACCTGGATTTAGGGATCCTCTGCCATTCTTCCTTGCAGATTTTCTCCAGTTCTGTCAGGTTGGATGGTGGACAGTAGGACTTGGATTTGGCATCGATTTGTTATACCAATTCTAAGAAGTTCAAAAATCAAGTTAATAGGTAAACATCATTTTTCAAGTTTTACAACTAAAATTGGAATTAAAAATCCAGACAGCCATTTTAAGGCTTAGTTCTGAAAGTGATAATACAGTTTTTTGCTAGTAAACTATTACTTCATTTATTTTCAGGCATATAATTAAGATAACAGCTAAAAAAACAAAAACTTTTTTAATAGCGCTGACCAATATCTATATCGAACTGGATCAGATTGAATTGGATTGGATCAAATCGTGATAATCAATTTTCTTACTCTTGAGAATCGGAATCAAATCGATTCTTGAAAGTTGAATCAATACCCAACCCTAGTGGACAGCCATTTTCAGGTCTCTCCAGAGAAGCTCAGGTTACAATCATTTTGTATCCTTGGCCAAATCTGTGCCTTGCCACACACAATTCAGTTTCTGAGCACCTTGGGCAGTTCCGTCAAACTCGTGATTCTCATCCGCTCTGACATGAACTGTGAGCTGTAAGGTCTTAATCTAGACAGGTGTGCCTTTCCTAATCAAGTCCTATAAGTTCAATTAAACACAGCTGGGCTCCAAAGAAAGAGCAGAACCATCGCAAGGAGGATAAGAAGAAATGGACAGCATGTTACTTAAATATGAGTGTCACCACAAAGGGTCTGAATACTTGTAACTGTGATATTTCAGGTTTTCTATTTTAATACATTTTCTAATATTTCTGCATTTCTGGGTTTTTTTTTCTCTGTCAAGATGGGGTGCTTTATGTACGTAATTGAGAAATTAAATGATGTTTGATTACAGCGAATGGCTGCAATAAAACAGAGTGGAATAATGTTATACTTAATACTTTCTTTATCTACTGTGTACTTATTAAAGATACCAAGGGTAGATGTTAACTGTCTATAAACTTTTAACAGAACCTTACTTTAAAAATTATGAATTCTATTTAAATTAGTACATATGGAAGAGCTTAATATACGTACACTAATCAGCTGTAACATTAATGGGACCCCCCTGCCTTATCAGACAGGCAGGTGCCACTTGTGAAACTAATATCTGCATTAAAAGCCAAAATAATTTTTTGGTAAAGCTCTGATCAGTGTCCATTCAGTTTCCTGCTCTGGTCTTCATGCACTGGTTTTTTGGTGCAGAGATATTTATCAATTTTTAAATGCAGTTCTTAGTTTCTTTCTTACAGTTTGTTTTTCATTACCAGTTCTGCTGTTGCTAATATGTTATCCCCCCTAACAACCCCATAATGTTGCTTTAAGTTATCTGGGGGTTAGAAACTATAGACTTGTGCAAATGCTTCCGTTTGTTGTGTCAGTTTTATTTTTTTTAAAACTAAGAGTGCCTGGAAAGTGAAGATTTCATTAAGTACTTATCACAGGGAAGCAGCAACCTTCATTCTCAGAACTGCTACACTAAATAGAATTTAATTAAATTTTTGTCTGAGTATAATTTTTTTTCTTCTTTCCTCTTGAGGTTCAACTATCTGCAGATGTTCTTATTTTCCCTGCCACTGCTACCAGATAAACTGTTTTCCAAGAAATGCAGAGAAGGATGAAAGGACCACAGGCTATTTAACGCTAGGATTTCATAGTTTTACCGTTTCTTATATTTGAAATGCTGAGTCAGAAGTGTTGGATCCGCTGCCCATTGCAAGATTGTATATTTGCATGAAAAGCAACTTTATTCATATTTTTTGTTCCTAGGCGTTTTATTTCCATCTTTGTATTTAAATTTGTGCACTTTGTCACAATAGTTATGAAGATTAATACACAACACTGACATTCAGACTAATACAGTTATTAGTATTTACATGTTAATGAACATTTATGACAGATTTACTGTTTTGACACTTTATCTCTGCAATGCTTTTTTATGGTTTTCTAGTTCAAAAGGAAAACTCATCTAATTCTGTAAATTTTTTTGCACCATGAGCTTTTTCTCTGTCTAGTAATTGCTATATTAACAGCTGTTTTATTCCACTCCAGACAATTACAGCAATACTTTTGCTATTAAAAACCAACATGTTGAGTGGTATCTAAGGCAACTGTGTCACTGGAGATTTTTTTTTTCTTTCAATTTAATAATGTAAAATAGTTAACGGGTGCATGTATTTATTAAACATGGAATGTATGTTTTCTTTTACTTAAAAATGTAGCAAAACGTTTATTTGGTACAGAATGGTATCAGTAGTTGTGTAGAAAAATTGCATATTAAGCATTTACAATGTTTGAAGGATGTGTGATTTTGACTTAAATTATAAAGGAAAACCAAAAGCATTTGCTTTAAGTGCTTCATTGTTTTGTGCAGTACAACCATGAGTACAGCAGCAATAAGAAACATTTTTTTTTTGGACCAATTTTTAAAACTATTTGAAGTGTGGGTTTTGTACTTTGGCTTATGTCTTTGCTTTCCTTGGTAGAACTTTGGACAAACCTGCTGACTGTATGTTAAAGCCAGTAAGACTTCATATTTAGTAAAGTCAACATTGATACACATTTGCTTTTCTTTGAGGAAATAATTCACTGCATTATTATTCAGCATTTTAAAAAATTGCAGAAAATAATACAGATTTATCTTCGATTAATATGGATATAATAAATCAAAAATTAGAAACATCAGATTTGTAATGTTTTATCCATGATGAAGCAAATATTAAAGATTTTGGCACCATAAATATAATTTTTACTAGATTTCAATTGTAACAATAATTTGCTTTATGATGCTGAGACTTCAGTCTATGCAACTAGACTACTTTAAAACCTTAGGTTTTGGTAGTACAGCAATGTGGGATTCTGTTTAAACAGTTTTAGCTATCTGGTTTTGTGCTAGAAAAACATTTGTGCTTTAACATATATACAGTCTTTAACTTCAGCATATACCCCCTAAATAGTGTAAATTAAGGTGTCATTCATATTTTTACAAATATTGAATATATATCTGATGTTGCCCGATTGTCAAAATTTGGACATTTTCGGCACACCGAAATACTTTTTTCATACATATTTTGACATAAGTAGATTTAGTATAATTTTTTTTAAAGAAAAATTATAATAGTAAGTAATAGTAACTAATATGAATAAACTTTCTGTAAATGCCTAAACATGTCTACACGAGATTCGACTTAATAGCTGAATTAATATTCTGGCTTTGTTGGTATACCACAACAAATTACATGTTTTTGCTTACTGGCAAATTCTTTTTTTACATTAAGTTATACAAAAAAATAAAAAAATCTGTTTTTTTCTAAAGAGTTTGATTTAGCCATATACTTTTCTAATTTAAAAAAGTGACTATTTTCTTCTTTAATCAGGTTCCAACATCCTTGAATAGCAGCTGATGGATCAGTTTTGCACGATACAGCCTAGGCTTGTTTGCAAGATTTTTGCTTGCAGCCTTCAAATTTTGAATGTCAGACAGCCAATAGCGGAATAACCAATATCTTTGGTCACGCAGTTAATTTAACATCTTGAAGGGTTGTTAACTAACAGTTCTCCTACTGGGTTCAGTTCATTGGTTCATCAGAACCAGTGCAGAAAAGTCTGCTTCCACCCTTTTAATTGCACACTCCTTTCCAGAATCTGACTTGTGCAGGTATTTGCTTAGATATGCAAATTAGGAGAGATTTCTGATTTTATTTTTTTTTGTCTTCTACTTACAGGTAATCAAAATTTTCTTCCACTTGTCTGGTGCATCCAAACTGGCACAAAATATCATCTGTCAGTCAACATCTTTTAAAAGTCAAACATTTTGATTTATGAGCAACCACATGGGGGTGTATTAACTATTTAATTTACAATTCATAGTTAAAATCACATATCTACAGTAAAATACACACAGCGCATGTAGAGCCAGATGAAACAATGTCAGGTCTTCAAATACTTGTGTATGTGCATGTTGAGAGGGGGGGTGTACAATATTACTTGTAAGAATCCGTCTTAAAGGCACATCTTAGCTTCACTTTAAGCTGCACTATATTTAAACAACCTTTGCTAAAATAGCTAAGGGGATTGAGAGTATTATTCGCAAACAGATTTCAGAAAGATGTGGATAAAACCATTTTTGATTCATCTGACTCCAGAAACACACGTTGGACAATACAAAGTTAACAGCATAGCTATCATTACATTGATAGATCTGATATATTAGGATTACATAATGATCATGCAAGGAGAAAAATGTGTGTTTTGCTGTAAAATATTAGCAGAAAATAGTTGAATGTATAGAATATTTGTATTTGAGTCTATCTATGCAGTAAATATCAACTTCATGAAGTTCATTGATGTTTCTGCCAGCTCAGGTACACTCTGCTGTTCTTTTACATGTAATAAGGCTGGGTTGGGGATAGAGGTAAAGACCTGGGACATTCCAACAAAGCCCTCATCTCAGATCTTCAGAGTATGCAGAAAAGTTAAGTACATTTTCTTTTAGTATTTTTTATTTTATTTACCCAGTAACTGACTCCCACCTAAAACCATCAGAGCAATGCAGTATCATCAGAGCAGCATCATAGTGTAACAAGAATTGGCATCTCTGTGTTTCATTTGGATGGTGATGTTTTTTATACAATGACCACCTTCATAAGTTTGCATATCAGTTTGCAGCTTTACTGTTTATATCCATTCCTACTGCTCGATACAGGTGAATCTCAGTAAATTAGAAAGTAATTGAAAAATATATTTCAGTAATTCAATTCGGGCAGTAAAACTCTATTATACTGTTAATAAACACAGTGTTAAATATTTAAACATTTTACCTTTCACAATTATGGCTAATTATGATTATGGCTTTCAACTAATAGAATTAGTACAAATAGAAGACCAATAGAAAAAACGTAATACAACAATTAATCCAGAACTTTTCTGCTCTCTTCTTGCATTACTGTGTCAATGTACTGTGGCATTGAGGTGGTCTGACCGGTGGTCTACTGACATGTTAAGGAAGCCAAGAATGCTGTCATAGAGGCCTTCAACTCATCTGCTGGATTATGTTTGGCGACTGTCGTTCTTAAAATCTTTCAGCAGAGGGAGAAACAAAGTGCTTTAAAATTTCCCTGTATTTGGTTGTGCTGATTTTGGACTTTGAAAAGAAAAGAGATGGACCAAGACTGGTACACGACGTGGCTCCCCAAATCATTAATGTTTATAGAAACTTCATGTTTGACCTCAAGCAACTTGGATTCTGTGCCTCTTCCTCCAAACTCGGGCTCCTTGATTTTCAAATGGAATGCAAAAGTTACTTCCAACTAAAAATTGGACTTTGGATCACTGAAAAACAGTCAATTATTTTTTTCAAAGCCCAGATAAGACACTTGTAACAGTGTCTCTGGTTCAGCAATGGCATAAAAATGTTGCTTTACGCTCTCAAGCCTATTACCACTGTTGCATGTAACCCCCCTTCTTGGATACAGCACTCTGTATTCTTTCACAATAAACTTTTGGCATTGACAGCATTGCAATGTTAACAATCTTTTATTGGACCTATGTAATTTTTCTGGGATTTTTAATCTGGGATTTTTATTAACCGTAGATCTTAATGCAAAAACAAATAAATAACAGGGAAAACTTTGAAATTGATCAGACATATGTATATATTTGTTTCCTTTATGCATGGAATCACTGAAATAAATTAACCAAAAATATTCTAATTTATTGACATCCACCTATACGCACATAACTCAAATTCAAAATCCCCTTTTTTATGCAATTCTCATAGAAACTGCACTTATT
This sequence comes from Apricaphanius iberus, assembly GCA_028564705.1. Taxonomy (NCBI): domain Eukaryota; kingdom Metazoa; phylum Chordata; class Actinopteri; order Cyprinodontiformes; family Aphaniidae; genus Apricaphanius; species Apricaphanius iberus. The sequence continues at coordinate 841,273 of JAPXFQ010002338.1, read as the reverse complement.
GCATTTGCTGCAACTCCACATATATTTTTGTTATCCTGAAAGTGTAAGATCTCAAAAGTCTGTTTTAAAGGTAGCTCTATTCTTGTTCCTGTTGTCCGATCCAAGGGCACATCATATTTAACAGTGTGTGTCATTTTAAATTAGAGCCAAACAGGGCTGTCAGGATCACAGACATCCCATCGTTGGCTTTCAAGCAATGGCTAATTTCCAAGGGTTTGTGCTTCATATCAACAGTCATCTAATGCACAAACTACATAGTAATAAAGCTACAATGGTTTGAACACGTAAAAAAACTATGGTACACCTAAAAACTCTGAATTAAAAACAGAAAAATATGCTTTGAGACTTCTTTTTCATGAATAGTACCTACATGTCCAATTTAGAGACAAGAACTTACATAACAGTGGAAGAAGCATGACACCAAGATAAGAAAAGTTATGTACTTAAGTATGGATGGGTAAATATAGTTTATTATACTGGATCATTTATACTTCACAAACTGTTATTTGTGATTTATTACATAGTCTGGAATAATAATGATGTTTGTATACAGTGGTCAATTTGTACAATGTAACTCTTTATAAGTCAGCAAACTGAATAGTGCGGCAGAGCATGGTTCTGATGCTTTGAGGCAAATTCCTATGTAAATGTAATCCCCAAAAGAGACCTAGAAATCCAAATTCTTTCTATTAATGAGATAATGAAGAAATATGTTATCTATATATCTATTCATCAGTAGGTAAATATTCAAATGCAATGCTATTTTTTGGGGCATTTCATTGCAGGTATTTACAAGTTTCTATCACACTTAGGAATGTCACCAGTCTTTTTTTGTTCATCTTAGTGAATACATTACTATCTCAGGGAATTGTGCTGCTGAACACTTTTAAGACACTGTAATGGAAGAGCAGGCTGAATAAAAAAGGCAGCAGCAAGTCAAACTGTTTCTCTTCAAGTCAAATCAATATTAAATTGTATTAAAAAAATGAATAAATTCAGAGATGAACTAAATCTGTGTAAAAGTCATCACCTCACCAAACTAATATTTTTACTTTAGTTGATGTAGCTATGATAGATATTCATTCTACCTCCCAGAATGCATTGGTTCTTTATCATCCATTGAAACTACACAATGGAAAATATGTGTAAAATATTTGTTTTCAAATTTGAGATAACATTTTGTGATACACTTTCCTTTCATTACTCTTGCGTGTGGTTGTGGCATCATTCTTGTTCAATCGCAGTGAAATATGACGCTTTTGTTCTCTGTGTT